>CM053623.1:230112483-230155834 GCA_028646595.1 Phalanger gymnotis
TTTCCCAGTAGTGTCCATACCCTACCTTCCCCTTTAATTTTGTTGGTTGGTTTGAATAAAGAAATGAAAGCCTGAATAATTATCCTGGATTCCACTTCATCAGCCAAGGTGATCACTGCTTTTTTCCAAGCCTCTTAAAAGAAGTGTGGGGCTGCTCTGTATCTCCTCAACCAATGTTGAGCTCAGCTGATGTTGATTAGTTTGAGGAGATTTCACTTGCTAATTGTTCTGGACAGACATATTTCACAGGACTGGCTTTTTCTGACATTACCGGCTTTGAATTGCGCATGCCGGGGGCTATTTTTTTCCCCTCAAAAGTACTTGAACTTTTCAGCTCAGGCAGAGAATAAGTTTATCATTTTGGCACCATTCCCGGAATGTAGCTTCCTGGGAGATGGAAGAAAGCATTGGCCCTTGGGGTGTGTGTTTGGGGGTGGGAATGGGAAGGGGGCAAATCTGAGGGTTTCATTTTTAATGATTTTCCAGTATGTCCAAGGAGATGATGAATTAGACACACTCCATATCTGTTACTTACTATTATCAGTAATGGCTGATGACCTTTTGTGATGAGTTATGAATCCCTATTTATCTCAGCCCTTTGTCTTAGAATCAGAGAGTCTGGGAGTGGGACAATGCTGAGCGTCTTGAAGGGATAATATCTTTGTCTGTGGAATGGAATGAGGTAAAGCTCTGTGATTCTGTGTAATGAATGAATGAAATGACTGTAGAATGAATGTGTATAATGAACATGTGTAATGAACATGGAATGAGCAGAAAAGCCACTACAATTTATCTTTCATTCTGATTGTGTTAATAAATAGCCCCTTCTCGTTTACAATGTTATCCTCTTGACCTGTACAAAATGGTTATGCAAGCCTTCTATCTGCCTATTTTTTTCAGATGAGAAAATGGTGAGGGTGTGCTCCATAGTGCATGGGGATGAGTAGAGGAGGGGCTTAGTGAAAAAAACCAGAAAACATTTTTTGTACCATGTTGGTTAAGACATCTAAGGAAGATTTCAGGAAAAAAATATGTGTTAGAATCTCCCCAGGTGGAAAGATTGAGAGGGACGATATCTGCACCCACATCTGTAAAATCATAGCATCACCAAAGTATGTGATAAATAAAGCCATAATTTGAACTTGATTTATAGATTTAGAAATGGAAAAGATGGTAGAAGTCATTGATTCCCAATCCTACCCTTTTACTGGGGCTTAATAGAATGTCTAGCAGAGAGTAGGTGATTCATATAGTCCCGTGGACTTCCTCATGAGCAGTATGAGGCACAGAGAAGTTAAGGCAGTTTCATAGGGTCACAGACTTTCTCTCCTAAGCCATCTAACTGCCTAAGTTCTAAGACCAGGCTACTCCTCACTTCATTGCTGTTGTGTCTGACATGCTCTTTAGTTGTGTCTGACTCTTCATGACCCCATTTGGAGTTTTCTCGCAAAGAGACTAGAGTGATTTCCCATTTCCTTCTCAAGCTCATCTTACACATGAGGAAACTGAGTCAAACAGGGTTAAGTGACTTGCCCAGGGTTACATAACTAGTAAATGTCTGAGGCTGGATGGGAATGGAGGTTTCCCTGACTCCAGGCCCAGAACTCTATCTACTGAAGCACTTGATAGTTAAGTATAGAAAAAGCAAAAGAACGAATTCAACGAGACAATGTCCAAACAGAGTCATGTATATGACTGTTTCATCAGTAGTATTTTGTCCAGTATTACACAGTAGATCTTGGCCAAGATATTATATAAGCTGGAGGAAGACCAGAAGAGGACAAGAGAACAGTGAATGAACTTGAGTTTATGCCCTATAGGGATAAGGGCAGGGTTCTGCAGGTTTTAGCCTTAGGGAAAAAATAGGATTTGGATGGGGATAACACAATATAGAACATTGAGGAAGGATTAAACCTTTGAACACAGCGTGCCAGAAATAGAAGGGTCCTTAAAGCATAGAATATCTGAGGCAGATGGTGCCTTAGAACAAGAAACATCAGAGCTGGGGATGGGGGAGATCAGTGTGCCTTAGAAGATAGAATGTCAGAGCTTAGGGAGATGGAGTTTAGAAAGAGAAAAGCGAGAGCTTGGGAGGGGCCTCAAAACAGCAAATGTCATGGGGGTGACTTAGAACAGGGAATGTCAGACTTGGATGGGGCCTCAGAACAGGCAATGTCAGTGTGTATGTGGGGGGGGGGTGCTTAGAACATAGAACATCAGAGCCAGGAGGTGATTTAGAATATAGGATTTGGAATCTTGGAGTTGAAGTGTGCAGATTTTGAGCAGGATGGAAGCATAGTTGTCATCTGATGCAGAGAAGACAAGTGGGACCCCATGACCAGAGCAGGGTCACACAGTAAGTTACTGGACTGCTCTGTGTCCTGGTAAGATAAAATCAGTCTCTGAAAATGAAGATCTCTTTCCTGTGGAGCTTATATTATCTATTCCTACCTTAGTCAGGCCACCCTTTTGATGGGCTCTGCTGTGAACATGGGTGAGAAAGCAGTCGCTTTGTTGATTTCTGAGAGCCTGCGCTAATCAGGCCACATCTGGTTTCACTCTGCTCAGCTCCAGCTGTGCTGAAGGCCCCAGGGGCCTCTGGGCAGGCACCTGCACACTTGACTAAATATCGGTTTACCTCTACTTCAGACTCAGGTGCAGGTGTTTGGGAAATTGCTGGAGTGAATCTCCAGTTTTGAAGAGGCCTCCACTTGGCCAAGGCTCCCACAGATTGGCCTGTGAATGTAGAGTTAATGGAAATGCTTTTAAAATGCATACATATTCATCAAATGTTCAAGATCCTTTTTAGCTAATGTCCTTAAACAGGGCCTGCAATTATCAAATTCATTCATTAAGACCCATTTTAAAATTCTATTGTGAAAGATAATCACTGATTCTTTTCAGTGACAGATTGAGGCCCCCTGAGGTACCTACTCTCATGGCCTCTAGACCCTCTGTGGAGGATGAGTGGAGAGTGGACTCCCCCCACTCTTAACTTTCCCTCCCCTTCTCCCCAGCTCCTGATCCAGGGACCCTGGGCTAGAAAGGGATGCTTTCCCAGCAAAGACAGCAGGTAACCTGGCTAACTGCTAACCTTGGGAAATTGAAGTATTGAGATTAGATTTTAAAATAAAGGTTTGTTTTTTTTTTTCCTGGAGAACAGGTCCTGCATTGATAAGAGACACTTTCAGATAATTTTCCAGTATCATTCCAAGAATTCAGTCCAGACTGATGCCTAATATTGTTTTTCCTCTTTCATGCTCTGAATAAAATATGATTCAATCCTATGCATCTCTGTGTGAAACTAACTGGCCCTTTTGAATGAACCTAGGACCATGCCTTTGTCTTCTTTCTCTCTTTTTGCCTAATCATTCTTTTCTGAACTCCCTGCAGGGGCAATGAGATAGAGATCTATTACTTCCATAAAGTTACCAGAAAGTTTGTATCTTGGGGTAGAAGGGAAGAGATTGTTGGGGGAGGGTGGAAGGGGATTGAACTGCACCTGTCTAAACAGCTTCCACATTCCTACTGGTCCTACCTTCTGTTGTGCCCAGACAAGTGAAGGGACTGTGCTGCTGTCCTTGGTTCTGATCAGGTCCCATCATTTACTGGGGTGGGTTCATAACATCGTCTGTGAATTTTTAAAGATAGATAGATAGATAGGTAGATAGGTAGATAGATAGATAGATAGATAGATAGATAGATAGATAGATAGATAGATGGATGGATAGATGGATAACTGTTTCAATATAATCCTTTTCCTTTGTACTTTCCTATCTTATCTTGTTCATAGAAAGCCATTATTCTGAGAAGGGATCCATGATTTTCACCAGACTGTCAGAAGTAGTTCAAGACACACACATGCACACAAACACACACACACACACACACACACACACACAGAGGCAAGAACCCCAGCATGGGAGCACTGTGCTCTGTTCTTGGCAACCCATTTTTGGTAGGTTGGCACCCAGATTGGAACACATTCAGAGGAGAGTAAAACAAGGAAGATGTTTGGTAGACTGGAAGCCATACCACACAAGAAACAGTGGAAAGAACTTGTTTGGATGCTGCATGTAGTTCATGTTCACTTGAGTATTAACTGTATCCTCTTCAGACCTCCAACTCCAAGAGAATGTGAGGTCCTTGGAAGCAAAGACTGTTCATTTTTGTCATCTTTATCTCTTTTGCCCAGACAGGGACAGACATGCAGAGCACATGGCAAAGGTGGACTGGAATAGATTGAATTGAATCTCACTGACACTCTATGACATCTATGATCATCTAAAGAGCAATGCCATTTGTGATTAAATGGCAAATATACCTACAAATAAGCATCTGTATGCCCATACATACATATATCTTCACAGGATTTTAAAGCTGGGAGGAAAATTAGCATGTATAACACAAACCATTAGAGCTGAGAGGGACCATAAAACAAAGAAACAGAACCATAGAAACTCGAACCTATAAGGGATATCATAAATAAAGTTTTCATCTCACCTCATTTTTACAGATGTGGGAACTGAGTCCCGGAGAGGTCAAGTGACTTACTTGAGGCCCCGTGGCCTGTTAGCTGCATAATTATGTCTGACTTCTCTTAGCAGAGAGTAAAATGTCTTCTCTACATTAACCATGCCCTACTCATCCGTGGGCTGCCCAGAATGTGAGGCCCCTGCTGGAGTCTCCACATTTGGAATGAGCAAACACATACCGGATATCTCTTAAAAGACTGAATAATGGTTGGGAACTTATGGATAAGGACCAAGGTCACCCAGGGAATCCAGCTCTTCCCTGCCTAGCCTCAGCCCTTGTTAACTTCTTCCAAAATTCGGGCTTACACTGAGTTGTTCAGAAGCCACAGAGGAAAAGATCCTCCAAACAGCTCAGTGACAGGCATAGGTCAGAGGGTTAATTTGCTACAGTGGAGAATATCAACCAGGATTAGAAGGAAGTTCATACCTCCCTCCCAGCCTCTAATACTAATTGGGCAGATTTAAATAATATATAAGGTTCAATTAATCAATTCTATTTGTTTAGACCAATGCATTGTACATTCTTTCTGAAGGAAAAAAATGCACACTTTTTTAAGTGCTTAGTGTGTGCCAAGCCCTGTGCTAAGCACAAGAAATACAGATCTAAAAGTAGAGACAGCTCTTCACAGAGCCCTCTAGGCAGCTGGGATGCACATCACTGGACTTGGAGTCAGGACAACCCGAAGGTTCAAATCCTCCCTAAGCCTGACTGGCTGTGTGACCCTGGACAATCACTTAACTGCTCTGTCCCTCAGATTCCTCATCTGTGAAAAGAGGATACTAAGCACTTACCTCCCAGGCTTGATATAAGGATAAAATAATAATGCTGAAGAGCTTTAGAAAACCTCAAAGTGTATGTAAGGACTAGCTGTTAGCTATTATTATATTTGAGTGAGGGGGCCAACTCTGATAGGAGTTGTTAGGTGCAACTTGGATGTATAGGTGCCATGGTCCTTAGGTTGCAGCAACAAAACAGATGGTCACGGCATTTCTTAAAGGTCATTTCCCATTTCTGCTCTTGAATCATTTGACAGGGCCAAGGGCTTAGGTGGTAATAACTTTCTTTTGCTTGTCATCAACAGCTGTGGATGCTCGGGAAGCAGGGGGCTTCAGCATCCACAGAAGCAATCCCTTTGTTACATCACCACAGGGTCTCTTCCCTCAACTACTGACCTCCATCACTTCTTTCAAGTCCCAGCTAAAATCTGACCTTCTCTAGGAAGCTTTTTCCAACCTCTCTTAATCTGAATACCTCTCTCAGTTAATTATTTCCTGTTCATCCTATTCTATAGAGCTTCCTTTGTATATATTTGGTTTATGTACTCTCACTCAATGCGTTGTGAGCTCCTTGAGGGCAGAGATTGTTTTTTGCTTCTTTTTGTATCCCAAGCAGTTAGCACAATGCCTGGCACATAGTAGGTGCTTACTAAGTGATGGATGACTGCAAGCTGAGTCCATGGTGCAGCTATTCCCAGGGCTCTTAGGCTCTGTCATTACTCTCTTCATGTGCATTAGTTAAGTATCTGGCTAACATCATAGGTGTTCAAGGGGGCAACCAGAAGCTGAGCAAAGCAGGAGATCCCAATCAGTCTACTGGAAGCATCTCAACCTGCCATTTTCCTTCCTTCCTTCCTTCCTTCCTTCCTTCCTTCCTTCCTTCCTTCCTTCCTTCCTTCCTTCCTTCCTTCCTTCCTTCCTTCCTTCCTTCCTTCCTTCCTTTCTTTCTTCCTTCCTTCCTTCCTTCCTTCCTTCCTTCCTTCTTTCCTTCCTTCCTTCCTTCCTTCCTTCCACATAACCACTTAATAGGATCTCAACTCTGACCATTCTGGGCCTCAGTCTACTCAGCTGTAAAATGTTCAAGATTGGCATGTTGCTCTAAATGATCATAAATGACCCTTTTCACAATAGCATTCCATCCTAGACCCCAGTAAGGTCTGGTTGGCCTCCCACTCCTCTGCTGTTGTGAAGTTTCTCCTCACCAAAGCTTCAGGGAATATCCATCCATTTCCCAGGACACTAATGTTGGAAGAGGATCTAGTTATCCATTCAGAGCATGTGTCTTACTTACACTGACCTTAACATTTTTGAATGTCTAATAGCATAATAAAATGTCACTAATTTGGACCAACTTTGCTTAGAGAGGGGACAGAGACTAGTCTGAATATCTGAAAAGGTGAGACGCTGTTTTAAAATGTTTTTAAGGTTTTATTACTGCCAAAATAAATATCATCCTATATAAGAACTAGCAAAATATTGACCACCTGATCAAGGCCCCACTTGTTACCGCAGTTGGGGAGACAAGGGAACTGAGAGGTTGGGTAAGCAAGTAGCACATGCGGGCAGGAACCCTGAGGAATGCATGAGTCCCCTGTCTTTAGGAGGCTTCCTTTCAGTAGCCTTTAAAATAGGGAATGCTTGACATCTGGGTCCTAGACTACACTATCCATGCTCTCTTCCATTCTCCTAGGCACACATGTTAGAGCTTAGGGACCTTTGTAGTCAGCCACCATAGGACCCTGGCAATCATTATTCAAGGCATGATGAAGGGATAAGAATCAATTTAAAAAAAAAATTCTCCTTCATCTGGCTACTACCAAAACTTTTTGATACAACAACATATGCTAGTTGACTGACTGTGTTCTCACTAGCATACTTAAAGTTCTAAGCCCCCACCATCATTATTTTTATATAATTTGGGTAAAAGAAGACTTTGGGACTGCATGAAGATAGGCATGGTCTCTTATGGGGAAGAGGAATTAGTCTTATTCTTCTTGTCCCAGAGGATAGAACCAGGAACCACGGAAGGTAATTAACAGAGAGGCAGTTCTATCCTTTAGGTAAACATAACGCTCTTGCTAATTAAGAATATTCAGAGATGGAATGGAAAAACTCCAGTGGCATTAAGTCTTTTGTCCCTGGGGCTCTCCAAAGAAAAACTGGAGGACCATGTGCTTGACCTAGTGGAGATTGTTGTTGAGGTTTGAGATGGAGGACTTGGGGTCCTCAATCTCAGAAAATCTGTGACCTTGTTGCATCCATGCAGCCCCATCTAAATGGGCATGCATTCTGAATGAGGAGGATGAGAACTAACAAGATTCAATGCAATGGGACCTTCAGCTAGTATGCTTATCTATAGATTCAGTTTTCAATTATCTGCTCCACATCCTCCATGACTGGCATGTTTCAAATCATCATTGGCCTAAGATGTCAATGCTGTTGTTTTTGTAAAGGGAATAGAAAACAAAGAAGCCAAAGTCCAGCCTGGAGAGGGTGACATTTCACCTGCCATTTTTGGAGCCAGGTGTTGGCATCCTGGGCAAGTGAGAATAGGGAGGGGCAGGTGAAATGTTCAGAAGATATTCCCAGAGTTTAGTACCAGAGTGAAGATGAGACTCTGTGCACAGATAGAGGTAAGAGCACAATATAAGAGATTAGACCACAAAACCAAAGTCATTGGCATCCACTCCTATAACACTTCAAGCTTTGTAAAGTAATCATTTCCATTTAGCCCTTCTGCTTGGATCACACCAGTGAAGTCACAGTTTTATCTCTGCTCTTAGAGTTTTCATATTATTGTGTGTACATGGTATTTCCTCTGCTAGAACCCTCCTTGAGGGCAGGAATTGTTACTTTGTGTGTTTTGCACCCTCTGCACCTAGCCTAAGTAAAGAAGCCCCATACATAGAAGGCATGACATAAGTATTTGTTGATTGATTGGCTGGTCCTGAGCAAACCAGACCATAAGCATTTACCTGTTGTCAGGCCAGAGTCCAAGAACCATGCATGACCACAGTACTGGAGGGAAGGCTGAGCCTCCAAGCAGATACATATTTGCCTCAGGGTATTGGAGGGCATCTGCTTTTCAAGCCCACTTTTCCTGCTCTGCTGAAGAACTTCAGCCAGTACTGACTGGAACAGCATAGACAGCAGCCTAGAGCTGGGGCAGGACATGGGGTGAGGGAAAGAAGAGTCCCAGAGGTCAGCAAGTCATTCATATTGGCTGGACTATGAAGTGTATGGATGGGAGGAAGGAGGAAAAAGCCAGAATTTAACACCTGGCAAACTAGACAAAGCATTAGATTCTTTATAGATCATTCTGTGAATGTGGAAGAAAATTCAGAATTTGAGAGCTGGACAAGACTCTAGCATCCTCATTTTGAACTCCAAAATGAAGGCATCCCCATTAGAACATACTTGATATGTGATTAATCCCCAATGCTGCTTGACTCTTTCCAATACGGGAAAAGCTACTCCCTCTTGAAGTAGCCCACTTTGAGCCAGATCTCGGGATTAGGAAGATTGGTAAGCCTAAACTTGTTTAGGCAATAGCACCTCCACCCCCCTCACCTACTAGTGCTCCCAATTTTGCCCTCTATGGTCAAGAAAAACTGGGCTTCTCCCTCTACCACATGACAACCCTTCAAATACTAGAAGATGGCTCACCAGTCCCTCCAGTCTTCTTTTCTCTAGATTCAGCATTCTAGTTCCTTCCATCGATCTTCATATTTCATGGCCTCAAAGCCCTTCACTCTCTTGGATGACCTTCTCTGGACCCATGCTGCCTTGTCAATGTCCTCCTTAATGTCTATTGAAAAGTCTTGAGAACACAAAAGCTTTTCCTTCCTGAGTGCTATGCCTCAGTCACAGAATCAGCATTTCAACATTAGCAGTGAACACAAACGCTGTCTCATCCAACAGGTAATGGAGTAGGTTTGATAAAGTTATCCCAACAATTGGTCCAGCAGCATCTGCTCAAAGACCCCCAGCCAGGGGGACCCGATTCTTCCTGAGGCAGCTCCAATGGTTCAGAATTTTGTAGCGACGTTGAGCCTAAATTCCTCTCTGGAAATTTCCCCCATTCTTCTTGGTTTTGCCCTCTGGGGCTGAGCAGAACAAGGCTAATCCCACTTCCATGTGACAGCCCTTCGTGAACTTACAGACAGCTCTCATCTGCTCAGCCTGAGTCTTCTCCTCTCCAGGCTAAACATCCTTAGCTTCTTTGGTCAATTCAGATATGCCATGATCTCAAAGACCTTTGCTATCCAAGTAACCGGCTGCAGCATCCTGTCAGCTTCTCAGTGCCCTAAAGTGTGGTGTCCAGGAACTGAGCCCAAGGGGGCCGAGCAGATATTTGAAATCCTGTCTCTCCTACTGCCCCTCACTCCTCCAACCCCTCTGGTGCTCCTTTCAACCCAGGCTGCCTGCCTGAGACATCTTGTTTCTGCTGTGGAAAGGGGCAGGAAGTGGCTTTTCCCATGTTTTTGTTTTTGGTTTATTTTTTTGGTTTTGCTTTTTTTACCCTAATCATAGGCACCACCTGAGGGCAAGGGTGAATGGTTCAGGCTATTGACAGTGTCAGTTCAGGAGCTTAATTTGGTTAGATCGTTTGGAAGGCCATCAACCCCACTTCCTCAAACCTCTGCTACTGGTGTTCTGGGCCTAGTCCTGTTCTGTAGTTTTGATCAAAAGAAACCTGGGAGTGGTTTGGAATTCTGTGGGTACCTGAGGAATGTGGGGCACTGCCCTCTGACCTGGCTAATGCAAAGGGCATCCATTCCTCCCAATTTTAGCTGGAGATTCCAAGTCTCTAGTGGATAATATTTACCTCTTCACCCAGATCCTCTCCCTTTCTTCCTTCTCATTTTGAGTTAACTCCTATTGTGTTCAGGGCCCTATGGCCAACCTGGGAGATGGGGGGTAATGAAAAATGAGGTTGGAAGAAGAGATTCCAAAGGGGCACAAACAGGGCAATGTTGTTACTACCTTGATAAATTTAATATATACTTTAAAACAACTACTTGATAGGAATTCATACTTTTATGTAAAATCCTCTCTTCTGTTTTTTGTAGATTGATATGTTTGTGTTTATGAATGATAAGAGTTCTGGATTTAATAGATAATGTTGTTCAGTTGTTTCAATCACATCTGACTCTTCATGACCCCATTTGGGATTTTCATGGCAGAGATGCTTGAGTGTTTGCCATTTCATTCTCCAGCTCTTTTTACAGATGGGGAAACTGATGGAAACAGGGTGAAATGACTTGCTCAGGGTCACACAGCTAGTAAGTATCACAGGCCGAATTTGAACTCAGGAAGATGTCTTCCTAACTCCAGTACTCTTTCCACTGCACTTCCTAGCTTCCCAATAGACAATATATCTGTTCAATAAAAACAACAACAACAAATAATAATGATAAAGTGAGACCCATGGGGCATTTCAAGACTTGTAGAATGTTTTCTTCAACATGCATGTTAAATTGAAAAGATAGTTAGAATTGGAACTGGAGCACCAGAGGTTGAATCATATGATTGAACTGAAAGATGCCTTGGAGGTGATCAAAGTTGACCCTTTGTGGTCCAGAAGAGGAAAAGAAACTCCAGTGAAATGACTTTCCCAGGGCCACACAGCTACTCAGTCTCTGAGGGAGAATTCAAACCTGGTTTTCCTGACTTCAGCTTGGAATTGGTGCTTTCTACTCCCTCACCCTGCCTTTCTAACAATCTTCCCTTGGAGTTTCATTAAGAAGAGGGTTTAGGCTTGTTTCTTTCTTTTTTTTGGAGGGGTGCTCTAAAGGCAAAATTAGGACTAGTTGATGCACCTCAAATACAAAATGCTGGACCCTCTGGGAGTGGTAAAGCTTAGAGGATGATATTAAGACTCATTTCTGAAAAATTATATGGAGGCATACTTTTGGCTCATTTTAATGAAGAATTTTCTAAACACTGCATTTGTTTAAAAATAAAAAGAAGTGAGTTCTTTACCATGTAAGGTATTTAGAACAAAGTCGGATGGCCACTTGGGGGAGATACTATCATTGTCTGACCAGTACAGCCCCAAGACACAGCTTCTGCAAGAGGCCTTGCTCAGTTCCATCCCCTGCTCCAGCAGTGAGTGCTATCTTCCCTCTTCTCAGAAAGGGGCTGGTATTTTCTCGGGGTCTCCTCCATGGGGTGTGAGCTCCTTGCATTAGTACAGAACTCAGAATTAGTACTCATAATATGGCCTCACTAAATGCAAACTGGACTGATCTTTGACCTTGGCGAGCCAGTGTGCTGTTCTAGCTACCATTTCAGGGGCTTGACTAGCTATGGCAAGCAGCTGCTGAGGCCTTTCACAGCTGGATTCTGGCAGGGTTCCAAACCATGGGCCACATAGAGTTCCCATGGCCTCCTGAGGAAGGGGCACATTGTTCTCAATTACAAATATCTGGGCTTTGGGGTGTTCATGGCTCATTGGCCTTCGTTGACTGTCTTTGTCATGTTTCCATTGAAGAGTTAGTAGCTTGTTAATTATGGATTTCAAATACTACTCATCATTCATCTCTAGCACTCCCCCATTGTACAAATATTTCAACTATCAATCAAGCTTCAGTAATGCAAGAGTTCTAAAAATTTAGAGGAGCAGCGGTATATCCATGCCCCGCCTTCCAGCTCCCCCTGCAGAGATTTGCTCATGGATAGGGTCTCATCCATGTCTTGTATGAAAAGGCAAAGCCAACAGCCCTCCCTGGGTGAGTAACAATATCTACTGCTAACAACCAACTCAGGCTGTCATTCTCTCCCCCCACCCTACCCCACCCCCGCCTCGATGCCTGCACATGGGGCATGCTAGTCTGGGCCTCTATTCCCACCACTAATTGAAGACAGCACATTCTTGACCCCTGGAAGCTGGCCACAGTTGGGAAAATGCACATAGTAGGCAGGAGAGAGAGTTTAGGGCAACCGGACTCCCAAGAGTTCTCGTCGCTGAGGGAGCTCTCAAGAAGGGGAGTTAAACCCAGCATTTTGGCCACCAAGCACCAAGCCCACCAGCAGCCAGAGTGCTGAAATCATCTTCTAATCCACTCTTTAATAGGAAGAACGTACTTAGCTGTAAGTTCCAAGCCAACTCTGGGTGGCAGGGGGGTGATTTCCCTCTTTGGCTTGGCGTGGAAATAGAACAGAAACAAGGCTGATGCTTCAGTCAAGGTACTTCTGTGTTGATTCCATGTTTGGTACTGGGTGATCCCCAGTTCCCACACTCCTGGCCTTCTTTCTTTAGCCCCCTCTGCTCCTGCAAATAGATCCCACAACACATTTTATTTTGTGTAGCATAGTAGACAGAACACAAGGCTTACAAGTCAGAAAAGCCTGGCTTCAAATTTCATATCTTACACTAATTAGCTCTGTGGCCCTAGGAAAAAACCCTTTTTTTCTCTGGCCTCAGTTTCTATGTCTGTAAAATGGGAGAAATGCTTGTAGTAGCCATTTCCCAGAGTTGCTGCGAGTCCCAAATGGAACAACATTTGTATATACAAAGGTCAGCTCCTGTTATTACTCAGTTTTAATGCAGTGCTCTGTACTGAGTGTTATGGAAGAGACCAAGGGACCGTTGGTGAAGGCAGTCAACAACAGGATCTGTGAGGATTGGAGGGAAAATTGGGGACATTTAGCCTCAAGAAAAAAAAGACTTAAGGCAAAAAGGGAGGGACATCATAAATTTGGAGTTACAAGGGGCCTCTGAGGTCACCTAATCCAATTGCCCCATGTCAAAGATGAAGAACTGAGGATGGCCCAAGGCAGTTAATTGACTTGTCCAAGATCACACAAATAATTGTCAGAGGTAGAATTTGAACCCAGGTCTTTTGCCTCTAGAACCAGAGAACAGTCTGCAGAAGCTGGATGATCATCTGTTGGTCATGTTCTTAATAGTGTTACTAGAGAAGACGTATAGGATTCAAAGAATATGGGATTGGAGTCCGGACAGTGGGCTTCGGGCTTGCACAATTAGCAGCATCATGACACTGGACCAACTCCTTCTATTCTCTGACCTTCAAATACCTCCATTTATAGAATGGAGAATATTGGTACACTCTGTATCTCAAAGGGCAGTGACCAGGAAAGCTCTTGGCAAACCTCAAATCCCTAAAGAATTTGAATTATTCCTATGACCTCTGGGCTGCTTCTGGCCTGTGATTTTGTTAATTAGAGAGACAGCAAATATATCTCAATCTTTGCTAAAACTTTGAGAAGACATTCTCAACTTGAAACTCCTTTTCCATAGAATTATCCTGTAGATTTTAGCACAAATCTCCATGGATATAGAGGTTCTTCACTAAGCACTTCAAGAGACTGTTTCTGAAATCCACACTGTCCTTCTTTATCCTCATACCAAGAGCAAATTTTTCTCAACCTTCTGGGAGATATAGATGGCCATCCCTGCCCATGTTCAGAACTAATTGGAGGGAGGCCCAGCCTCTTCTACCCCTTTTCAACATTCTAAATTTGGGCATCATTATGCCCCAAATGAAGATGCCTGGGCTTCCCCTATGTGGCTTGAACAAGGCCAAACACACATGCGTGATTCTCTGCAAAGTGGAGAAGTGCAAATTTTAGCTCTGCTCCATGTTGTTTGATTCTCTGCATTATTTAAAGCTTGATTG
Source organism: Phalanger gymnotis (assembly GCA_028646595.1). NCBI lineage: Eukaryota > Metazoa > Chordata > Mammalia > Diprotodontia > Phalangeridae > Phalanger > Phalanger gymnotis. The sequence goes on from CM053623.1 coordinate 230,126,441, forward strand.
ACAATTAAACTATGTGCACAATGGAGAAGAGGTGAAAGTAATTGCCAAGCATGATTTGAAATCCAGATTCAAGAAGCTGTTGGGACAGTGAAGAACCTTAGAGATATGCCAGTCTACGTCATCTGTTTTTACAGATGGAGAAACTGAGAGAGACTTATGATTAATGTAAAAATAGTCTACAAAAGCATGAAAGCAAACTAAGACTAGCTTTCCTTGGAGGGGTCCCTTTGAAAAAGCTAAAAAGATCAATCTCTCTAGTCAGATGGATATTGGTAGTATTGTCCCACAATAGAGGCCTTGATGATCCTCAAAAATAGCCCCAGGTCTGCTGTTCTGAGTACTAAACAGTGCGTGAAAACCCAGGAGCAGTCCAGTCAGAAAGTCTCAAATCATTTAAATCATCTCCTTATAGTTTAGAGTTCGAGAGGACCTTGTCGTTCTGAGAAGAGCCCAGAGCCTTTGCCAGAGCACTTGCCAAAGAGGCCCGGGATTCGGAAAAAGTAGAAAACCTCTCATGGAGTCCTATGTGCAGTACAGCTGGCCTGTTGGCCACAGCTGGCACATGTTTGCAGCCCTTTTCCACCTCTATACCTATAGTCCTCAGCCTACCTTACAGAAATCACAGATTAGGAGGGAGTTTCAGGAGTCATTACATATTTAGAGCTGGGAAAGATCATACAGTCCTATGCTCTCATTTTGCAGATAGGGAAACTGAAGCCAAGAGAACCATTCGTCCCATACCTTAGTAAGTGGAGTAATGTCCCATCCATCAATCAGGATGCTTTTTTTGTCTTTGCATCTCCAGTTATGAGCCTTTTTTGCACATTTATTAGATGCTTGTTGAGTTGAAGTGACACAAACCTTACTGCTAAAGAACCAGTTTGGGTGACATTTTCCAGGAAAAACTTTGACCAGAGGAAACACCAGCCTCACCTTCTAAGCCCAATCCTCTTTTTCCTGAATGCATTAAGCCTCTCTTCTCTAGGCTTACTAATCTTAAGGAAGAGTTCACATTTCTTCTTCCTAAATTTGATTTTGTTCCATTCAGCTCATCATTCCCGCCTGCCAACTTATTTTTAGATGCTGGTTCTATCATCTGCTATATTTGTTATTCCTTGCAGCTTTCTGCCATCCACAAATGTGATAAGCATGTCAGCTATGCCTTCATGCGAGTCATTGATAAAAAAAAATGGTGAATAGCACAGAACCAAGGATGGTCCCCTGGAGGCAACCTGCCAGCATCCTCTTCCCAGGCTGACATTGATCCATTAATTACTATTCTTTGGGTTTCGCTAGTTTCTCTTTTAAAAAAAACCCTTTTTTGGAGGGGACAAGGCAGGACCATTGAGGTTAAGTGACTTGCCCAAGGTCACACAGCTATTAAGTGTGTCAATTGTTGGAGGTCAAATTTGAACTCAGGTCCTACTAACTGCAGGGATTGTGCTCTACTCACTGTGCCACATGGCTGCCCCAAGGTTTCACTAGTTTCATACCTACCTGACTATAGTATCATCTCTCTCACAAGGAGGCCATAAACCACCTCAAGAGATGCCTTGCAGTACACTGATCTCTTCTGTCTGTGACACTTCTCTCATGTTTCAATTTTTTGACTGTCTAAAAGTTAATTGAAAGAAGTTTGTCAGTGTTGTGAAAACGTCTCCAAGCCTCAGTTTTCTCTATGTAAAATGGAGACAGTGAACCAAACATTGTCTAAGTCTTTTTCCCTGTGATGTTATGTACTTGTGACTTGGTCTTGGAGAACTCATATTTGTTTTTAGTGATCATCTAGGATTAGAAGCTCAAGGGACTTAGAGTTGGAAGAAACCTTAAAGACCATCTAGTCCCACTCCATTATCTCTTCACTTTATGTGCTCTCACAAACTATCTCCTCTTCAAGATAATTTGTTTTAAGAATTGACTGTTAACATTCAGCCTTGCCAGTTAGCAGTTAAACAAACTTCAACTTTTTCTTTTTTTTGGAAATTGAGGCGGTGGCTTCCAGGACCCCTCCCGTTTTCCCCATTTCACAGAAATCAGCAATGGCAACAGATCCTTCCAGTACCCTGGGATGTAACTCACTCAGGCTTGGAGACTTCAAGGTATCGATATCTTCCTGTGAGCTCACCTCTCTGGGTCTTTGGTTCCCTTGGGGCCATTTTGTCCTCCTCTTGATGGAGAAGACTGAGGCAAAGCCAGAATTGACTAGTCTTGTGTTCTTTCTACCATCTGCTAAAATTGCATCCCAAGCCACCAAGCAGTCTCATCCCTCATTGTTCTTCTGTGTAGCATGAGGAGCGTTCACACATCTTCTCAAAGTAATGTGCTTCTTAAGCAGGCTACTCTCCTTAACCTGTATATGCCCCAGGTCTGCAATTAAGGAAACAACCCAGTGCTTTGCAGGATTTGTACTATGTTTGTCTTCTTGCCTGAGGTACTCAACAACCATGCCTAGTGATTTTTTCACTTGAAACAGTGTTGAGTGCCTCCTCTATCTAGAGAGCTGCCTTAGGCATGAGCACACATGGATATAAACCCCAGGCTCAGAGGAGGAGGAGGAGGAGGCTAATACTCTGGGATCTTAAGAATGAGTGAATGAAAAATCACTTATTCAGCATTTCTGATGTGCCTTGCACTGTGCTAAATGTTAAGGATACAAATGTAAGAAGACAGGATGGTCCCTGCCCTCAGGGAGTTTCCATTCTAATAGGGGGAAACAACACCTATTAGAGAGTGATGGGCAGAGAGAGGCATGTTAGGCATGGAAGTCAGGGGCAATGGTTTCCCTTATTTGATGTGTCTTTTCCAGGAATGGCAGAGATTCACTTACTCCTCTCAGAAGTGGCATTTAAAGGTTGGAAGGGGTATGGATGGTAGGTGGTCGTATGGTATGAAGCTAAGTGGGGGGGGGCGACTTGGTGGCACCAGGCAAGATAAGGAAAATACTCAGCAAGGAGAGCCCAGTGTACCCAAATTATTGGCTGGAGTTCTAGGCAGGAAGAGGAGCTGAAGTGCAGACAGCCCAGCTAAGGGCTAAAGAAAACCAAACCAGTTATGGATATTTTGATGCTATGATTGACTTCCTGTCTGAAGCATGCAACAGTCATGATAGAGAAGCATATGTGCACAGATTACTGACTGAAGGGGAGAGTGAGATAAGTACAGAGGACAGAGATATGTACAGAGCAATGTCCCAAGTGGGGGGCAGATCTAGGATAGAGGTAAAGAAAAGCAAATGAGAATTAACCTCTGAAGCCTTGGGGCCAATGAACAGTAAAGAGACTCACTGAAAAGGTTGGATCTAAACATTCTTAAGAGGGAGAATCATTCTATAAGACCTATGGTGTCTTCTCTTCATCTGCCTGGGCCTCATGATGCCTGGAGGCCTCCCAAAAGGCTGCTTTTTAAAAGGAGGATTTCTACTCCCTTCTGATAACCAGTTTCCTCATTTGTAAAATGGTGACAATCTATTCTCCCATTGTGAGCTTTGCTTATCTCTCAGAGAGGTTGTGAAGACAAGACAAGATCATAGGTGTCCAATTGTGGTACTCGATTCATTTTGACACACATGCATTAAGTATCTACTGTATGCAAGTTGCTTAATATTTTTAGGATAGAGACAAAAACAAAGCTGTCCCAGAATAATTCTTGTTACCATTAATTTCATTGGCACTATGGCCAAGCAAGATACGCTTTTTTTCCATAATCAGGGGTGGATGATGATGTATTTGTCGCTTGAAAGCATGCCTACAGATGGCTTCACCCAGGAAGGCCTCAGTAATTCACCCAGACTGCTTCTGGGCTCTGGGCAGAGTGGAGGAATTGTGCCCTGCATTGGAGAGAGCACCAACACCAACAAGAAAGTCATCAGAGCGCAGAGATTCTTTTCTAGAGGCTTCACTCACTTTTTAACACTCATTTTGATTAATATCTTTGGTTCTCCTGTTTCATTTTTCCTTTCCGAATGTATCCTTCATCCTTCTACACAGTGAGCTGTACCCCATAGTGAAGTTTTTGTGTTTTGTTTATTGAGATGTTTTAGGGGAAAACATTAGCTTGGCAAAACTTTCCAATCTCCCTTAATTCTTATACACTCCCTCTGTTGAATATTTCTAATTTATCTAGTTTATCTTTTGTTTGTACTTAGTTGTGTGTATGTTTTCTCCCCCAGTAGACTCTGAGTTCCTTGAGAGCAGAGACTGTCTCTTGCTTTTCTTCATATCTTTAGGACTTAGAACAATGGCTAATACACAGTAGGCACTTAATAAATGTTGATTTACTGACTGACATCACCTGGGTCTGACAGTGTACACAGCAATCCATATTCATCATTCCCTACTTCTGCAAAGTGAAAAGGAAGGTTTATTTCCTCTGCTATCTCTGGGAGCCAAGCTCAGCCATTATGATTACATGGTATTCATTGACATTGTGTCATTGTGTAGGGTGCCTTCCTCACTGGGCTTCCTTCTCTTTGAATCAGTTGGCAGACGTTCTCCCAGGCTTCTCTGTCTTTGTCAGACTTATCGTTTCTCCCAGTGCCATAATATTATATTATATCCATGTGACCATCAAGTGTTTAGTCATCTCTCCATCACTGGGCATCTGTAAAAAGTGTTCCTGTGAAAAAAAAGGCTAGCTTTCAGAGCACTCTAGAATATCCCCCCATTAGAGAAGGTCTTTTCCTGAAGCTAAGACTGATGAATGAAAAGAAAATGCTTTATTTTTCTTAGTAAAGAACTTTCTATCTTAAGCTTTGACTGCTGAGTGGCAGCCAGCTGAGTAGAGGCCTAAAGGTATGGGTTAGAATAGGTGACCATTGAAGATTATCTTAGCTCTGCAATTCTGAAACATTCTTGGGAACATGAAACGATGGGAGAAAAAGCAAGAAGGTTCAGGCTTTTGAGATCAGTGTGGTCCAATGGAAAAAGAGCGAGATTTGGCATCAGAGGACCTGGGTTCCTATTCTAGACACGGTACTGACTACTTGTGACCTTGAAATGTTTCTTCCCCTGTGTGGGCCTCAGTTCCATCACCTATAAAATGAGGGGAGCAGTCTAGATGTGGACATAAGTCTCTTCCACCTCCTGGCCTATTTTCCTCTAGTCCAACTCATGTATTTCTGAGAAGAAGAAAATGAAGGCCACACAAAGAGGTTATACCTTGTCCAAGGTCCCATAGGTGGCAGGAAGCCACACAGCTAGCATTCAGACCAGGTCATTGGAGGTTGTCCCTCCAAGGTTGGTTGCTTGTCAAGGATAACACAGACAGGATTTCTGTTCTGCTACTAGTTGGACTAAAGAAGGCTTCTGAGGGTCTTTGTGACTGTGACAGGCTGTGCTATGCAGACTTCAAGTCCAATGTTCTTTCCACAACACAACCTACTGAAAAAAGTGCCTGCTGTGTGCAGTGTGGCATACTAGGTGGCCAGGAAACTGTCATAATGAGGGAGACCTGGTCTAATAAATCCACAAGCATTTATTGAGTTCCTCCTCTGTGCCAGGAAATGTGCTAGACACTAGGGACTGCAAGAAAAAAACTCAACCAGCCCTATTCTTAAGGAGTCTCCATTCAAATGAGGGCAACGACAGGCACATGCCACAGTATCCACAAACATAGTGGCCATGTTGGGGAGGGACCAGGAAAGGCCTCACTAGAGGTGACATGAACAAGCTGAGTCTTGAAGGAAGCTGGGGATTCCAAGTGTCAGAAGTGAGGAGGTAAGGCTTTTCTACATAGGCCAGGACCTGCAAAGGCCCAGATATGAGAGATTGAGTGTCATGTTGGGGAGAAGTGGCAACACCAATTTAGCTGGGCTAGAGTGTGTATAATGGAAAGTGATACATCACTAAGGATGAGATGGTAGGTTCTAACCAGGTGGTGAATAAACTTAAGGTCTATGTATGGGGTAAGATTTTAGTTTATTATAATATGGAGGTATCCTCCTCTGGAAGGAGTGAGTCTCTCATCCCTGGAAGTCTTGGAACAGAAGCTAGATAACCACTGGCTGTGAACGTTAAGAGGTTTCCTTTCTAGGAACATGTTGCAATGTATGTACTCTGATGTCCCTTATGGCTCTCAGATATTCTGAGTCTGTGATTTCCTTAAGACACTGAGGCACACTTAGGAAGGACAGTAGAGTGGGGGCGTAGGAGAGAGGGTAATAAATAAACAGGGTTCAACACTTCTGAAGACTGTGGTCATGTGTCATGGCAGAGTGGGGCTGGATGTAGAACAAGAAGAAATGAATTTCTGTCTTGGCTTGCTCATTTACAGGCTGTGGGACTGTTGGTCCCATGCATGCTCCTCTACTTAACTACACTGTAACATGGTGCTTGTAACATAATACAAATAATCCTTGCCCTTCCTGCCTCCAGAGGCTGGTGTGGGAAATCAAGCCCTTTGCATGTTAAGAAAATGGGAGGTGTTTTGATGATTAAAATCAGCTTTGTTGGAACATGGAATGGATGCCAGCTGTACTGGGAGCCCCCGAGTACAGAAAAGAGAAAAATGAACTTCCAGGTGAGGTCAGCAGCTCCTACTTCCTTATATCAATCTCAAACAAAACTTCTCAGCTCTGTGTAACAGGGACTCGATCTGGATAAATCCATCTCTGATTTCATAAGAGGGATACTTGAGAAAGCAAATAGAATTTATATTACTGAAATTCACCTTCCCACCAAATCTGCTAATGCTCATTGATTCTGCGTCTAGAATGCCTTCAGGTTTGCAAAATATTTTAGTGAGAAGAATTCTGTAAGAAGGAGTCTAATAACTTCTGTCTTTAGAATATAGCTCCTTCAGGACAGGTGCTGTTTGGTTTTTGACTTGTATCCACCACCTAGCACAGGAACTGGCACATAGTAGGTACTTAACGATTATTTGGTGAATGGGAGTAAGATTATTCCCATTTTACAGAGGGGGAATCTAAGGCTCCAAAAATGTAATAAGTCTGCCGAGTGTCACGTAGCAACAAAGTAGTGGGGCCAGTATTCAGACCTCACCCCCTTCTCACACTGAGTCTACCATCCTTGTTACTTCAGCATCCTGCTTGTTTCCCAAGGGGTTCCCATTGCTTCTGCCCCTTTCCCTGCTTCTTGTGTGTTATACCCTTATACAAGGAGACAGTAGTAACCCCGGTAGTTTGTACGTCCAGCTCTTTTGTACCTCAGTCCCACAGATTCAACAGATATCATTGACCTAAGATGAGGAAACACTACCTCATAAGTAGAGTTTTCCACAAAGTGGAATGGGGTATTGGAAGAGAGTTGGTTCATCACCGAAGGTCATTGAACAGAGACTGAATAACTACTTGCTGGGAACATTGTAGAAGGGATTCCTCTTTGGGGATGGGTTGAACTAGGGTGCTGGAAATGATGAAAATCAAAAAGAAAAATAGAGGAAATTCTTGTTTCCCCCCAATTTCAAAGTACTTTTTGAAGGAAGGTGAGGGTAGGAGGAAGAATGCATGATGAGGCAGGGAAGAGGTCAATGGAATTCAGCCTCCCTGACTCAACTGGGAGTGAGGGCTGGGGTCATTTGGTTCAGACAGTCAAGGGAAGATGTTTTCTCAGCTGTCTTTTGAGTTTCTTTTGTGCTAACCAGTAGGATGTATAGAACTGAGAAACAAAAGAGCTAAACACGTGCACATTAGCCAAGACTACTATTGTCTCCTTGTATAAGGGCTGTAACACTTACTTAGGAAGCAGGGGAAAGGGCAGACACAATGACAACTTGGATAGCAGGCAATAGAAGAGGAGGAAAGAGGTAGATCCTGGGTGGAGTCAGTGAAGTTGGAAGGAGTCCTTTATTCTAGCTGGGAGCTCCAGTTGCCAGGACCAGTTTCTGCACCAAGGACTAGACTATGTCTGGAATATTACCCTGAGCTCCCAAGAATCCTCAAGGAAGCACAGGTCACACAAGAGGGAGAAGGGTCAAAACTGGTATGTGGTGCCGCCCACACTCCATCACTAGCAAAAAGCTTGTGCCCTACAACACTTCCTTCCTACTTCCATACATATCTCCTTTCTTCACTCCCTTTTTTCCTTCATTCTTCCCTTCTCATGTATGTTCTTCCTTTATTCATTTCCTTCCCTCCCATTCTTTCTCCCTTCTTCACCTCTTACTTTTCCTTCTTCTTTTCTTCCTCCCTCCCTTCTTCCCCTCTCCATACCTACCTGCATTCTTTTTCTCTTCTCTCACTTCCTTCTTTCCTTCCTTGTCCCTCCCTCCATCTTTTCTTTCTGTCCTCCTTTATTCTCTTCAATCCTTATTTCTTCCCTCTCTTTTTTCACTTATTACTTCCCTTCCTTTTTCTCTTCCCTCCCTCCTTCCTCTCCCTCACTCCCTTTCATTCTTCCCTCTTCCCTTTTTTCTTCTTCCCTCCAATCCTTCCTCATTAGTTGTGTATGCAAGGGACAATTCATTCAGCATGCAAGTAACTAGTGGAATCAGGTAGCAGAGAGGAAGATTAAGCATCTGCAGAGTTCAGACAGCACATTGCCGGAATGGCCTCCAAAAAGAATGTGTTTTAAACTTGTCCTTGAAGCATAAGCAGGTCTTGTGATTTGTGCTTTGGACATCAAAGGCTTCACGAGCTGCTGAGTGGTCCCCACTGACCCATGGCTACAGCACTCCTATTTATTAAGGAGCTGTGTGGAAGGCTGAAACATGCACTGGAGGGCAGGCCACGTAAGCTTCCTGTCTGACTAGACAAATCTTAATGTATTGGGCTTTCTGGAGTCCAGACTGGTTGTGCATGTCAGGGTGTGTGCACACGCATGTACCTAAGTGGATGGTGTGTAAGATGAGTTTTCTCATTTATTGTCCGGGGTCCTTAGAGTGAGATCTTGAAAACCAGCACAGTTAGTAACCACTCTTGAACTTCACCCAGCTTCTCTATTGTTCTATTTCTCAGTCATTCCGTAGTTCCTCGTTAGCTTTGCTCCTGGGACCCATCTCATCTGTTCTCATTTTCTGGAATTTTAAGTGGGTTTTTGGGGGTACAATAAGCATAAATAACTTGTGCCAAGCATAACAGGAATAATCTCAAGGAGATCAGATGTAGCCAAAGGAGAGGCTGGGAAGGGCATGGAGGTATTCCCTAGCCATTGTGTATTGAGTTCTGGGAGACAGACACATGCCTAGTGACCTCTCTGACTAGGATTGGATAGCCTTCAGCACCCTGGATTTTGAGGATTCAATCACCCATAGCTGGCAGAAATTCCAGAGGTCACCCAGTTAGACCTCTAACTCCTTGGGAAGGCCTTTCTCTGTGGGGCAGAATCATTCCTTCAACAGATAATTATCAGACACCTTCCTTCCTAATTTGTTGTTAGTACAGGAGGTAATGCCTGGGGCCATTCACAAGACTAGAGGAAGAGAAACAGGAAGAGAAGAGATTTAGCATATGAAGAGTTTAACTAGTGAATAAACATTTATTAAGTGCCAGGCACTTTACTGAGTTTTGAGGATACAAAGAGCTAAAAAAACAGTCCCTGACCTCAATGAGATCACAATCTTATAGGGGAGACAAAATGCAAACAAATATATACAAAACAAGCTCTATACTGGATAAAAAAGATAATAATTAAAAGACAGAAAGCAGTGGAAAAATAAGGAGTTGGGGATGCCTTTCTGGAGAAGGTGCGATTTTAGATGGGACTGAAAGGAAGCCAGAGAGGTCAGTAATCTGAGCAGATGAGGGAATGCAGTCCAGGTATGGGGGATTGCTAGAGAGAATGGCTAGAGCCTAGAAATGGACCCAGCTGGAAGGTATGGGGTGTGGCCAGAGAGAATGTCCAGATCCTAGAGATGGACCCAGTCTGAAGGCCAGTTCAGGCAGCACATTCCCAGAATGGCCGCCACAGAAGATGTGTACAGAATCCTGGGTCAGATTCTGGGTCATACAAGGTTGAAATAAGTCACCTCCCCTGCCCTCATGGACTTTCTAGTCTAGCAAGGAGAATATGATACATCCAGATACATGTAATGAATACATTGAAGTGTGTGACAGGAAAAGAGAATGTTTAGTGCAGGTGTAACAGGTATAAAGGTGTATGGGACAGAATTTTTAAATAATAGGAGAGACATCCTTAGGAGGAACAAAGTAAATTTGTTTCACAAACCTTGCAAAATTTAGGCACACCTCCATAATGGAGGAGGTGAAGTAAAAGAGGATCTGTCCTAATTTATACTCTTAATGAAAAAGGTTCCCACCCACCTCTATCCCTTCTCACCATTGGCTGGGAGGTGGACTTACAGTCTAGGTGGAAAACTACACAGAGGACCAAGGTTGATCCGGTCCATTCAGGTTTTTCCTTATCAGAACTCAACTGCCTGGGTGGCGTCTAGGGGAAGGAGAGACCTTCCTAGAGCAAAGAACAAATAGCTCACAGGAAATTCATTATCTTCTAACATCTGAGAGAGAGGGGGAAGGGCATGCCTTCCAAAATTACAAGGCCAAATTCCAAAGCCTCTCCATTAGACATACCCTGTGAAGTCTTCACAATTATCCATCCCATTCACAGGTGTCCTCCCACATTGGACTAGAAGCTGTTTGGGACAGATCCAAGTGCTATTTGCCATCTTTGTGTCCAAAGTGCTAAACATGGAACACTGGACGCAGTAGTCAAGTTGTTCAGTGAGTAGAGCGCTTCAGCTGGAGACATGAAGACCTGAGTTCAGATACAACTTCCAATGCTTATTAGCTGTGTGACCCTGGGCAAATCATGAAATCACTCCTAGCCTCAGTTTCCCAATCAATGAAATTGAAATAATAATAGCACCTACATGCTAGGTTTGTTAGGATCAAATGAGATCATATATATAAAGCATTTTGCAAACCTTGAAGTGCTATATAAATGTTGCCATTGTTATCATTACGCATTTGATAAATGTTTGCTGAATGAACGAATGAGATCCTGGGGGACAGGCACAGGTCATGCCTGGCTCAGGGGATGGGAGGAGTGATCTGAGAAAGTTTACACAATGCCAGGTATTTCAAATTGATGTTAATGGACTTTAATGGGTAGGGGAAAATTCAACCACTGGGTAGTAGGGCCCTGAAGGATAATGTCCAGGTAGAAGGAACAATGTGAGCCAAGGCAAGGAGTTAGAAACAGCCCAGGTCTGCTTGGAGGCAGAGAGTTTTCCAATTTGTCTGGACCATAGAGAACTTCACAGACAAACTTGGATGGATCATTTGAAGGTAGATTATGGACGCCTTCAGAGCCAGTTTAAGGAGAATTAGGAATATTAATTGATCCCTGTACCCTTGCCTAGACAGGAAAGGAGGAGCAGGGGTTGATTTGAACAAGCTGTGAGTGAGGAGTTGAGGAAATCGGCCTCAGGTTCCTCAGAAAATGGCTGAAGCTGAGAGCATGGGAACTACATCCCAAGAGAAGAGTGAGCTTAGCCTGGGTGGGAGTTGGGAATTCAGAGATGGGGGAGCTAGGCATCTTGGTCACTGTGTTTGCAAGCTGTTGCCTGTCAGAGCCTGGCTTCTTTCCAATAGTGATCCCCAGGTGGTGGTTTGACCCAGCCTCCAGCCTGAAAATGGGACTCCACAGAGGAGCATCTGAACTAACAAATTGTTCCTTAGATTTTACCTGGAAAGAAATTTTTTTCAAGAGACCTGGTTTCAAGGCTAACCTTGGAGTGTTCTTTAAGAAGAACCTGGGTTTTGCTGCTTATGAAGAACAGTGACGGTGGTGGTGGCAGCATCCAGACCTGGGATTCCATCCAGGCGTGGGGAAGGAACTCTCTCTACCAATACAAATTGACACCTACTTTGCAACTTCTCATCCTAGAGAGTTTCCTGGGGCAGTGTGAGAATTAAGTGGCTTGCTCCTGATCTCACAGCCAGTAGTTAGAAAAGCCCCATTCTTCCCGACCCCCAAGCCTGCCCTTTGTCTACCACACTGAGCAGCCTCTGTTATTATGCTTGCTGTCAGCTAATATTTCAGTGACATTTGAAGTCTTCCAAAGTACTTGACCCTTGACAACCTCGCAATTCTCTTAAAATAAGGGCTTTGTATCAGATACTCCCTAAGGCCCCTTTCAGCTTCAGCCTTGCTGGGCCCAAGGTCCAGCCTCTTGCCTGCCATTGCTGTGTGACCTGGGGCAAAGCACTTAACTTCTCTGAGATCCCGTTTCATCTTCTTTGGTACAAGAACAACAGTTCATATTCACTGACCTGATGGTCTAGTTGGAAGCACTAACATGCTTCTGGGATGGGAATTATCAGAGGGTCCCAACCCAGGGTGTCCGGAGCCAGCAAGCTCCAAGTACCTGATAGCCAATTGGTAATTATCACTGAAATCAGAAAATGGCCATGAATAGATGGTCTACGCTTCTTTTAAAGGCATGAATAATAGCAATTAGACTTCGAAGTGTATGCTATATACTTTTTTTTTTATATAAACTGGAGTTTTAAAAATGAACCAGTGCCCCTTGGCTCTGGAACTGGCTCTTATAAGGTGATTTAATAAGTGAAAATTGAATCTGTGAGTGTCTCACAGCTCTAGTATAGCTCAACAGGGTGGGAGCAAACTTCGATGAGTAACTCTGCCTCAAATAGTTAGCAATGGAATGGTGTTGACTTCACTCCAATCCTGCTCTTTCTCTTGCTAATCGATCATTTGATCAACAAATACTTATTAATCACATACAATGTGCCAGGCACTGTGCTAAGTGATGGGAATATTAAGTACAAAGAACAAACTAACCCCTGTTCTTAAGAAATTTACATTTCAAGTAGGGAGACAGTTCACACAAACACACACACATGCACACACATTATATTGTGTAAAATAGATACAGAATGAGTAGAAAATAAATAAATCAATACACAGTTGTTAGGGAGAAAAGACAGACTGTAGCTCCTTATTATCTATAAAGAATTTGATTTAATATGGAGAGAACCACAGGATCTCAGAGCTGGGAGGACATAAACTGACTGCCTCCTCTGACCCATACCTGGATGCGAATGTCCTCCATAATACCCAGAGGCAGTAGTAAGAGTTGGACATTTAGAATGAGAAGACCTGAGTTTAAATGCTGCCTTTGTGTGTCCTCAGGCAAGCCACTTGCCTTCCTAGGCCTTGGTTTCTTATCTTAAAAAGTGAAAGTGAACCCTAAACTTCTTTCTAGTTATAAGTTCTCTGTTCCCTGTCATCCAAAGCTCTAGACTTAGTAGTGATGGGGGATGGGGAGAGGATCACCACATACCAAGGAAGTCCCTGTTCATTACACATGCTACATGAAATTTGGAGCTCAATGGGGAGGGCCCCATTCCCCATCATAAGCCACAGGATGACAATTCCCTTGCTAAGGTCTGTCTGGGTCATTGACAGAATGCTGTGCTCTTTGGTTTATGTGGCAAAAGACCAGAAAAGTTTCCAGCAGTACCTGGGACAGCAGCCACCCCAGGCAGACAAAGCTGTGGCTCTCAATGGCTCTTGCCCAGTGCGCTACAGATGCCAGGCTACTTGGTGTCAGCTCATGAAGCAAAGTGGTGGCTCTGCAGTAGGCAGGCCTGGCAAATCGACCAAGCTTATGGGTTTGCAATCCAACCTTTCTTCAGGATATGACAGGTAGGCAGGCTTTCAGGAGCCAAGGGGAACCCCAAAGGCACACATGAGATAGATGTCTGATTTTCTGTATAAGGGACCACACAGTCAGGAGCCTTTTGAGACAGATGTTTGGTCCAATGCTAAGATTCTTTGGAGACCTTTAGAATAAAGAATATCAGAGATGGGAGGGCCCTTACACCAGGAAACATCCAGGGGCTACAAGGAGTGATTAGAGGAGGGAATGTTATAGCTGTCAGAGGTTTTACATATCACTTAGTCCCATTCCTCATTTTACAGATGAGGAAACTAAGTCACAGAAAGGGCAAATGGACATTATACATCAAATCCATTATGTTACTGCCCGTGGCCATGCCCTGAAGTCACAGAGAATTGTACATGGCCTTTTGATTCTTCACTCTTCATTGATGAGATCCCAGGAAAGAATCCACAATTCACAGTGGAAAATCCTGGCACCGGGAATCAGGAGAATGGGATCCTGCTCTTCATTCTGCCCCAGTTGAAGCAAGTTCCTTCACCCTGGTGGTAGGGGCATGGGACACTCTATTTGTCAGTAAAATGGAAATCATAATATGATTCCCTGGTAGGAAGAGGCCCAACATCGGTGTCATGGCCTGGTTTGGATTCCAAGTTCCTGGACTTGCTAGCCACAGTTCTTTATGGGTGTGAAGGCTCCAGTCTTGAGTTTTCCCATGTGCTGGAAGAGGTTAATGATGGACATTCCCAAAGGTGCTTGGGAACCTCAGGGAAAACTGGGTTGTGTATAGGGCTACAGCAACATAAGCTAAGCCTGTAGGGGATCACTTGACTGTGAAGGGAGCCAGGAGATTAGAAGATGCTCTCACTTCACCTTTGAGCCACGTGACCTTGGGCAAGTCATCTCATTTCACTGGGACTGAGTTTTCTCTTGTGAAATGGTTGTCATCATCATCATCATCACCACCACCACCACCATCATCATCATCATCATCATTATGACAGTCCCTCCAGTGTGTGTCTCCTACATGGGAGAAAAATACCACACTTCTCTGAAGGGATAGGGATGTCTTAGAGGGTTTTCTCATAACTCTTCCTAAGTAGAGGGGACCTTTCCCTGACTAGATTTCATGGCCCAGTGAGTACTCTGGCTGAGCCACACTGACTCTGCTGTTCCTCATGATATTTAACTTTTATTTAGTGCCTACTATGTCCCTGGCACTGTGCTAAGTGCTTTACCAGAATTACCTCATTGATCCTCACAGCCCCCCTGGGAGGCAGGTGCTTCTACTATCCCCATTTTATGGCAGATGAAGGCTAAGTGATTTGCCCAGAGTCATACAGCTCATAAGTGCCTGAGACTGGATTTGAACTCAGGTCTTCATGGCTCTGGGCTGGGTGTTGTGCGTACTGTGGTGCCAGCTAGCTTTCCTTGTCATCTTCATACACAATAGTGGGAGGAAGAGAGACAGACTTCCCAATCGGCACAGCTCTAGGTGAGGAGAAAAGATGGTGCCAGGGGCAGAGGGCCTCTGCCTTCCCCTATCCCCAGTCTGGCCTCCAGGGAAGGGGAAATCACACCTACTCCTCAGAGGGTAAAATCAGGAGCAGTAGGTGGGGGGGCAGGAGGGAAAGTGGAAGGCAAATTCCTGCTTGGGAGTGTGGAGTGCAGGGACAGTGGGCCTTGCTAACAAAGATAATTGTCCTAAAGTGGGATGGATTGTCTTGAGAGGGAAGGAGGTGCTCAAAGCTGGAGATCTCCTGACATCATCAAAGTCCTGATGGCCAGTGGGTAAGGGGTGGTCTAAAGGGGACTGGTCGTCATGTGCTGGATTTGGCATTGCATGGCCGTGTTTCAAATCCCAGCACCCTTACCAGCATTGTGATTTAGGACCATTTGCATAACTTCTCTTATCCTCAGTTTTCTTATCTGTAAAATGAGAGGAAGGGTGGTGGGAAGGGAGGCATCCAGCTGCCTAGTGCTCTGAGTCTGACCAAAATAACCCTTCGAGGTATATAATAAAGATATCAGCATCCTCATTTTACAAGGAAGAAATCAAGGCTCACTACAGAGAGGCAACGTACCCAGCATCCCACATGTACTAAATGTCTGGGCCGGGTCCCATTCACAGCTTGGTGCTTGGTCTCTGTCTCTGTCTTTCTATCTTTGTTTCTGTCTCTGTCTCTGTCTCTCTTCCTCCCCAGGGGCCAATTCTCTGTAATGCTTTGTATGCGTAATAGGATTCAAAGGCATTGAGGCTAGAGATTGAATCTCTGATTTGCTGTGTGCCTTTGGGTTCCTGGGGATGCCGAAGTTGGGTGCTCATCATTAATTGTGTGACTGGTGCAATTCTGAAAAATAAAACAATCATAATGATGATAGTAATAATAAGTGACATTTATGGGACATTGCAAAGTTGGCAAAGTGATTTACTCACAGTGTTTCGATTTAATATTCCAGGAACCCTGTGACATGTAGGTACTCACCAGAATTACTGCTGCCTCAGTATTTTCCCTCAGAGAAATAGGAGTGATCCCTCAGGTGTTTCTAGTTAAGTTTAGACATTTTTGCCTGACATTCAAGGCCTCCTCCATCTGGCCCCACCCACTTCTCCTCCCTGGCTTTTTCACTTCCATTTCCATTTATCCTTTAAGGTCCCATGTAAATGCCACTTCCTCCAGGGATTCTCCTGACTTTACGAAGGTCTTCCCCTTAGATTTCACAGAACACTTTGCCCTTCTCTGAAACACTTACGTAATCTGTATATCATAGTTACGTTGGTTACTATCTTCTGTTCTGGACACAGACAACACTCAGTAAGTATAAAATGCTGGAATGCTTTCATTTGTTCAGTGATTTCCCTTGTCTTGTGGTTAGTCAGGATTTGGAATGTGAATCCAGTGTTTTGTTTTTGTTTTTGTTTTTTTCCCATTAATAGAATCTCTTTTTATATGAGTAAAGTCCTTTTCTTTTTTTAATCTTTCCTGACCAAATCTTAGCGAGGTACGGAGTCACAAGAATCATTATACCTTTTTTACCAAGGAGGAAAGTGAGGCTCAGCTAAAGGAAGTGACTTGCTCCAGGTCACACAGAGAATCAGCATAGACAGACTGGACCCTAGATCATCTGATTGTAAGCATGGTGCTCCAGCCATTGAATCAAGCAGCTTTAAGTAGGATTTCTCTCTTCATACTCATTGCAAGACAGTGAGGCAGGTTGACGGAGTAGCAAAAAACGCAGACTTAGGATCAGGTGATCTGAGTTTAACTCATCTCTGCCACAGAGTTGCTGTGACTCAGTTTCCTCATTTGAAAAAAGGGATAATACTGGCTCTTTGGCCACCTCAAATGAGATAACAGATGGGAAAGCACTCTGAAGCTGAAAAGGGCCCTCTCTAAATTTCTACTGTGCATGACAACTTCCTGTGTCCTGATGTGATGCTGAATCTGAAAGGCTCTGCCTTTCAGTGGAACAAAGGGTTTGACAGAAAGGCATCAGGGATATGTGTTACTCACTTGCTCTTTTGACCTTGTCCGAGGACTCTTGAGAAAGATTCATCTTCAGGCTGTCTGTGAGGGACGAGATCTCAAAGCTCATGCAAAACTCTGCACAGGCAGGAGGGGCATCCGATCCCCGACGAATGGAAGCCATGTGCTGTTCTATGCTCCCTTGGCTGTTGAGATGAACAGTTGGGGAATGGAACTGACTCATTCTTATTTTCATGGATTCCATGTCTTTGGGGTCCACATTTAATATGGTTTGGGGTATAAATATTCAGGACTAGCCTTGTGCTTCTGAGTTGACCTTCCTTTGATTTATCCTTCCCTTCCCCCCACCCCCCACCATGCTGCTCATCTCTGGATGCCGGGGCTCCTCCCCTTGGCTGGGGACCCACTGTCATTCCACATCCTCTTTACTGAAGAGACAGGAGCTACCCCACCTGGGGGTTTCTGATCCTATCCCTGGAGCTCCAAGCTTCTTTGTAACCTGGCATCTTCTGGCAGCTTCCTCCTGAGCAGCACCTCCTTTGAAGGGAACGGTAGAAATGAACCTCAATGTAAGAGGCAATTATAGATGGTTAACATGCCTGAGCATCAGGCGAAGGACAAGAAGAACAATCTCAGCTTAACCTCAGAGCATCTTAATCTGGGATGGATTTTTCTGGCTCCAAAGAAGAGCCGAGGATGGCCCCAGATTCCCCCAGTCTCCTCCAGTCTCCTTGATGTGAATGAGCCAAGGGTTTGGTGAGAAAACTCAGGTAGCCTGTGTGTGAAATCCCCAAAGCTCACAAAGCCTCTCACTGTTCTCTAGGAAATGGGGCAGTAGGCAACAGAGCACCCATCTATACCAGCCTAGCCCCTGGCAATGCTGGAGCTTTGCAGGGCATGACGCTGAGGCTGCAGATACCCCAAAGAATGAGCTAAGCCATGCTCTATCTTCCCTCTTCTAGTATCACTCTGGAAACAATTAGGCAAGGAGCCAGGAAGCCCACCAAGGGGGAGCCTCAATATCCAAGTGGTCCTGGGGTGTCTGGCTTGTCTGTTCCCTAGTCAGATGGAGCCAGTTTATTCTGCTTGGAGGCAGAGTCCAAAGGGACAGTGGTTGGGAGAGAGACACCCTGAGTTCAGTCCCCTCTTGTCCTTGGCATTCTATGAAGAGGCCTTCCAGAATTCTGAGCTCTTAAGGTTGGATGACAGCTCAGAGGCCACTAGTCCAATCTAGATGGCAGTGATAATAATCAGTGATAACAGCCATATTAATAATGACAACAGCCACTACAGTCTGCAGGACACTTCAAGGTTGACAAAGTGTTTACATATATTATCACATTTTTGCCTCAAAACAACATTGTGAGGCAAGTGCTGTGATTATTCCCATTCTGCAGATGAAGGAATTAAGGCCCACAGAGATGAGGTGACTTGCTCAGGGTCACACAGCTAGCCGGCATCTGAATCAGGATTTGAACTTGTGGCCACATCCAGCTTCTCAGAGCAGCCCAGAGAATCTGGAGAACTCTGATTGAGAACAAATTGACGGTTAAGAATCTCTTCATTCTGACAGCTACATTGGATCAGGATGGTATGCCTAAGAGGTGAGCTCCCTGTCACTGGAGGTCTCCAAGTAGAGGCTGGATGTCTACTTATCAGGGAGCATTTGTGTTTGTTAGACCAAAGGTTGCTAAGGTCCCTCTGACTCTGAGCTGTGAATCTGT
The DNA here is from genome assembly GCA_028646595.1 of Phalanger gymnotis. NCBI lineage: Eukaryota > Metazoa > Chordata > Mammalia > Diprotodontia > Phalangeridae > Phalanger > Phalanger gymnotis. The sequence continues at coordinate 230,145,216 of CM053623.1, forward strand.
GATCCATGAAGCCCTCCCAGGTGAGCCCAGATAGAAATGCCAGCCCCCATCCTCTGGCCTCCTAAAGCCATTAATGTATGTTCTGATCTTCCTGCCCTTATCTCATTCCTCCTTGAGCCAGTTCTTGTGGTTTTATTTAACTTTACACATGGTGATTTGTCTCTAACTAGACTGTAAGCTCCTAGGTAGGGGCCATATTCATGAACATTATTTTTAATCACTCTACAAGCATTAATTAAGCACCTACTCTGTGCCAGGCACTGTACTAAGTAATGAATGTTTAATATTAAGCATTTATCCTCTACTAAGAATGTTAATACTAATTTAATGCAGCAAAAACAAAATCTGTGCCATGATACATACTCACCCAAGTGAAAACATGTGAGGTAAAAAGCTATTGGGCTTAATGGACAAAAGACTGGACTCAGAACCATGAATAGCTAGGTTTTGCCTCTGAAATTTATCAGTTATACTCCATGCCTCAGTTTCCTCCTCTGTAAAATGAAAAAGATGAAAGAGACCTCTATTAAAGTCCATCTGAGCTTTCAATCTATGATTCTATAATAAATTGTAGATGGGTTTAGTGGAAGAAATTCCCACTACAGGGATGCCCACACGAGGACCTGTTTTGTTGGCCCCTGACCATCACTCTCAGAATAAACGGCTTCACTCCCAGGCTCTGCCAAGTACTAGTGGTGGGAACAAGGCACCAGCCTCTGAATAGGCTGGAGGGGATGATCTCTGAGCAACCTTCCAAAACTCTTAGTTCTCCTATGGACACAGAGGAAGGGCTCCTAAATGGCAGTTGGAGGAAAGACCCAAGCCCTTCCCAGGACCTCTTCCTTCCAGGGCCACCCCTCAATTGTTTATCTCCAATTTATCCTGAAGTTATCTTGTTTGTACAGAGATGTTGGTATGTGGTCTCCCTCATCAGAGAGGGATCTCCTTGAGGGTAAGGACCGTCTTTTGCCTTTCTTCCTATCCCAAAGGTTGAGCACAGCATTGGTACATATTAGGTGCTTAATAAATGGTTAGTGTCTGACTTCCAGAGAGATAGATGGATGTTAGAGATATGTGGCATTACCCATCCGTGGGCTGCTAGCACAGACAATGAGCAGGAATCCCTTCCTTAGCTGAGCCACCTTGTCTGGAGGCTGGGCTATTTCATCCTGAAAATCTGAGGCCCAAGTCACCTCATGGCCTTGCCTCCTGGGGGAAATGGGGCCCCTGTCTAAGAGCTGCCTTCAGAGCCTCCATTCCCGAGCCTTTAATCATATTCACGGCTGGGTCCATTTTGTAAAGGCTTTGATCTCTTTAGATAAAAGCTGTCCTTGAAGTCAAGAACATGATGGTTGTGAGTTACAAAAGGCTTTGAGGAAACAAGAGAAAGACAGAGACAGAAACAGGGAGAGACAGAGACAGAGAGAAAAGAACGAAAAGAGAGGGAAGGAAGAGAGAGAGAGAGAGAGAGAGAGAGAGAGAGAGACATGGACAGACAAACAGACAGAGATGGAGGGGGAAGAGACAGAGAGATAGAGGGGAGAGAGAGAGAGAGAGAGAGAGAGAGAGAGAGAGAGAGAGAGAGAGAGAGAGAGAGAAGATTGAAGGAGAGGAGGGAAGGAGAGAAAGAGAGAGAATTTGTGTTTAGCTTCCTCCATCTGCTCCCTAGCTGGGAGCCCCAAGATTTCGTCTTCCAGTTATTGGCCATAAGTTCAGTCTAGCACATGTATCCTGTAAGAAGTATTGTGTACGATATGTGTCTTTCCTTCATTGTAGAGCCAGAGAATATTTAGAATTATTATTACCGATCTTGAAACATAGAAAGTGAAAAGTTTTATAAACTTTGGAAAACAATTGTCAGAGCTAAAAGGGATTTTACAAATAGAAAGAAGACTGAGAGGGACCTTAGGATAGGGGACATCAGAGCTGGGAGGGCCCTTAGAACAGGGAATGTCAGAGGTGTGAGGCACCTTAGAAAAGGGGATGTCAGGGCTGGGAGAGAGCTTAGAACAGAGGGTGTCAGGGCTGGGAGGGGCCTTAGAACAGGGAATGGCAGAGCTCACAGGGGCCTTAGAACAGGGAATGTCAGGGCTTGGAGGGGCCTCTGAACAGGGGGTGTCAGGGCTGGGAGCGACCCGAGAACAGGGGATGTCAGTGCTGGGAGAGAGCTTAGAACATGGGGTGTCAGAGTTGGGAAGGGCCTCATAACAAGGGATAGAAGGACTGAGAGGGGCCTGAGAAGAGGCAGTAATATTCATACTTCTAAAATATCTTCTATCTAATAATTCTTAGGTCTGTGGCATTTTGAGATTTTCAGGCAAAGCCCTTTAGTGTTTAGTGTCATTGGGAGCCACCATTACCCTCTTGGCCTTATGAAGTACAAAGTTTCATTCTTTATTCAACCATACCGTGTGGCCTGAGGCCCTGACTCCCAAAGTGTGCAGGGGAGGAAGTGCCTTTCATCAAGGCAGGTGGCAGTTATTTCATGTCAGGGAGCTGCCTGTAGCCCTAGGAGCTTACCAGGGTCTCAGGGCCAGGCTCTGACAAAACAGGAAATCCCGGCTCTACCAGGCTTGGAGGTCACTCTCCTCTGCTGGCCTTCACTGCTTCTCATTGCTCATTGTTACTGTTACCATAATGAATGTATTATAATAGTCACTGCTCCTACCTCAGTAGCAGTTTTCAAGGAGGATAGTGCAAGCCTCCCCCCTTCACCACCCTCTAGTCCCCTGGGCTTGTCCCTTTGTCATCTGTCCTGTCAGAATTCTGGCAAAGCATTTGGGGACAGGGAAGCTGTTCCCTGATGGATGAGCCCAAAGACCACAGACCAAGGATGGGCTTGATTAAGCCTGCCCAAGCCTTGGGCCGGACACCCAACCCCACCTAATGGGTGGGAGGCCTCTAACAGGTGAACTGTGTCAGCGTAGGATCTTTGATCTGAGATAAAGAGTGGGAAGGGAACTTAGGAAACATTAAGTCCAACTCCCTCTTTTTACAGGTGAGGAAACTGAGGCCCAGAAAGGAATGAGGATTTGGCCAAGACCACAGAGCCAGGTTCCATCCAGAGATCTGTCTGCTGCCCCATGCTGTATTGTTAATAATGAGATGGGGAGTCTGGGGATCTGAAACACCAAAGCGGACATTTCTGAAGTACATGTCCTGCCCTCATCTTCTAGTGGGTTAGGGCATGAGAAGTGGACACAGGCACGTGATGGTAAGAGAGTCATGAACAGAGGCCACACACAGAAAGATGAAATCATGGGCTTCCAGTTGCCTCTGGCAGAGTCTGGGCCTCTGAGAAGCTCTGAGCCAACTACTCACAGAGAAGTTAATGGTCCACTTTGGGGAGCCCCCTCCACTATGACATCCCACGTCCTCAGAGGTTCTTTCTGATTCTAAGTTTTTGTGATTTGGTCTAACATTGGGTAGCCTGAATAGGTAGAGAAGTTCTACATTAACAACCAGACATGCCACTTCAGACACTCAACTGCTATTTGACCTTGAGCAAGTCACTTAACCTCAATTTGCCTCAATTTCTTCATCTGTAAAACAAAGAGAATAAAAGCACCTCGCTCCTGGGGTTCTTGTGAGGATCAAAATAAGTGGTGTTTGTCTAGGGCTTAGCATAGTACCCAGCACAAAGTAGTTGATTAATAAATACTTGCTCCCTTCTCCTTGTTGTTGTCATCACTTTTATCAACTCTGCTACTGGCTGGCCGTGTGACTTCCGGCCTCTGACGCCTTCTCATTAAAGTGGGCAGGTTGGACCCCTGCTTCCTCTGTGTGACCTCAGGTAAGTTCCTTTCTTCGCTGAGCCTCAGTTTCCCCATCTCTCAATTGAAACAGCTAAAACAGGTACATTCTCCTTCCCTTTTGAGTCTGCGTTTGCTGATTCTATTAAATCGGCTTTATGAGGCTGATGATATGGGAGTTGATGCTCTCTCGTCAGGCCCCACTTCCTCTTCTCCTAAGGCCACAGGCCCCTTGCCCTTAAATGCAGAGTGGTCCCAGAACCACAGGCTGACATGTTACTTTTTGTTGATCCACAGGTCTCCTGACAGCTGCAGCATGAGCGAGTGTGTGATCTCTTGGGGACGACGGCTTTAGGCTCTGCATGAGCTCCTTACCTTAGTCAAGTTTCTCCCTCCGTGGATCATCGCCCGTTGTACGTCCCTCCCCTCCACCGTCTGTTTCTCTGTTTCTCATCAAAGACAGCCTCATTCTTCCACTGATGCCGTGCGCTAAAGTCTGTCTGGCCATCTAAGGAGCACCTGAACTAGGGACCAGAGGGAGCAAAGAGATGCTTGGGCATTAGCAATACCAAGTCCATGGTGAGCGCCCGTCCCCGGGGTCCACTCGGCTGCTGGACTCGAAGTGACCCACATGGTTTAATGGGAGGAGTCGTCTGCAGAGAAGAGTCCATTCAGCCTTAGAGAAGACTGTTTTGTCTATGGGGGGACACTCAGGTGCAAGAGAGAGTCTCTCCTCATGCCCTGGACTGTCTGAGCCGCTTTATTTTCTTATACTTTCAGTATATACAATAGACCAAAGAGCAAAATCTATTTTAAAAAGGACACAACGTTATTGTTAAAGTTATCTGGGTTAAATTGTAGAGGGGAGGTCGGGGTGGGGGGAGGGAGCAGAGACATGAATGATTCCTGTTGTCGGGGAGCAAGCTGGGCCGTTGCTGTCCAGCGGGAATCTTTGCTGAGGCGTCTTTACCGAGGGGATGCTGCAGTTGGTAGTCACAGGAACTGCACCTGAAGAAAAGATTTGCCTCTAAAGAATGCAGACCGAGCATGGAGAGTCCATAGCCGATGTTCTAGACACAAGGAAACAGACTTCCATAGAACACAGACTCGCCGCCACTGTGTAGCCACCCGCGCTGTGGCCGTGGCCCCTTTATCCCTCTGTACTTAGATTGACTTTATCGTACTAAAAATCATTTTCCGTTTTAACCAGTTAAACATGCCTCTTCTACCGTTCCATTTTTGATAGTTGGATAATCCAGTATTTGCAAAGAGCATGTTTGGTCTCCTGTGACCTCTGTCTCATCCGATGCACCATTTAGCAACAGAAAGCAAATTAAAGAAAAAAAAAAAGTAACACTTGTTTGAAAGAGATCATTAAATGTATTTTGAAAATCCTAAAGTTATATATTTAACAGTTTTTATATGTTGTATATTTGTAGAGAATACTATTTAACAATTAACGTGGTAGCTCTCGCAGGCCTGATGAACAGTCTGACTCCCACTGGGCTTTCTAAACCCTCCAGTCCCTGGGAGTGACCACACCACACAGGATGTGAAGCATGGCCAGGGAGGATACTTTCGGAAAGTCACCAATCCTGTTGTTTATGTCACATAAAGGCATCCAACCATCACACTGGTGGAAGATGGGACTTCTTTTAGCTTTGTCTCTGGAAATTTGTGGGGGTAGGGATCTCTCTGTACTGGTCAAATTTGAGTGTAAAATATTTTAATCATGACTTTTCCAATTGAGGTGGTTTTTTTTTTCCTTTTCTTACCCCCTTTGCCCACGAGTCTATTTTTATGTTGGCTGGCAGCTCAGTTCCTGTGTTCCCATCTTCCAAAGTCCTTAGCCTTAGTATTATTGCATAGGGAAGAAGTTACACTGGGGAAAGAAGTGGAGAGCTGGATTAATTCTGAGGTCTGGTATCTTTCTCTAGTCACACTGGGAATGTGACGCAATCACAAGAGCTGATGGTGTCCAACTCTGGTATCCCTCTTTCCCTGACAATGAATTGTAACCTAACTCCCATGTCCTTTCTGAATTCCCACTGTAGTATACTACCTATTAGCCCAATTAACATTAGGATTATCTTAGATCTATGCTACTAAGAGAAAGCATTTAGAGAATGATCAAGAAACCACAAAGCTCAAAAGGAAAATGTCCATTTGATTCAAGCCTATTCCCACATTATGGGGGACTTAATTTAGACAGGCAGTAATCATGAGTTTGGAAGTATATCTGAGGCAAACCATTGTATATGATGCTTTTTCTTTTCCTTTTTCAAATTGTATAACAGGTCTGACCTGTATCTGAATAGCAGTGAGCACCATTGGTTGCTGGGTGCTATGTGCCGTGTAATACAGGATGGCCCTCCTGCCCCACAAAGGAACAACAATGGCTTCCAAAATGACCGAGAGCACTGGGAGATGCATCAACCCATAGGTTCCTCAGCCCAAGCTGTCTCCTCCTTCCTCCCACCTCTGGTTGTTTCTTTCCGAAGAGAGTGTAGTCGCCTTATTTAGCAAAGACTGAGAAATTTAAGATGTTACAACATTTTCTGTTGCTTTACAGTATTCAGTTTTTGTGTTGATTCCGCTAAATTATGGAAATAAAGAAAAAAATCCTTTTATAAGTGAGCGTTTTGTTCCCTAGCCATGGCATGCACACAGAGGGAACGGTGGCAGATTCGGGGAGTAATGGGGAGTGAGGATTGCGAAGGGGCTTTGGGAAAAGAGCCAGTGTGAGTCAACAGGCAGGCCCTTTTGAAGGGTTAGCTGCTGATGATAGCTATGCATCTCTGACTTTGTTTGGCTGTTTGAACAAGTAGGACGATGCCTTGAACAAGGTCTGCAGAAAAGAAATGACTCGTCTGACAAGATGCAGCCTCAGAGCCAGCACAGGTTAAATGGGGACCTCTCCAGGTTGGCTCCTTATGTATTTGTATATCATGAGTTTGGTTTGTACCTAAGCATTGGGAGAGGTAGATGCACCATTGTGAGGGAATTCACCTCTACCAGGGGAAGTAACTGCATTATTGTTTGGGGTTCTTTCTCTGCATCTTGCTCTGGTTTCTTTCACAGGTATGGATCCCTTTAGCTCTCAACTGGACCAAATGTCCAGACACTTGAGATTCAAAGTTCATGACATTGTGTTGAATCCCTTTACTAGGGTATGACTGAGGAGAACAAGGAAGTGACATGGGGCTAAATCAGAACTACTTCGTTCCAGCTGTGATGTCCAATGTTAAAAATGAATTTTAATTGATATCTTTGTTATACCACCTACATTTATCTTGACATCTCTCCCTTTCCCCCTCAAATCCTTCCATAGATGAAAACAAGAAAAGAAATTAAGAAAAAGAGAAAGGAGAAAAATACCAGCAAAATCAATCAAACCCTGTCCAAAATCTGAAAATTTCTTTGGCTGAGCATCTGCCCCTCTGCAAAGCTGAGGAGGGAGAGGGTTTTCTTAGAGCTCTTCTTTTATTTGGGGCCCATGCTCATTCTTTGTAATTCTGCAACATTCATTTCAGGATGTTTTGTACTGGTTATTTTTGTAATTTACCTTGTTGTTGGACCATAGTTTTCTTGGCTCTGCTGACTTCACTTGTCTTAAGTTAATATAGATATTTCCATGCTTCTCTGTATTCATCACACATGTCATTTCTTACAAAACAGTAATATCCCACAACATTTATGTCTATTTCTTCCCCTGCTCTCTAAGATTAACTTAAACATTCCCTGTTTTAATATCTCTCCCACCTCTGGCATTTCCTGTTTGGAGGCCTCTCCCAGCTTTAAATCCACTAATATGGTAATGATGCTAGTGTTATGCTCCTCAGATATAGTGAAGAACATCAGATTTCTACAGCACAAAGTAGATCCAAAGCTGGCAGAGATGACTTCTGAGCTCTTTCCCAGCTCTGGGATTCTCTGGTTCTTCCCTTTGATTCTGTGTCATTCCATTCAAAGAATCCTAGACCTGGAGCTCAAAGCAATCTCAGAGCTCATCTAGTCCATCTCTCTTGCTTTTAAGAGGAGGACACTGAGATCTATTAGTGGTCAGGATTGGCCCCTAGTTGACCAGAACATGAGTGGCAATGGCAAACCCTGGATTTGAACCCACATCCTTTGTTCCCCATCCCACGCTTGTTCCCTTGGGCCCATTCATCCCTGAATCAAAAAAATGATGTAAGTGCCTTTTTGTACTACTTTTCAAATGGGAGAAATGTCCATTGAGTACAAAGTTGTTAGCAGAAGGAGCACTAAACTAAACAAGAAGAGGGATATAGGACTAGATTCAAACTTGTGGCCGGAGAAATGGCCATAGGAGGCATTTAGAATGGCGGCAATTTCTTTTAAACTAAAGGTTATTAGTTAGTTTGTTCTAATGCACTGTGTGATATAGAGATAAATCTGGAAGCTGGAAGAGATCTATTGTAATTTGGGTAATAATTATTCATTAAAAAAGTACAGACACTGAACTAGCCAGGGCCCAGTCATTGTTTTTCCTTCATTCTCAAAGAGAACCATGATATCAGGAAAGTGATCCTGTGACATGCAAGTGAATTGGATTTAAGTGAGGGAAGGCTGTGCAAGGTTGCCAGCCTCACTTTCTCCTCCAGAGCCATCTGGGGGCAGTGGTAGATATAGATCAGGATGACTGGAGATGGCCCTGGATGAAGTGGGGCACCTTGGCCTTCTGAAGTTTAGGTTTCGTTTGTTTGTTTTTTTTTATAAACAGATCTCAGAATGAGTCAAGGCCTCCCCCAACCTCTACCCAGGTGGAATCCCTACTCTAACATACAGGACAAATGATCATCTAGTTTCCTCTTAAATGCTCTAAAGAAATGATCCCACTGTCTCCCAAGCAGCCCAGGCCACTTCTGGGCAGCTCTAAATTTTACAAAAAGTTTTCTTGACATCAAGTCTAAATTGGCATTCCTTCCATTTCCATCTACACTGAAGCTCCTTGTTCTTCTGCCTACAGACTCTCAGAACACCTCCATTCCCTCCTCCCTGTGTTATCTCCTTTAATACCTGAAGACAAGTGCCATGTTTGCTTGAATATTTTCTAGAGTAAACATCATCATTTCTTTCCATTGATACCTCTCTGATATGGACTCCTAGCTCTTCACCAGCATAATGTTTCTTCTTTGAATGTTCCCCATAATGCCAATGTCCTTCTTAACCTAGGGTGCCCAGAACTGTATCCCAAACTCTAGATGCCACTGATCGGGACAGGGGACAAAGGAGCTCTCTCAGTGTCTCTGAGTCAGACAGGAGCACGGAAGCCATCTTCTCCAGCCTACACCTGCTACAATGTCCACAGCCCTGGTGGCCTTGCCTCTCTTGATGCCACCCAAAATCACATTCATTTTTTTTTCTGTCTACCATATGAAACTCCAGTCACATACTGAGTTTACAGTTTATTCGAATCCATAGGTCTCTTTAGCCCAACTGCCATCTCGCCCCACCCTATACACTTATTCCGACTGAGTTTTATCTTACTAGATTCAGTCTAATAATCTAGCCCATTAAGAGTGTTTTAAATCCTTACTGTTCTCCAGTATCTGAGCTATCTTTCCTGCCTTGGTGCTATCGCCAAAATTTGCTAAAGGTGCACTATATGCCTTTACACAAGTCACCAATAAGCATGTTAAACATCACAAAGCCAAGCACAGATCCCTTGGGCATTCTACTAGGGACCACCTGCCACACCGACATTGAGTCACTAAGGCTAATCTTGGAGTCCTGACATTCACCCAGCTCTAAATCTATCCATTTGTACCAATGTCTGATTCAGACACCTCCACCTTCTTCCCTAGAATAACGTCAGCAACTTTAGCAAAAATCTTCCCCAAATATAGGTAAAGTAGAACTACAACAGCCTACCCATCTACCAGGTCAACAATGCCTTCAAAAATGGAAATGAAGTTAATTTAGTTTGACCTAATCATGATGAAGGCCAGCTTGCTCTTATTAAGCACCGTTTCCCTTTCTAGTGGGTCACCAAGCATCCCTTTAAAATGTCATTCTAGAATTTCCCTAGGAATTGAACTCACTGACCTATAGTTTGGAGATTGTTCTGCTTCCACCCTTTTTTTGCAAATTAGGACCGTTGCCCTTCTCCAATCTTATGACACCTCTCCCAATGTGTTCTTTCTTTAAACTATCTGGTCCAAAGCATCCATGCATAAAGATCCCCTCTTTGAGCCCCTCAGCAACTAGGCAAAGAGACTTTGCTCAAAGCCCACTAATGGGGAGGAATACCTTACCTTCCAAGGCAGCACTCTCAGCCACTTTGGAACAACTCTTATTGTTAAGAAATGTTTTCCATTCCATTATTACCATTAATATTACTCATTTTTTCATAATAACATTTAAATAGTGTTTGAGAGTTTACAAGTATTATCTCATTTCATCAAATGCTATTTTTATTCTCATTTTACAGTTGAAATAGAGACAGAGAGTGGTTAAGTGACTTGTCCAGGGCCATGAAGCTGGCAAGTGCCAGAGAGCAGATTTGAATCCAGTCTTTATGATTGCAAAGACTGTACTCCATCCATAACTTCTCATTGCCCCTTTGATGACCCATATGATGAAGCTGTGCCCGGAAAGATTGAGCCCAACAATGACATGTAGTAAATAGAGTCAGCCTTGGATTCAGGAAGTCCTGGGTTCAAGTCCTGCCTCTGACAAATAATATCTGAGCCAATCCTTTACATCCCGGCACGCCCAGGCATCTCTCTAAGAATGTGAAATGTGTAGAGTGCCCTTGCTAGTCATTCAAGGATTCTGACCAGAAATGTAAAACAAACAAACAAAAAGCTTCCCATGCCATCTATCCCACATCTTAACCAAACT
>CM053623.1:230156334-230191828 GCA_028646595.1 Phalanger gymnotis
GAGGTGTCACCTGGAAGAGGGGCCAGACTTTTGTTGTTGGGAATGTTTCTTGTCCAGATTTGGGCTGCCCAGAGGGCTTCTAACATCCTTCTACCTTAGAGATTCTTTTATTCTATGACTTCTTAGGAAATGGGCATTTTGTACAGTCCTCCAGCTTACTTCCAGCCTTGATTAATATGAAGATCACAAGACGTTAAAGCTGAAATGGATGAGAGATTCCATCTAGTCTGAAGATGGAGGAAATGGAATCTTGAGAGAAAAAGTGAATCAACCCAAGACTGTAGAGAATGTGAGAAGCATCACTTGGCTTTGACCTTGAATGCCAACCCAACACTTGTCCTAGCCTACCATGATGTTTCTGCACAATGAAGTGACTATTGCCTTGCTCCAAGAATCCCAGAAACTTTAAGCAGCAGCTGAGACTTCTCAGCCTGGTGTGGACCAGACTCAATGGATTCTCTGGAAAAGCAGATGTGCCCCCACCATCCCTACAAAAGTGTCTGGTCTCTAGCCTCTGCTCTGTAGACTTCTCTCCCAGAGGCACTTGGTCCTAGCCTGGCAGATCAGTTAACATGCCCGCTCTTAGCTTTTAAGCTTATCATACTCCGTCACCTGATAAAAACAGAATTCTGGCCAAGGATCTTGGCCTGGGTAAGGTGATGGCCCATTGGGTTTCGTGCTTGGCACTGCTCACTCTTTGCTCCAGGCTGCCACTGACTTCATGGGCAGCTTCCAGGACATACCAACGCTGAGGTTTACAAGTTCTTTCCCATCGCCCAGCCCCCAGGTGCAACTGCTAATGCTGGGCCATGACAGGAATACAATCATGTTAGTCCTGAAGAACACTCCAGAGCCCATGTAGACATAGTTAAGGCGGTAAAGTGGCCCATGGTTACTGTAAGACAATGTTGTTTACAGCCCAGACCTAATTAAGGACTTCTCAGGAGTGAACAAGAAATCAATACCTAATATGTTTTTCCCAGCTGCTTCCTGCTCCCACTAACTTGGGTGGGAAAGGCTGTAAAAGGAAATCATATGTGGGTTCCCTTGGATTCCTGAGAGTGAACAGAAGGTCAGCCGTGTTGGGAAGGTCTCACTGTTGACTCCCAATGGCCCTCCCATTTGGAGGGGTTATGATTAAAGATTTGGTATAGGGCAGTGAAAGGATCGCTAGGTTTGGAGACAGAAGAACTGGACTTAAATGCTAATTTTGCTCCTTGGTACCTCTGATTTGGGGCAAATCACCTCCTCTCTAGGCAGTATATTCTACAGAGCATGAGATTGGGAGTCCAGAAGGCCTGAGTTAGACTCCTGACTCAGACTCTGCCAAGTTCTGTGATTCTGGGCAAGCCTGCTTTCTCATCTTCAGTTTCCTCATCTGTAAAATGGGGATGATGATATTAACACCTCCATAAGAGCTATGGGGTGAAAAACCCCAGAGATCACAGGTATTCCCCATCAACTTTCCAAGCTTCCTCTAACTGGGTAGGCTCTGGGAGCTTCTGTGGGAATTATCCTCCTCTTCCTACTTTAATCTCTCTCTATCTCAGTCTCTGTCTCTGTCTCTGTTTCTCTGTCTCTCTCTCTCTGTCTTTGTCTCTCTCTCTCTGTCTTTGTCTCTCTCTCTCTGTCTTTGTCTCTCTCTCTCTCTGTCTCTCTCTCTCTCTCTCTCTCTCTCTCTCTCTCTCTCTCTCATTTTGTTTGGTCTACCCCAACTGAAATCCCTCTGACTTCAGGATACCAGCCCTCGCACCGCTTGGAGTTTATAACTCCCCTTCCCTCAGTGCCCAAGTCTGGTCTCTGCCCTATGATACTCAAGTGAGAGGTGATATCACCCCAAGTGCCCTTACTATATTCTACTTCTGCTGATAACTTACCCTTCTATGATGTTTTAGGCTTTACTAAATACTGAAAGTATGTTCATGTACATTGTCAAGTGAGGAAATCAGGGCTCATAGAGCTTGGGTCTGGGTCTGTAGCTGTTCAATGTCAGAGGCAGGATCATCTCTGGACTCCAGAACCATAGTGGCCATGCCATCCCATCCCTTTCGTGAGTATGCACTGTTTCCGGGGAGATGAGGTCCTGATCAAACTGACCAGCATCGGAGTCATGGGCCCAACCTTGTAAATTCCATTGCTGGGCCTCCCCTTGATGTGGAGATGACTCACCCTTGACAGGCGCATGAAAGTGAGGGGATTGATCCATGAGAAGAGAAGTGAAGACTGCACGGGTGGAAAATTAATCAGGCCTGCTCCTTGTGAGGGTCCCATTTGCCCAAGAGATTGTGGCTGATGGGGAATCATAAAATGGACCATTGGACTTTATTTTCTTATAACCTTGGACTTTGCAAAACTCTTTAAGCAACTTAGGGGGAAACTTAACTGAACATCAGCAAAGTGTTTGTCTGAGTAGCTCTCAGTGACAATGGGAGATGTGTCCTGTAACTCTTCACCTGTCTCTGGGTCAGGCCCGAGGAAGCTAACGCTCTGCTCATGCCCTGGGGGGACGCAGGCGCTCACTGGGTAGGGAAGTAGAAGACTCCAGGTCTTCTGCAGGAAAGGCAGCAAGGAGAGTCATGATACATGGAGACCAGCATCTAGGGCGAAGGAAAAGGGACTCAAAAGAAAACTCTAATCTGCACCAAATAGGAATCTGGGTTCTAGATCTAGAGCAGGGAGAGACCTCAGAGACCACATAAGGCCATGAAGGCATGGTTCGGTGATGCATACAGAGCACACGATATGCAACTAGTGAGAATAATGGTGAGAAAAACTAGCATTTCCAGAGTGCCTGCAAATACGTATTGTCTTACTTGATCTTTACAACACTCCTTTGAGATAGATGCTATTATTGTCCCCATTCCATAGTTGAGGAAACTGAGGCAAAAGATATTAAGTAACCTGCCCAAGATGAAATTGCTAGTGTCTGAAACTGGATTTGAACCAGATCTTCCAGACTCCAAGTCCACTGCTTTGTCCACTGCACTACCCAGTGACCTCCAAGGAATACTACTTCACCTTTTCCAGCTTCAATCTCATCCATGAAGTGGATACAGAAATGGCACCTAGCTCCCTGCGTTGCTATGAGGGTAAAATTAGATAATATTTGTGGAGCGCTTTGCCAATGACTGAGCCCTCTGTAAATTCTAATTATGGCTGTTGTTGGTAATTTGGTGGTTCTGTGCTGCTAGACCACATTATCCTGCTAATGTATGCATGGTACCTCACAGTGTTCATACATCCTGCATATCATTGAAGACACAGATTAGTCCTATGATGGAGAAATGGCAAATGCTATTACTGATTTACAGGGGAGAGAACTAAGTTCCACTGAGAACAGATAACTTGCCCTGGCATCTCACAGTTAGTCAGAGACATGGAGCCCCCATTTCCTGGCTCCATATTAGGTGTTCTTTCTTGCTTGGGCTCACTTAACTTCCCTCGGTCCTCTACACTTCTGTGATTTCAGCCACATTGGTCTTCATTCCATAAGGACAGATCCAAGCCTCAGTATTCTGCCCTCTAGGTCAGAAGCCTTAGGGAGGAGATAGTACTAAACTCATTAGTTAATTTCACAAACTAGGAAATCCATTTATTATTTGTGTGAGCTTTAAAACACCACACTACCACCACCAACAGAAATGCCCACCTTCCCAAAGAAGTAATTCCATCTTCCCTATACGTGCTGTGTATGCATCTATGTGTGTCATATATGTGCATATATGTGTATACATGTATATTTGTGTGTACATGTGTATATGTATATAATATATGTGCATATATATGTGTATATGTGTGCGTGTGTGTGTATATGTATATGTATTGTCTCCCCTATTGGGAGAGATGCTTCTTGAGGACAGGGATTGCCTTTTTGCCTTTCTTCATATCCCCGGCATTTAGTCAAGTGTCTGGCACACAGTAAATGCTTAATGAATGCTTACTAATTGGCAGACTTGTTGACTGATTGAAAGTATGTCTACTCAAACTTTTGCCCTCCTTCCTCCCACTGCCTTAAGCCTCCACACCCATCACATAGAAAATGAAAATGAATTGGAAGCCTGGGAGAGGGGAAACAGGGACATCTGGGCAAAATGCCATACTTCAATCCCTTGCCCTAGCCTTTAATGCCCCAAATCAGATGCATGACTAGGAGTTCTTGCCCCTGGAGAAAATTCTGTGTGTGGGCATGTGTGAGTATGTGGATGTGGATGTGTCTATGTGTGTGGCATAAATATGTCCATCGTGTGTGCACATGTGTATGTCTGTATGTGTGTATACATGTATGTGAATGTGGAGAATATGACCACTCCTGACTGTATTTGAGGTAGACTGGACCCAGATGTTACATCCAGCAAACAAATTCCACTCAATAAACATTTATTAACATCTACTGTGTGCAACACATTTTCCTGGGCCCTTGGACACAAAAGCAAAAGGAACCAAGCCTGCCCTCTGGAGCTTTCTTCTGGAGGGATATGGCAGGCACACAGATAAATAAAGACAAGAGATTTCAGGAAGGATCCAATGCTAATCATTGGGGTGTGGGTTTGCGAGGCCGGGAACAGACAGGGGAAAATACCTGAAGAATTTTGGGCCTGAAGTGTGCATTGAGGGAAGATAGGGATTTTCCAAGTTTGAGACAAAGGGGAAGAATAATTCAGAATGGCAGAATTCATGCCAAGGTCATAGAGATTGGAAGTTAACAAATTCGGTTGTGGGTGGAATGTCACACATAGGGATGAGCTTGCAGAGCGGTTTGAATAGAATGGAAGACATATTAAGGGGAGAAATGTGAAGTGAGAATGGAAATGGCAACCAGATTGTAAAGCATTTTCAAAGCTTTAAAAGTTTATTCTAGTGGTGATAGGGAGCCATATAATATTTTGAGGAAAGGTGATGACATGGTCAGGTTTTTGTTTTAAAGAATATCCTTTCAGCCCTTGTGTGGAGGATGGATTGGCTAAAGGACCCTGGCAGCAGATAGAGCACTGAAGAGAGCTTTGCAATAGTTGGAGTTGGCTTGGATGGAAAAACAGGATGCATAAAAGTTAAGGAGGGGATATGTACGAGCTGGATAGTGAAGGCAGGAATCACAAGGCTCTGCACATGGTTGGGCACAGGAGCTGAGGAAGAGTAAAGAAGAAAGGGAAACTAAGTTTGCAAACCTGAACAACTTGAAGGATGGGCATATCAAGTCAAGTAAATAAACATTTATTAAGCACCTACTGTGCCAGGCCTTGTGTTAACTGTTGGCCATGTTTGCAGATATGTTGAGTTTGAGATGCCGATGGGATGTCTTAGTGTTGCATCTGAAAGTCCTGAGTTTTGATCTAGAAAATAAACTTCAATGATGTGTACGTTGGGTATCAGTTGCAAACTGGGTTGTATTGTCTACCCTTTTTCAGCTTGTCGCAGGAGACTTCAGATGGGGCCTGAGCAAAGCAAATTGTGATTTGTTTGTTTTTTTTTTCTATTTTTTTTTATAAAACTCTTGGTTTGTTGTAGCTTAAATAGTACCTGGAAAGGATTTGTGCCTGGCAGAGCCTCTTGGAGGTGGGGGTGGGGAATAGCATAGCCAAGTGGTCGCTATGCTGTTATGTATTGTTTATTGCTTTTATTGATGTTTACTTTTATTGAATATAGACATATTATATTTATTCATATACACATACACATGAGCTGCTAGGTGGTACAGGGGTTAGAGTGCCATCCTCTCTAGACACTTATTAGCTTACTACTGTCACCCTAGGCAAGTCACTTAACCCCGGTTTCTTCATCTATAAAATGAGCTGGAGAAGGAAAGGGCATGTTTGCCAAGAAAACCCTGAATGGGGTCACAGAGAATCAGAAACTAGTTGACAACAATATACACACAGACGTGTATGTACACATATGTTTATATATGTACCTGTATATATACACTACATATATAGTGTATATGTATGTATGTTACATACATATGTCTAAGTCTGTGAGGTAGGGATGACACTTTACGCAATTCTGACTTCCTCCCTGTAGTGAGCTTAGGGCCTGCTCACAACTGCTTATTTAGTTAACAAATGTGTGGGGGGTTGAATTGATTTTGTTGGATGGTGACTTTTCAGGTTTCAGCTGATGGGAAGGGACTGGGGGACACTGGGGCCTTCCTGGAACCCCAGAAATCTCATCAGCCTTCCTTGTCCCATTCTGTGCAAGGGCAGAGCTTGTGCTGAAGTACAAGCTACAGACATGAGGCAGCAGCGGGGGAGAGCAGAGACTGGCAAGCCTTAATCCCCCCACCCACTCCCAAGCCCCAGAGCTCCTGAGACCTGTGTGCTCTTTTTCCCTAGCTTTGCTATCTTAAGGCACGTCCCCAGAAACACTCTTCTCACTGAGACTGTACCAAGGTCAAGTGGCCACAAAGTCTCTCCCATTTTCATTCAGTGGGTGATTGCTCATGGCCCACAGAGCCATCCCTCATTTTATAAGCTAAATCATTGGACTTTCAGATTTGATTTCCTGATTAGTAATATCAAGGCCATTAAATGGATGATATATTTTTCCATGAAATATGTAAAGGAATCTTGGATTATTAATTTCTAAATTAAAAAAATCAGAACTAGAGAGATAAAAAGTCTTTTTTCTGCTCATGAAATTCATCAAATGTCTAAAGTTGGTGAGTTTGTGGGAAGCTGATGCCAGGGCTGAATGGTTCCCAAGTCCCCTCACAATGAGAGTCACAGCAGCTCCCAGAACAGACAGAAAGTCATAAATCAACAGTCCTGTGACTGACAAATGGGGGAGGGGGCGGGGTGGATCTGAGGGGTTCACAGGGTCATAGGATCACAGAGTAAAAAATGAAAGGGAACTTAGAAGCCATTGCTCTAACCCTTTCCCTTTACAGATGAAGAAACTAAGGCACCCAGAGGTTAAGTGACCTGTCCAGGGTCATTCAGCAAGTCAACAAGCATTTATAAGTGCTTATTCTATGGCAGACACAGGCATAATCACTGAGAACACCCAAAACAGCAAAGAGTCTTCGGCTTCCAGGATTGGCAGGCAGCCACCCTCTAGAGGAATCTGTGGAAAAGTACAGATAAGTCACAGAGAAGGAAGGCTCCTAGTAATAGTGAGGCTTGGTCCATACAATTATCCAAGGCCTAACAGCCATTCTCATCATCCCCACTAGATTATAAGCTCCATGAGGGCAGAGTTTGAGTCAGGTGATTATTAAATTATCATGTTGATGTAACTACTATGTTCTGTTAATAATAGCTATCATTTATAAAGCAATTTAAGATTTGCAAAGCACTTTATAAATGTTATCTGATGTCACCCTTATCACAACCCTAGGAGGTAGGTACTGTTATTATCCCTGTTTCACAGATCTGGAAATTGAGGCAGTCTGAAATTAAGTGACTTTTCTAGGGTCACACAGTTAGTGTCTGAGCCTAAATTCAAATTCAGTTCTCTCTGACTCCAGATCCAGTTCTCTCTTCTGATATGCATGGTATTGGGCAGCAGAAAGTGGTCTCAATTGGGAGTCAGAGGACCTGGGTTCAAATTGAGGCTCAACCACTTGATACCTGTGTGAGCTCAAGCAAGTAGCATGACCTCTCTGGGCCTCACTTTTATCCCTTGTAAAATGAGGGTGCGGGATGAAAGCACCCCTCAGATCCTGCCCCCCTCTAAGTCTGTGCTTCTTTAAGTTGCAGGAAACCAGAAATCTCAACAGTGCCTAGCACAGAGCTGGGGCATGCACAGTGAGGAGTCTCAGCTGATTCCACAAATGAAGCAATAAATGGGTCTTAATATTTAGATCAGTGAATGTAAACTCGGAGGACATGAATTCCATTTCCCATTCTGCTGCCTACTAGTCCTATGTCCTCAAGTAAGGTGGCTACCCCCTCTGGCCTTTCATCTGTGAAAAGAGGTGAGACTCTATGATACTCAACATCCCCACCACTTCTAGGTCCTTCTAGGTCCTCCAAGGACAAGGAAGAACACCTGTTCAGATGCTTTGAATTCTCAAGACCAGCTGAGTTGTTCCACATATCTCAAAGACATCTGATGCTGCTGGGCCACAGTGTGCTAAGTGGTCGGGCTAGCTTCCCCCAGAGGTGGAGCTTGGTTAATTATGGCCCTGAGCGATCTCCCATAATTATTTACAAGTGATGGAGATGCTTCATTTTCTGAATAAAAGTGCCAGATATAGATTTTCCTTAATTGTAAGTCGTCAGGACGAGCCCTCTTATGTCAAGCTGAAGGAGAAACCATTTATAGAAAGCCAGGCCCGGGCCTCCAGTGCTTCTAGCAGCCAATCAATGGGTCAGAAAGACCCCAGTCCTGCAAACGTGCACCAGAGAGGAAAAAGGACAATTTGTCTCTGTCATCTTGCATTTATGGTTCATTTAACATCTTAAATGGCCTGTATAAATTAACTGTGTTTAATAGTTCCCCAACTCCCTAATCAAAGGGTCTGCTCCTGTTCAGTAGGAGGAGGTGGTGGTGGGAGAAAGGAATGGAAGAGCACTCCCTGCCACTGGGGCCTGGGCCCAGAGGACAAAGGGCTATGCTAAGGGGAGCCACCTTCTAGTCCTCAGGCTGGCAAGAAGGCAGCCAAGTAAGAAACTCCCTGCTTCTGAGGAACATGGCTGGTCAGAACTGAGAGGGCACACAAAGCTCATCTAAACACCTTGTTTTACAAGTAGGGAAACGGAGGCTGAGAGAGGGTCAGTGATCTGCCTCAAACTGCACAGCAAAATAGACAAGGCTAGAATCAA
Source organism: Phalanger gymnotis (assembly GCA_028646595.1). Classification (NCBI taxonomy): domain Eukaryota; kingdom Metazoa; phylum Chordata; class Mammalia; order Diprotodontia; family Phalangeridae; genus Phalanger; species Phalanger gymnotis. Next base: position 230,165,097 of record CM053623.1, read on the forward strand.
ATTTTCCTGGCTCTGAGATCAAGGCTCATTACCATACACTTCACTGCCTTTAAAAGTCATCCAATTCAGTCCAGTGCAAACCCAAAGATATTTATTTAGCAATTGCCAGAAGCCAGGTTTGATTCTTGATTCCAGGTACACCATGATCATAGACAATGTTGTCTTTGCCCTCTCATCTCCTTGGGAGAAGCGTGGCATGACCAACCAGATAATTAAGTCGTGCTAGTGGAAACAATCCTGTCTTAGGAATCAAAAGACCTAGGCTCATATTCGATTATGTATACAACTCCCTGTGTAACACTTGGATGGGTCACTTTACCTTTTTGTCCTCTGTTTCCCCTTCTGTAAAATGAGAGTGTTGGACTGGATGGTCAAAGATGTTCCTTCTAGCTCACCAACTAGGATCTGATGATTCCCTTGTCTATATATCCATTGTTAATTTTTTCTTAAGACTCATATTTCCAGCCTGTAGAACATCCTTACCTGAGTGTGTAGACTGTCCCACAGGTGCATAAAGCTAAACTTGCCCCAAATGGAATCTCATCTCCTTTCCCAAAACTCACTCTTTTTCATAGCTTTGTGAAATCATGAACTTGAGAGCTGGAAGGGACTTCTGGTATGATTGGAACTCAGGAGATGGACTAAACTTGGATATGTAGATGTCAGAGTCAACTGCATAGAGATAGTCATGGAAACCATGAGAGACACAGAGAGAGAAGAGAAAAGAATAGGAGAGGAGAGGAGAAAAGAGAAGAGAAGAGAAGAAAAGAGAAGAGAAGAGGAGAGGAGAGGAGAGGAGAGGAGAGGAGAGGAGAGGAGAGGGGAGGGGAGGGGAGGGGAGGAGAGAACATTTGATGAGTGCTAGGCTTGGAATCAAGAAAACCTGAATTCAAATCTTGTCTTAGATACCTAAGTTACATAACCTCTGTTAACCTCAGTTTCCTCATCTGTGTAATAAAGGGTTTGGAGTCAATAGCCTCTTTGGTACCTTGCAGATCTAAATCCAGGTCCTATGATGCTTTTGCCATTAGACCAGCACTGTCTGCATAACTCATGATGGCAGGAGAGGGTGAGGTCAAATCATTCTCTACTCTGTGTATAAATGTAAAATTGTCCCTTGACTACAATAATTTCACAAGTATAAAATGTGTACCATGGTTAGGCAACAGTATTTTTTTTCTTAACAGAATCCCTCTAGGTCAAAGAGGACTACGGTCTCTCCAACATTCTGTAGAACGATATTGGAGTCTCAAAGTTAAGAAACTCTTGGACTGTATTAAAGGAGAAGGAGCTTCTGGGAAGATAGAAACGAGGGCACCATTGTTCTCCATCCCTGTCTCATCTTATCTGGACCATTGTGGTCTATATATTGTGGTCAATTCTGGTTGCCACATTTTAAGGACATTTAGAAGCTGTAGAATGTCCATTGGAGGACAGCCAGGCCAGTGAAGGACTTTTATTCTGTGGTATATGAGGATCATCCCAAATAAGAGGAGACTCTGGTGGAACAGGCTGACTGTCTTTATTTTGTGTTGAGATATCCTGTGGAAGGAGGAATCTTACTCTGGTTGACTTTGGAATGCAACACTAGAAGCAATAGGTAAAAACTGCAAAGAAGAAAGTTTCTGCTGGATATCAGGAAAAGGTTCCTAACAATGGGAACTTTTTTTAAAGCAGAATGGGCTGGCCTCTCCTTGAAGGGCCTCCAACAAAGGCCGGCTGGCTATTTGTCAGATACATTCTAGGAAAGATTTCTTTCAGTGGTGGCTGTGATTCCGTGACCTCTGAGGTTCCTTACAAGAATCAAATCTATGATTTAGTGTTATTTTTAAGGTGATTTGATATTAGGAACTAAAGTTTTAGGGGCTTATCCTGCCAGAAAAGGAAACAATAAGAGTTGATATTTCTGTGACATTTTAAGGTCAGGTACAGTTTGTACTATGGAACCCCTGAGGGATCTTCCTGTTCTAAGATTTGGCAATTCTTACAACAAAGCATTTTATTTCTGATACCTCGTTTCATCCTTAGAACAACCTTAGGAAGTAGACCTATAAATCTTATTAGGTCCATTTTCCAGACGAGACCACTGAGACCAAGAGACATGAAATCATGCTGATCTTGCTTCAGTCTCATCTCTTACTTCTGTCTCATTTCCACTCACATCGCATCCCCCGAATTCAGGTGCTAGCCACCTGTGACCTAAGCTATTGAAATGCATTCCTAATAACAGTCTAGCCTTGCTACCATCTCTTGCTTCTACTTTCTCCCTTTTCCAGCCGATCCCCTGTACAGGGGCCAAATGCATCCCTCAGCCGCAACTGACTCCTCATTTTACTCCCCTGTTGATTAAAGGACAGTGACTACCTACTGCTCCCTGCTATAAAACATCTCTACTCTTCCGCTTTCACTCCTCCCTCTGGAGACACTGCTAGATATCCTTAGGACCCTACTCTGGGCGCCATTCAGATGTGTTGGGCTCATCTGGCTTCATTTGTTATTTCAATATATAACACACATCTTCTCTCTGAACACACCAAATCTTCTGAATTCTCAAATTCATTCAAGTGTCTGTGAATGGCAAACACATCAAAATGAGGACCATCAAGGAGTTGTATTTTCTGTGAATCAATCAATACACTGGCCAGGCTAAAAATCATTAGAAGGCTGGGAGCCAACAAAGAAAGAAAAGCTGGTTCTCTCCGAATGACAGCTTAACAGAGACTCATGGAGCTGTCCTAAGGAGGAGTTTATTTAGCAAGGTTAAGCTTGGTTGTGAATCCTTCACTGATCTTATGTCATCTTCAATTTGGGACTAACTGTGGTCTTGCATGACTGCAAAGTAGAATGGACCTCGGAAAGGCTAATTCAATTTTAGTGAGTAATGGCGATATTCTTGTGCCATTTCCCCAAGGAATGGGCCCTGACCACAGAGAAGCAGCAGGCTTTTTCTGTCCAAGACACTGTATTTTTAGGAAAAGATGCAAAGAAGATAGACTAGGACAGTGCGAGGACTAGGGCCCGTGCCATGTGAGCATCACTGGAAGGAAGTGTAGAGCTTTAGCTAGATCTCAGCACTTAGAGGCCCCAAACAGGCAAGAGGTATTAGCCTTTTTCTTCTTGGCCCCAGAAGGCAGAACTATGAGCAAAGGTCAGAGCCACAGTGGACCAGACTTAGCACTGGTGTTATAAGCTACAGCTACATGAAGCTCACCTTTATTCTGGTGTCTTTCTCATCTTGAGATCTTCAGAGACTATAGTGTCCCATGACCGCATACCATAAGCCACCATTGTGGGAATCTTGAAAATATCTTTTTTTTTTCAAGGAGAAGGTTGGATATTTAGGTGGATGGATAGAGAGACAGAGGCAGAGACAGAGACACAGAGAGACAGAGAAAGCGAGAGGATAGTGATGGATATATATATATATATGTGTGTGTGTATGTATGTATATATGTAGGTATATATGTGTGCATGTATATATGTGGAAAGAGAGAGAGAGGAGATTGATGGAGATATATCTATTTATATATAGACATAGAGAGAGAGACAGAGACAGAAAGAGACAGAGAGAGAAAGAGAGAGAGAGAGAGAGAGAGAGAGAGAGAGAGAAAGAGAGAGAGAATCTTTGTTTCAATGAAATTCTATTCTAATGGAGGAAGACAATGCATAAAGAGGTATTGGAAAGGTAATTAGGGAGAAGGTGGAGAAGTCCAGGTGATCAGGAGCAGAGCCAAAAGAAGACTGAGCTTAGCTACCTTGGGCACTTCCTCCAGTGAAATTTCTGGAAAGGAAATAACCAATGGGAAGAGAAATTCATGGAAGTAGAGCCATCTTCCAAGGTGAGTAGGTTATTTGGGAAGAGTCATGTTCTAGGGTGAGAAGGCTGCTGAGGTGGAAGTGGAGAAGTCTGGGGAGCAGAGCTTCTAAAGGAATGAGCATGACTGTCTGGCCAATTCTTCACAAGGTTCTGGGGAGGAGGTCATAAATTGGAGGAGGCAGCTGCACAATCAGAGGCCTGGGTTGATTAAAAACACTGAATAATTACCCAAAATGTTCAACTCATTTAGTTCAGACTGTATTTGAACAGTAATCCCTGCAACAAAATGATTAACACCGCATCTAGTGATGGGGAACTCCCTACCTGGTGAGACATTCTATTCCATTGTTGAATTACTCTTATTGTTAGGCTGTTTTCTCTAAATTAAGTCTCAATCTACCTCTCTGCAAATGCCATGCATCGTTCCTATAAAATAAGGCGGGAAAGCAGGGTGGCACCAAATAGTCCCAGATAACCAAAAGTCTTGAACAGCAGAGAGAGGAAAGTCACCCTGAATGGCAATAGGGAGTCACCAGAATTTCTTAAGGAAAGGAGCAACACAGAGAGTGTGGTCTAAGAGCCTTCAGACACGGGAGTACACTTCAGCACAATGGAAAGATAGCTGGATATGGATTCAAGGAAACAGCGTTCAAATCTGGAATCACTTACTTATTGCCCATGTTCCCTTCGTCTCTCTAGGTCTCAGTCCCTTATAAGAAAGTAGGAATAGCTGGTTCCTCAGTCTTCTGGCTCAAAATCTTTGACTTCTGGACCTCTCTCCTGAACAGCTATTGGTGTCTGAGGCATTATCTAATTTCTATTAAAAATAAAGAGTAGGATAGTGGAAAGTAGGCTGAGACTGGGGTCATAGGACCTGGGTTCAAATCCAGTCTCTGCCAATAACTACCTGTATCAGTCAGTCCCAAAATATTTATTGGCTATTGTCTTTTCACGACCTTGGAGAAAACACAGTTTGTTTGAACCTCAGTTTCCTCATCTGTAAAGTGAAGAGGATGGACCAGCCAGCCTCTGAGGTCTCTTCCAGCCCTAAATCCAGGTGACACTCTATTCTGTCACGGGCCTAGAGCCCGTGTTTGTGGCATCAGCTTTGCTCTGTTTGGCTTCTTGTAATCAATCATCCACAATTAGCTGCCCAACAGATTCATTTTTGGGGGAAGCAAAATGAAAAACAGTTTAAGGACAGATACAATTGAAGAAAATGAAAAGCACTCAAAACAGTAAAGCCTGGCCAATCATTGGGGGACTGGGTAATGCTTTCCTTGACTACTCCTGACGAGAGTTTGGGGGGGATGGAGAGAAGGGAGAGCTTTCTACCCTGGTGCTTGGCAACACCTTTGACCCTCTCCAGGAGCTCTCTCTGGAGGCAGAGTGAAAGACACAGCGACAAGAGCATGAGATGGGAGTCTTCCTCTTCATGCTGCCACTTACTGCCTGCAGGTCCTTGTCTCGTCACTCATCTTCAGGAGTTTACCAGTTTCTCCTCTTAAGGGCTGGAGCTGATGATGTCTGAGGTTTTTTCTACTTATGGATCTCACTCCTGAACTCAGTTCCCAGATCTCTTCCTCGTACCCACATCTAATGCACAATTCTTCTTTTACCAAGTTATGATTCTGAGTATCACTGAGTTCCTGGGGTTCTTGGTTTTGGAGCCTTTGGATGGGGGAGAATCTGTCCTCTGAGAAAAATTGCTGACTTCTCAAGAGGACTACCTTTGGCAAGGGCTGTAGTTCAACTCAGTTTACCCAGCCATTCAATCCACCCATAACCAATCCAAGTGGATATACAATTATTAAATTATTACTATGTTCAGAGAGAACTGTGCTTCATTCTGACATATGTATAAAATGAAGATAAGGCATAGACAGTCCCCTCGGATTTCTTTTCCTTCAAAATGCTACCTCCTCCAGGAAGCCTTGCCGGGTAGGCCTCCTTGGTAAACTTGGAGGTACCTTACATAAAATGATAGAACCTGAAAAAACAACCTTCGGATATAGAATATGAGATTTGAGGAGAAATTTAGAACCTAATGTGTCAGAATGTGGAGCATGGGATACCAGAGCTAGGAGAGGTTTTTGGGACATAACAGGAGAATTTCACCTCTGAGCAATTTTGAGACCATAGCACATAAGGCCTGAAAGGGACCTTAATAGACTATTTTAGGGCTTCTTAATTGTGTATGTGTATGTATGAACACAGGTGTACATGTGTATATATGTATGAACAAGTGTGTCTATATGTATGAACATGTGTATGTGTGTGCACATTGTGCTGTATATATGTGTAAATACACATAGATGCATGTGTGCATGCATGTGTGTGCATATGTGTATTGTATGAACACATGTGTGGATGTGTGTGTACGCATATACATGAGCGTGTGTGTGTGTGTGTGTGTCTGTGTGTGTGTAAAATAGACTTCTTTGGCTCTCTTGTAAAGTCTCGAACTCCTTCTCAGAATAATTTTTTAACAAGAAAATGAACAAACCAAGACCCAGAAATAGAAAGGGTATTTCTTAAGGTCATGCAGGTTGCAAAGGCAGTGTCTGAAGCCCAGTTCTTGACCTAAATCTGAGGCTTTTGGAATGTCTAGATGCCAAAGAGGGAATTCCTGCTTCAGAGTGTGGGCTGGGCAGTATGGCAGCTGAGTTTCCCAAGGCTTTGAGATTCTATGAGCTCACTCCCAGAGAGCCAATGACAAAAGACCCCAGAAGATCTAAGACCATTGTCCTTGAAGACATAGTTGAAATGCCCTGTGATTGCTTCAATTTATGTTTGGGTCCCTGTTTTTGCTACTCTCGAATTTAGACTATCTGACCTCCTTCTGTGGTCTCTGGGCTCCCCAGAAATCTAGACAGATTTCTTATCCTTCCTGCCACAGACCCTGAGCCTGTCCATTCTAAGGACAATAGGACTGTGTCTAATTTCAGAGAGAATGGTGGTTGGAAGATAGCAGATGTTCCCTCTCAGATACTAATGAGAAAATAGGATTATGATTCCAGACCAGGAGTGATATCACAAGGGCCATGACAGTCTTGCTATCAGCAAACATTGGAAGCTCCACTGATTCTGGCAAAAAGGCTGCAGCCTCCTTTCCTATTAGCATTGCCCCAGCCAGCCACAGAACCTGATCAATCCCCTCCTTTCCCAGCCTGGCTTGGTGTTTTGATGGTTTGAGCCAATGCAGGGAAAAACCAACTCACAACACAGCTGGACATTCCCCAGCACTCTGAGCAGGAAGCCTTTTAATCAGCTCCCTGAACAATGGAATGCTTCCACTTGACAAATGAACTAATTAAGGAGACAGATCGCCATAGGCCACTGTTGAGAATGCCATTCATCAGCCATAAAAAAGCTTGAGGGGAACTCAGCCAGATGCAGGTCTGAGGTGTGGCCACAGAAGCTCCAGCCTTTAAATGTGTCTCAAAATCGTAGAAAAGGCTAGACTGGTGCTGGGGGTATGTGGGGCTGAGGGTTGGAAGAAGGCATCCAACTGCTCACCATGACCAGACAGGTTCCTGTGACTGGAGCCAAAAGGAAGGGAAACTCCAGGATGCTATCCTGACTGTGGCTGGACACGTTCCATTTCTATATAGTAGGAAGATGTGGAGGGTTGGGACAGAGTGTGAAGTGTGGTAGGATTGGAGCTCCAGAGTTGCAAAGGGCCTCGAAGGTCATCATTTTCCAGATGGATAAACTGATGCCCAGAGGGTCAGGAGGTTCACAATCGAAGCATTTTGGTCCCCTGATTCAAAGTACAGCAGTACATGCACTTTGCCATACTGTCTCCCCAAGGAAAATGAAGAAGAGCAGAAAGAGAAAGAGAAGCAAGAGGATTTGGAAGACAGGGATAAGGAAAGGACAGAGGATGAGGAAGACAAGGGAGGAAAAGGAGAAAGCAGAAGGAGAAGAGGAAGCAGGAATAAGGTCCCCAGCCTTCTGGGAGGGAACAGTTTCATTCATTCATTCATCTAGCCAGTCATTCAATTAGTGTCTCTGGAAGGCCCATATTAATAGCTGACATTTCTAGAGTGATTTAAAATGCTCAAAGTAGCTTACATAAATCATCTCATTTGTCACAAGAATCCTGTGATGTGGATGTGATCAGGCCCATTTTACAGATGAGAAAGCTAAGGTTGAGAGAGCTAAAGCTATCCAGGGTCACTTAGCAAGTAAGTGTCTGAAGAGGCATTTGATCCCGGGTCTAGCCATCAGTCCTCTCCACCATGCTGTTTCTCATACACATATTAGTGTCCTAGGCACTTGGGTGGTGGCAGTAGTGGTCACATGTCCTTGAGGAATGTGCTCATTCTTAAAAAGTGGCTAAGAAATTTATTTGTATTGGATATCATAAAGTACCCAAAAAATGACAAAAAAGAAAGGACATTAGGCCTTTGTTTTTTCTTCCACAATCCCCAATGTCCCTTTAAGTCTTCTGTGTATTTTCCCCATTGAGATAATGCACACTCAGTCTTTTCTTAAGCCCATGGTTACCTAAGGCTTTGCTTATGAAAATATGCCACTTTTTCTGGTGAGCCATCTTTCCTTTTAATGATAGTCCACTTGAGTCTCCCAGTGACTTTTGCTAGAGAAGTAGAAGAGGAGGAAGGAAACTAACTAATGAACGAGTATATCCCTCTTCCTCTTGGGATTTCAGTTTGTTTGTTTTCCCCCCTCTCTAAAATGATGACAATCACCCCTGACCTTCCTTAATTATAATGGGAGAATCAAGTGAGAATAGAACCATAGACCTTCTAGGAACTGTCCAGAGGTATCCAAGTGCAAGGGTTTGTTAGGAAACCTCTTCTCCTTCATCCTCTTTCTGCCTTGGCAGCCATTCAACTACTCAATCCCACCTCACCATCAGGTGTGAATACTGAACCTCAGAAAATGTGTGTGACAACATTTATCTGGACAAGAATCTCTTCCCTCTAGCATCTTCTCTGCCAAGCTGTCATCAACCGTCCCCTTGGAGACCCAGAGTGAAGGGAGATCCACTACCACATAAAGGAGCCCTTCCCATTTACCAAAAGCCCTGATTTATAAACAACTAATCTTTTTATTCACATCACTTCTGTCCTTCCTCTCCCCTGCCCCCAACCTCCACCATCCCTTATAACAAAGAATAAAAAGGGATGGAGGTGGGAATTTCATTCCATAGCCAATAGATTCCCCAAGCCCAACACCCACAGTCTCCTACAGTTGTGTTACAACTATGTTTAGATGAGGTCACTATATTGGTCTTTTTTTCATTATTATAAAGTGGGAGTGATCTTATATAATTTTAAAACAAAACACATCAATAAGTTAAAAAAAAGGATGCCACTGGGGAAGAAATGTAGTCTCCTGCCCTTTCTTTAAAGCCAAACTTGGGGAAGATAATTTTAGTCTCTGATTCTGCTTTTTTTCCCCTTCTCCTCATTCTTTTAATTTATGTTGCTGTAGTCATTGTGTATGTTAGTTTCTTGGCTCTGCTCCTTCTGCTTCAGCTCACAGACGTCTTCCTATCTGTAACTTCTTACATTGCAACAATGTCCTGTGGACATTCATGTACCACCGACGGTCAACTATTTCCCCCAACCAATGAACATTTCCTGTATACTTTGTTCTGGAGCTCTGACTATATTAAAGTTTGTTGTTGGTGGTGTTTTTCCTTCCACTTATCCTGAGTTTTGCTCTTTGCAACTTTTAGCCATACTAGTTCACTGCAAGCAGAACAAGTGGAATCCTTCCCAGGGACAGTCCATCAAATACAATTAGGTTCCTCTTGAGTCTTTTCTTCTCCAAGATGAATACTTCCAATTACTTCAATTGCTTCTCATGTCCCTTCGTCATCCTGGTTGTCCTCTTCAGAGGATGCTCATGAATGTCCTTTCTAAAATGTGCTGCCCACAACTGGATATGATGTGCCAGATGTGGTCTAAACAGAATCGTAAGTAACCCCACATCTTATGGCTCCTTCCTTGCTTTAGTCCCACGGTGACACACCCTCTTGCTTATAAAAACAGCTCTTTCATAATTGAGTCTAAAGACTTACTGGCTTCTTTTTGCTTTTGTGTTAAAAAAGGTGTGATCATAGAGCTTTAGATCTGGATTCATGAAGGCCTGAGTTCAAAGCTAGCATAGACACTTACTAGCTATGTGATTGATCCTGGGCAAGTCACTTAATCTCTATCTACTTCAATTTTCTGTCTATAAAATGGGTACAGTGATAGCATCTACCTTCCAGGGTTGCTGTGTTATAGAATGAAATAAAATTTGCAAAGTGATTTACAAACCTTAAAATGCATGATAAATGTGAGCTATTATTATTATACTGAACTGCTGAAGGATAGTGAGCTTATTGTGTGTTAAATTGTGCAGCTAAGCTTTGTCCACTCTGTACTCATGGATTTGATTTTTAAAATCACAAGTGCAGAACTGTCTATTTGCCCCTGGCCCACCATTCTTTGCTGTCGAGATCTTTTTGACTTGATCATCCACTGTTTTAGCTCTTCATGTTTTTCCAGACACTGGATGGCTTTTTTTTTTCTGAATCATATTTCTCTGATTTCTTTAAGGTAGCTTCTCATAGAGCTATGTTGCCATCTCATTTCCTTTCAAGGAGTCCCTGAAGAATGCATGACTTGATGGACAAGCTGAAGAGAGAATCCTATGCCCTTCCTCCTCCCCAGAACCAAGGCTCCTGGACCATGTGAGAAGAGCATTGAGTTCTTCACCTCTATACCCTTCTTCACACCTCTCACCTCACTCAAGAGGAGAGTGTGGGAGCTATCCAAGCCTAATTCAACCTCGCTATTGAACTAAGAATAATCAGTTTCTGCCTAAAAGCCTTATGTACTCAGGTGTCTTAATAGAGAATGATTTCAATTACAATCTCTCAGAAAACATTAAAAGATTATCTGCTCCTTGAGATGCCCATTAACATCTTTCAAAACTCTTCACCAGGATCCTGGAGCTAAGATAACAAGAGCGAAGGCCTCATATTCTATGGCCGCCAAATAGAATTTCTAGACAAGTCAAATTGACTGTTAAGTTAGCTAATGGGTTATTAAGTACACAGATTCTATAAACCCACAGAATGAAAAGGGTCCTGTGAAAGTCTCTCTCCTTCAGCAATGAATGTGTTTGCATTGATTTATGGAGTCAATGTGGGTGTTAACTGGTCAATTGGGAAATTCCAAAGTTGGGCAGGACCAGATCTTCATTCTGGTCACAGCCAGTCAGACACCCCTGGCCCTCAAGTCACAGAATCACGGAATAACCTAATGGTGGAGCTGGAATGGGCCTCTGAAGTCATCTTGGTGGACCCTACCAAGAATTCTCAATTCTCAAGCTTTTACTCACCAACCCCCATTGAAGAGGGAGCCAGGAGCTCCTGAGCCGTCCATTCCCCTCGAGATCTCTCATTTTGGAGAAGTGTTCCTCCCTTCCCCCTTCCCCAAAGATCAAGCCAAAAATAGCCTCTCTGCAACACCCTCCTTTAGCTTCTCATTCTGTCCTTTGAGACCAAAGAGAACAAGTGAAATGGATAACTCTACAAGACAGCCCTCCTGGTACTTGACAACAGGTTCCCTGTCTGCCCAAAGTCTTCTTTTCTGCTCCTCAAACATCTTCCATTCACTCAGGCAATCCTCATATGGTATGGTCCCCAGGACTCTCACAATTATGGCTGGCCTGCCCAGGATTCTCAGTAGTTTTTTAATGTCTTCCTGAAAATGTGGTGAGCAGAACTGAAGAGAAGGCTCTAAATCGGGTATTAAAAGAGAGGTTGTTGCTGTTCAGTCATTTCTGCCATTTCCAACACTTCATGACCATATTTGGGCTTTTCTTGGCAAAGATACTGTAATGGTTTGTCATTTCCTTCTCTAGATCCTCAGAGAGGAGCATGGCAGGATGATTTCCTCCATCATTTGAGACCTCATACTTCTATTAAGGTAGATTAGGGTAGTATTTCCTTCTTCGGCTTCCATGTCACACTCTTGCTGATGTATGGTGTCAAATAAGTGTTCTGGAATGGACTAATGGATTCATCTTTTGTGGATGGGGCATGACCCCTATTCCTCAACTCTATACTATTTTTCAACATTTTCCCTGTGGGAAACCTGTGGCATTGTTTTCTCCAGCGCATCTACAATAGGTGTGGCATGCCTATTTTCGTAGATTAAGTCAGGGCTGTCCTACCTTAGGTTTCTATTGAAACAATAGATAATGTATTTTGATTTGACATTTTAGTGAGAGTTCTGCAGTAGCTTGGCTTCATTTGCTAAAGCATTTATGGAATTTCCTGTGCTTGTAGGAGGGCCACATTTTGGACAGCCCTGAATTAAATCCAACAACCTATCAATCAGCCAGCAAGCATTTATTAAGAGCCTGCTATGGACCAAAGACAAAAGTGAAACAACCCCTGCCCCCAAGGAGCTTGCATTAGAATTGGGAAAGCAACATGTACACATTTGCACACATTGAGAATAAATGCAAAATCAATGAAATCAAAATAAACCGAAATCAAGAGGAGAAAGCCTCAGAAGCTGAAGGAATGAGGGGAGGGTTCATGAATGGAGTATGAAGGAATACAAGGGAGTGATGGAAGCAAAGGTGAGTTGGGAAAGCACCCATACCATCAGAAAATCTCAGGTTATAAGGATATTTCAGAGACCATCTAGTCCAATTCACATGTGAATGGAGACCCCTTTCTGCCATAGTCATCTAATCTCTTTTTGGAGTGATGTGATGGAGATGGAGTACTCCACACATTCCAGTGAAGCCCATTCTATGTGCAACAGAATTCCTTGATTTACAGAACAAAGCTGATGCATCTATGGCCAATTGCATGACTAGAAGTGCTGAGCTTACCAAAATCCTTGTAAAAATGGGGAGACTTTTCTTCCTGATAAGAGATCAATTCAGGGAACACAGTCAATTTGGGAAGGAAGCTTTGGGGTGGGAGTGGGGCATTTTGTCAAGAAAGAAGAGGTTGTAAAATATTTAGGGGTAACTCTGGAAAGTAATGCTTCATTGTCTACCTACCTTCCAGGTTTGTTGGAAGCTTCAAAGGAGATAATATTTGTAAAGTAGTTCACACTTTACCAATGTACTTTACAGCACAATACCTAACACATAATAGGCACTTAATGCTTGTTTCCATCTTTCCTTCTTTTCCATAAAGAGATGAATTTCTCTCCAGAACTGGAATATCTACTTTGGATAGTTAGTGATGGACTCATCTTCCTTGGACTGTTAGAGACATACTAATTCATTGTTGGGTTATCTTTTTCAAGACTAAAAGCAGACGCCATGATCGTTAAAGTTTTTTTCTTTTCAGATCAGATATCTGTTTTATGTTCTAATGTCCCTACCAGATTGAACATTTTAATATCATCTCCCCTTTCTTACTTTCTATGTTCTATGGTCTCCTCAAATTTGTCATTCTGTGATGTTAATTTTAGATTGTTTTCCATTTCTAATGTATGGTGAATCTATGATTCATCAAAGCCTGGGCTACCAAAGTTTAAATTGCTCAAGAGTCTATAAATCATTTAGTAAAATCTGCTATGTGCTAGATAATGTACTAGGTGCTCTGGATATAAATGCAATGGTGAGAAATTCCCTTCCCTCAAAAAACTTACTTCTCCAAGTAGTTACAGATAAAAAAGAAAAAAAAAAGTAGATACGAAGTAAAGAAAATAATTTATGTTGAGGGCTAATGAGTAGGGGGATCATGGAGGAATCTTGAAGGCAATGGTAGTTGAGTGAGGCCTTGGGATGAGTGAGGGTTCACTGGCACAGAGATGAAAAGGAAAGGCATTCCAGGCATGGCAGATACCCTGTGCAAAGGCACTAAAGTGCAAGATAGATGATTTTTCTGGAGGATTCAATAGGTAAACAGATAGAATTTCAAGACAGGGTGGCTGTCTTCAAGTTTCTGAAGCACTGACTTAGAAGACGTAGCAGGTTTGTAGACTTTTTTCTGCTTGAACCCATAGAGTGGAACAGCAACACTGGGGGTGAGGGGTAGGAGGAATTGTAAAGTGGGATTTTGCCTTTATTTCTACCATCCCAATCTTGTAGTAAATAATGATCATCTCTTCTTAGGATGGCAGCTCCACTGAACCTTTGAGTTGGAATCCTGGCCAAAATGAAGTGTCTGACAGAGAGCACCTGGCAGGGAAGAAGTAGAGGGCTTTTGAGGTTTCCATTTCCCTCTCTTTGGGGATTGAAGCCACGTTGGAGTCTGATCTCACTTGTGATTCCCCCAGCCCCTCCTCAGCCCAATCATCATGTCCTGATAGGTGAAATTAGCTTCAGAATCCTAATGCAGCTCGGCGGCTGGGAGACAGACAGTTCATCTGAAGATTAAGCAGGAACAATTGCCAATCCTTTAGAAACCCATTTACATTCTGTCAGCTTCCATTAGGAACCCAGCAGATATTGAAGGAAATATGTGCGGAGTCAGGCACTGGCTGGCCAGTCCGAATCTGCTTACCAACACAACAAAGGATGGGTGATGTAGAGTCCTGCATGCTGGAAGGGCATATGGGGGTGGGGGGTTAGAAATGACTCTAAGCCTAGGTCTCTACAGCTGACCCTGACAGGGAGATCAATAAAAGGCGGGGGGACGACGAAGCCTTACTAATGATGAGAGTTATCCCAAAGAAGAATGGGCTATCTTAAGGGGCAATGAGCTCTCCATCACTGTAGATTTTCAAATGGTAGCTTGGTGACTATTTGTCAGGGATTCTGTACAAAGAATTGATGCATGAATTAGGTAGACTGTGGTCTAAATTACGGCTCTGGCCATTTCTAGTTTAATTTCATGATTTGATAATGCTGGCTAAGCAAGAGCTGGCTATTGCAAGGTAAGTAGGGAGGCCCAAGGAAAGCTAAAGTGTCCCTCTCTGCTCTTGTTAGCAACTCAAGGCATCTAGTGGGAACAGAAGACCCTCTGCGTTTGATGTTTAAAAGATCAGCGACTGACTGGCTGCTTTATGTTTGGAACACAGTGTCCCATCTTCCATCTCCATACTTTTGCCCAGATTGTCTCCCATGCTTAGAAAGGAATCCATCCTCACTTTACCCTTTTGGAGCCCCTAACTCACATTAAGGCTCAACTCAAATGCTACTTCATTTAAGAAGCCTGACCTAACACCCCAGTTGTTAACACCCCCCAATTAGTTTGTGAACATATGTATGTATATATGTGCACAGACTTATATGTATACATGTGTATATACATACACAGAGGCACACACATTTATTTAATATGGAAACAGAAGCGGGAAGTCTATTAAATAAACACAAATACATGTGTTTATATAATGCATGTATAATTCTTACATATATAATGCTTACATATATGTTTATAGACATTTACATACAATGTTTACACATATAATGTTTATGTTTGTCCATGTGTGTGTGTGTGTGTGTGTGTGTGTGTGTGTGTGTGTGTGTGTATTTATTTACTGGCCTGTCTGGTCCTGCTTCCATATCTAGTAAAGTACGGGGCTAGACCAGATAACCTCTGACATCATTTCTAGTTCTAGATCCAGGATTTCACGGTCCCAGACATCTGCGCAAGTCATTTGTTGAGGGCAGGAACTGATTCCTCTGTGTTTTGTTTTCTTTTGTCATGTCTCCAGCACCTAGTATATGTGCTTGCAGCACAATAAGTGCCTAATGAATGCTTGTCGAGAAACATAGATTTGGAAAAAGGTATATATGGGCAGGAATTCAAATTTGCATATTCCCCAAAGTTAAGAGGAATAGTTAATCTCATGCATTATAAAATAGGGTGAAAAAAGATCTTAGGAATTTAAACAACTGGGCTAAATATAAGATTAAATGTGTTAGGAATTAATGTGAAGTCATATGCTTGAATTCAAGGAATCTATTGACCAACTGTAGGACTGGGGCTGCAGGGCTAGCTAATAGCTAGCTAGACATATGGAAAAAACCTGAGAGGGGTAGTGGATCACAAGCTCACTTAAAGTAAGCATAACAGACCAAAAGCTAATGGAATCTTCCAGGCCCCAATACTCCCTGGAGCCATGATTCCACTAATGGGATTTTCCTTCTCAGACTTAGATTCCATCTCCTTCTGTAACTTCATATATTGCTTTCTGACGTGCTGTGCGGCGTTCCCATCTCTGGTAGCCAATCCTTTCCAGATAAGCCTGATTGATTCTTGGGAGACAAACACACTAACTCTGGAACAGAAGTCTTCTTTTCATGGAGCTTTCCAGTTCTTGATCTCTGCTGATGTTTGTTAGTTCTCTGGTTGAAACATTGGAGGATCCATAATTGAATTCCATAATAGAATTCTATTCTGTTAATTGAATATGGTGACCTAAGGCAACCCTAAGAAAAACACTCTATGAACGATGAAGGAAGGGCTTGTTCAGCTCTCCTCTATGCTGACCATGTGCAATATTATGGCCAGGTCTACAAGCCACAATTTAGGAAGGGCGTTGCTTAGGAGGATGGCCCAAGATCAGATAATTTAAGGATCTATTGAAGGAACCAGGGAGAATTGGACCAGGGTCTTGAAATGGCTGTCACATGGAGAAAGGATTAGCTTTATTCTGCTTGGCCCTAGAGGTGAGGGCTGGGTGCCATGGAGGAATATTACAAGGAGGAAGGTTTTAGGTTCTTTTTGAGAGAAAACCATCTAAGAAAGAGAAACTAGGTTTTAAGAAAGGAGAGGGCCATGTGGATTAGAGTAATTGGGAAAGGCTGGATTTGAGCCAGGATTTGCAGCACAAGTAGGATCGCGTGGGTGGATAGGAGGGGAAAGTCCATTCTAGGACCCCTGAACCAGCACTAATCCTGCATCAGGCAAGATGAGTTACCGGAGCCCCTGCATGGATAGAGATCCTATTTACAGAAATAGTGTGGCAGTAGTACCAAAGCACTGGTCACTGACCCTCCAGACTGGGCAGGATGACAGGCATTGCCATCCTTTCTCTCCTCTAGGAGGAGGTTAATGGCATCATCTAGAGAGAGCAGGCAGGATGCAGGGGATAAGGACACAGGGTCTGCTTAGGGGAAAAGACTGTCCTGGGGAAATGCTCTGTCTCTGTGAGCTCCTCAACTCTCCTCCTCTTCTCTCCACAACCTGCAAAGCTGGATACAGGAAGTGATAGTCTATCACACACTTAACCCTCAGTCGGAAGGGCTTTGAGTCAGTTCTTTGAACAAGATGGAATGGATAATTTCTTATAGTACAAATGCCCTTCTGAGGCTCTGGACCAGCACCAGGGGATATTCCCAGGCTTATAGAGACAGGGCAGAGGGAGTGCAGGTAGAATGAAGAAAGATAAGACAGCTGGACCTAAAGACACAGGGTCCCATGGTGGAGAAAATCTCCCCAAGGAAAGGAGTCAGAGATCCCTAGAGAGGGACGCTGCTCCCCTAAACAGAAATTTGGGAACCCTGCCAATCTCCCATCCCTCCTCAGGGTAAGAAGATGGCAGTACAGGTCATAATCTTCCAGGGAGATGCTCAGCTGGGATGTAGTTATAGGCAGGGGAAATAGCCATCAAGTGGTACCCAATGTAAATTTTACATATCGATGTATAAATGTATATAATATATATACATATATGCACATATATAGGGATGTGTGGGGTGTTCAGGGAGGACTAGCACCTCTGGTGAGAAGGCTGCCTCAGTCTTTTATAAGGCTGCTCACCCACCTTCAGCATCCACATGGCACACAGCTCTCACCTGTGGCTCCAAGAAGCTGTAGCATGGACAGCAGCCATGCCAGGTAAAACTGTCTCAGCAAATGCGCCAAACCAAAGTGAGAGTAACTGACTAGCCACCAGCCGGTTAAGTTAGGGGGATGTGAAGCATGTGCTGGCTTCTCCAAGCAGAATGAGAGGATGAGAGCAATTTGTTCCAATGGCCATGAATGCAACTGAAGCAGCCTCTGGGCAGCACTTAGAGCTTGGTTGGACATTGGAGATGCTACGCTCATCCAGTGCATCCCAAGCCATGGCCAGTCATCTTGACTTTCGTCTTGCCACTGGACTTCAAGACTCAGGAAGAGAAAGTGAGGCCGAAGATGTTGTGCAGCTCTGCCTCACTTAAATACAGTTCAAATGCAAGTCAAGCCATCATCCTGTGATGTCTGTGGTCCTCTTCAAAACCAAAAGACAAACAACCACCATATAATGTATGTACATACATACATGCACACATGCATGCATACATATGTATGTGTGTGATGTATATGTATATATGCATTATAATATTATATCTTATATATATAGTCTCTAATTTTTCCATTCCTTTGGTTGCCCAATATATCTTTTCTACCTATTGAGCCACCCCCTTATAAAAAGGTGAGGGGAAGCAGCCCAGCACAACTAACCACACATTGACAATGTCTGAAAGCACATACAGTGTTCTATACCTAAGGTTTCCTATATCTGTGGTTTCCAACTTTGAATTATTCTCTTATTTTAAGTTTCATTCCTGCCTTTGCCTTTCGTGCCAGACATTTCCTAATTTCCCTCATCCCAAATAATCCTCATTTACAGCAAAGAAATCTATGAACTCCATGTTCTTGCAAATTCAGTAGTCAGCTCACTGGTTTCTATCTGCTCCTGGAGCAGCACCTTCTAAGTGTGGGTGCCTTGGAAGAAAGGAATGACTCCATTGCCTTAGTTATATCTCAGTCTACACCAACATGTAGACAGAGGGTTCCCTTCAAAACAGTCAAAACTGACTTTACTCCCAGCTGAGATGTTATTTGCCCTCCGGCTCTCTCTCTCCCTCTATTTTAGCTCCCATCCGAGGTGCATGGCAGATGCCAAATTAAGTTGGCCACCAAAAGTAACCGCTGACACTAATTATAATTAAAAATTAGCATAGAAATGTGCTTTCAGGAGATTGGAATGATGGAGAGGTCCTGACCATCTCTGCGTTCCCCCAAGTGATGGACACCAAAGAGGCCAAGCATTAAATAAACTCTAGCTAATGGGCTTTGGAGAGAGAAAAGATGCAAATGCATTGATTTCCCCTCCTCCTTGATTTACAATTCTGCCTCCTGCACAGATAAGCAGGGCCCATTGGTATTGTTGGCACGTCAAGTTCCAATGCCACCTAGGCCAGGGGATGCAGCCTTCCTCATCAATCTCCATACAGGTCAGTGACCCCTAATGACAGCTCTGTATTGTAAGCACCTTCATCCTGAGTAAATTGCATTACATATTAGAAATATTATCTCTAAGCAGCCAACGAGCCATCAGTGATTAGCTGCGTGCAGGAAAATGCATGTCGGTAATGGGATGAAGATTTCATGCAGTCAGCCCTGGGTTTGCCTGTGAGTGCTGTCTATAAGACCACATGAGGACTGTCAGAGAAGTGATAGAAAGATAGACATATGGTATTATGACCAAGGGAGGTACCAGTCTTCATTGGGTTACCCCTTCTCCTGGCCCAGCACTGGGTCTAGATCCAGGTCAGTTTTCCCCTGAATTAGAACAGAATAAATCCCTTATTTAACCACTGGAACTAATGATTACCTATGATCACGTTGGCTTACAGAGTCTTAGCAGAAAGGGGCAAGGCTTGCTGCAAACACTCAGAAATATGATCTGGAAATCTGAGGTCTGACACAAACACAGAGAAATGATGACTGTGGCAGGGAGTGCTTGCTCACTTCTCATCGCTATTGGCTCTTGATCAGGGAACAGAGAGAGATCACATCTTCTCTGAAATCTTGGTAAGTGAACCTCACACAGAAGAGTTGTGTTGGAGAAGCCAGGGGTAGGTAGCCCAGAGAAGTCATATATAAAAATAGCTTTCAGATATTGAAGGCTGTTGTGTGGAAGAGAGTTTAACCTTTTCTTGCTTGGCTTTGGAGGGCCTTGGATCTTCTAAACTTTGAATCTTCCCCAGTGCTAAGGGCAAGGCTCTGCATGAAGGAAGAGCTAAGAAATATGGGTTGGAGCTGATTGGATCATTATCAGATTTAGAGCCAGAAGGGACCTGGGAGGTTATCAAGTCTAATTCTCTCATTTTATCAGAGGAATCCAAAATGCATAGAGGTTCAGTGTTTCATTGAGGGTTACACAGTCAGTTTGTATCTGAGGTCAGATATGAACTCATTTCTTCCCGATTTGATTTCAAGTCCAGGGTTCTATTCAAAACAGATCCTGAAGGGCACATATTGATTTAGAAAACTGTAAATTGACATTACCAATGTTGTATTGTATTTTAAACATATCTGTTAAACATTTTCCAATGCATTTGAATCCAGTTCGGGGTTCACTCAGGAGTTCTGAGGGCTGCATATGTGGCCGTGGGCTCTGAGCTTGGTGACTCTGCACTAGCTCACTGATCTGAGCTAATCCATGTCTTAATGTCTTATGACCCCTGGTCACATGATTTAACTTGACCCTGCCTGATTCTCTTCTGGTGACTCAGTCTCCCTCTCCTCAAACAACAACTGGCTGTTGATGATTCTACTTCTAAATCCCTGCCTCTTCCTTTGCCTTGGCGCCCCCTCTTCAGATTTCAGGCTGATTGACAGTAAGACGGGTCTATTGACAAGAGGGAGAGCAAAATTACAACATATTTGTTCAACAGAGGAAAGCATACCCAGTGTTAGTGAAAAACCTTAATGAGAGCATGACTGGACAACTCTCCTGCTTCATTAAAATCCACTAACCCGGAGAGCTTCCCTGGTCTCTCGCTGACTGCCCAGCCTTGGGTCTCAGCCTTATGTTGGAATAAAAATAGCTAGTATTTCTACAGTCCTTTAAAATCTACAAAGTACTACCTCCATTGTTTCAGTTCACCCTCCCTGATTGCTGAGGGTAGATACTAGAGGTCTCAGTCTCTCCATTTTACTGGAAGACTCATGAGCATCAAACTATTGACCTAAACAAAGAAAAAAAAAAGGAAGGAGGAGGAAAGGAAAGAAAAAAGGTAAATTAAAAGAAAGAGAGAGAGGACAAAGAGTGCTCTAAGAGGTACAGTTCATCCAGGTTACCCTTGGTTTCCCAGGTACCTAACAGCTAGGAAATCATTTGAGAAAATTGTTTCTGGCCCTATTTTCTTCAAACATCTCTCTCTCTCTCTCTCTCTCTCTCTCTCTCTCTCTCTCTCTCTCTCTCTCTCTCTCCCTCCCTCTCTCTCTCTCCTGTTCTTTGAAGACTTTGGATGCTGAAGTGAGTGTTGTTTTTTGGTGTCTGAGTGAATTATTAAATTCTGTATGGGAGCCTGCCCTGGAGGCCCTTTAAGAACACAGAGGAATTAGAAGAGTAGATATGTTTTTATAATATCTATCTTTGCATTTGTAGTGATTATCCAGGGAGCCCCTTGGCTCTTTATCTGTGTTAGTTCTGAGTAAGGCAATAGAGAAAATTTTTCTTCTGCCTTCATCCTGTTCTTTGCTCTAAGTCAGAAGACCCACAGTGGAGGGCAGAGGGAAGAGTGTCATAAGACCTCCAGGGTATAATCATTATTTCCTCACTCTTTCCTTGTCTAGGTCCTCTCTGCTCTGCTGAGATGAGGATGAGACCATGTTTTCTCCAGCGGTCTGAGAGCCTTCTCCAAAGTAAATTCATTGACCACTGGCTCCACATAATCTGTTTTCTCTGACTCATCCTTGATCCATCTGTTCTTCCTAAGGCTCTGATGCTACCACTGCCACCATTGGGGAATGCCAACAGCCTTTTTCCAGATCACTGGGAGAGCCAGTGGTAGATCTCCATCTAGACATCTAGACATCTTTTCATGCTATGAATCTCTATATATTCATGTAAGTACCAATCCAAGTTGCTCTTGACTGTAGCCAGTTCTGGTTCCATCTGGACTATTATCTCCTGATACTTCTTGTTTCTCATTTTGAGGGAAAGGGTTGGGCAAGGGAAACAGTTCCTCTTATTCAAACAGCCCAGAGAGTTTGGAGTCTACATGTTTAAGAACCTGAAGACTCTCTTATGTCATCTTTAAGATGTCCTGGCCAATTATCATTCGTGCATTCATTCCTTGGGGCACGGGGGTTGTTCAGGCAGGACTCACAACTCTGGTGTGAGGGATTGCTGAGCTTTTTTAGGGCTACTCAACTACCTTTAATGTCTACCTGTCCCCCAACTCTCACCTGTGGCTCCTAGAAGCTGTAGCACGATCATAGCTACAGCCCAGTAAAACTGGCTTGGCAGATGGATTAAACCAGGTTGAGGGTATCTGACAGGCCTCAAACCCATCAGTGAGTTAGGGGAGTGTCTACCACAACTACATGAATGTTTGCCTTGGAGAATGGGCCATACATGCAGACAATTCACTCCAACTGCCTTGAAGGTGACTAAAGTAGGCACTGGGGAGGACTTAGAGCTTGCTCAGACATTCACAGCATCGAGGTCCTTCCCTGCATCCTAGGCCATCACCAGTCATCTTGACTTTTGTCTTGCCACAGGACTTTGATGACTTTGGAAGAGAGAGTAAGGCTGATGACTTTGAGCAACTCTGCCTCATTTAAATCCAATTCATTCACAGGTAGAGACAACACCCTGTGATGTCATCAGTCCTCTCTGAGAATGAAGAACCACAACAGCATTCATTCAACTTAACCATTCTATTCCATATTTCTTGAAGTAAATTATTCATTCATTAGGTCATTCATTCATTTTTCACTCCATAAATTCATTTCAATTATTCATTGAATGCATTCTTTCTTCCTTTTATTCATGCACTCGTTCAATTGAACTCATTCTCGGGAAGCCACTTCTCTATGGGACTTAGACATTAATTCTATGTAAACATTCTGGAAATATTTATTGAGCTCTTACTGTGTGCTAGATGTTGTGCTCATAACTAAGGGAGATCCACTCTAAATCCAGCAAGCATCGGTTAAACACCTACTATGTGCACGACACTGTGGGTAGAAAGGCAGATTTAAAAAAAAAGACCTTCATGGAGTTTACATTCTACAGGAGTGGATGTTTACAGCATAAAACCAGAGAAATATTATCAAACACGATAATTTGAGAAGAAGGAGATGAAAATACGGGTTAAAATAACACCTGATTTCAAGGAGCTCTATAAACACTGATCTAGTGGAGAAAGCCAGTGAAATCTGGATTTCAAGTTTGAATGGTGTGTGACCTAGGGAAAGCTTCTTGACTTCTCCATTCTCAGATATGCTGTCTTAAAAATGCTATTGTGCCTTCCTTCCCTTACAGATGATGCAAGAGACTATGTTAGGTTCCTATTTATACCACTTCTTTCACAGAAAGGACCTCCTGAGACAATCAGTGAGCCCCATCAATGACCTCCTTCCAGTCTGCTGTTCCAGATGTCACCTGGCCTTCTGGCCTCTTTCCAGTGACAAAGAATGTTATTTTTCAGAAACTCAAATTCACATCTCTTCTTGGTTTTTGATTTGTAGGAAGCAAGAATGTTCAAATAATTGAGAGATCATAGAAACCCTTACAATGTGATAGTAGTAGTGAAATCCAAAGACCCAAATTCCAATCTTAGCTTAGTAACTAACTCATTGGGTGAGCTTGTGTGAATTTCTTCACCACAGTTGGCTTCTCCCACTACATTTTTCCATAGATTCTGGGAGGAATGACCTTTGATGACAAATATTAGTACAAATTATCTTCAAATTCATTTCATGGAAGAAGGTACCATCCAAGCCAGGCAGCCAAGGAGGCTGCACAGGCTAGGAGCAAAAATCCTGGACTGGAACTAATGGAGAACTAGGTTCTAGCCCCAGCTTTGGGATAGAGTGGACTTTAAGCTCTAGAATTCAGGGGTGGGGAAGCTGCAGCCTTCAGGCCTTTATTAAGGGGACTTGTTCTGTAAAGTTTGGATCCAGTCAAAGCCACGCTTGAGGACCTAGAGAGCCACATGTGGCCTTGAGGCCACAGGATCCTCACACCTACAAGTCTAGATCAAGCTTTTCGTGATCCTTTGCTACATACTACATATGTGATCTTGGGCAAATTCTTCCTGCATATTGTCCTCGCTTTTTCATTTGAGAAAAAAAAAGTTTTAGACTAGATCATCTCTAGGGTCACTGTGAATTTAAACTTGACCCCAAGCCCCTGAAGAAACATTAGTTAATTGAATACATAGAATTAATGATGATTTCTCTGGAATACACATAGCAAAGATGAAATAAAAATAATAACTCTATGGCATAAATAATGATGGTGAAATGACAGGTGGTTGGGGTTAATATTCTGTGTCAGACAGTCTTGCTAATAATGAAGAAGGAGAAGAAGAAGAAGAAGAAGAAGAAGAAGAAGAAGAAGAAGAAGAAGAAGAAGAAGAAGAAGAAGGAGGAGGAGGAGGAGGAGGAGGAGGAGGAGGAGGAGGAGGAGGAGGAGGAGGAGGAGGAGGAGAAGAAGAAGAAGAAGAAGAAGAAGAAGAAGAAGAAGAAGAAGAAAAGGAAGAAGAAGAAGAAGATGGTGACGACTACAATAACTATGATGATGACAGCAATGATGATGATTATAAATGCAGTACTTCAACTTTTATCATATGTCTTATAATTATTGTCTCATTTCAGCCCTGGGAGGTAGGTATGCAGTTATCATTCCAAATTACAGATGTAGAAAGCGAAACTGAGAGAGATTTCACAATGTGCCCAGATTCACACAGCTACCAAGTGTCATCGGTAGGACTCCAATCCATGCCTTCCTTGATTATAAGTTCAGCACCCAGTGACCTCTGTCTTTCAGATGTCATCCTGCCTTGAGGGGCTCTATGAGGGGTGACTTTAGTGTGACCTCAGCAGTTTCATCTCCTACTCCCACTCTAATGGCTCCTCTCAAAGACATTCTCTTTCATGGTCCTTTGTTCACACAACAGATACTCTGCTTGACATTTCCCAGAAGATAAAGATTCTTGACATTATAGTATAATCCTTTGAGTTTTGCAAAGTGTTTTTTGTACTTTTTCTTATTTGATGCTCACAACAAGCCTGTTAGGGAGGTGCTGTATCATTCCTATTTTACACATGAGGAAACTGAGGTTTAGAGAGATGCAGTGACTGTTCTAGGGTTGTATACGTATTAAGTGTCTGGGGCACGATTCTGACCAGGACTCCCTGCCTTACTCCAAGGCCAGACCTCTATCCAACATATCACACTGCCCCTCCTGCTCCAGAAGTTATCCCTACTCATCCGTATGCCTGTGGCTTTCTCCCCAGAATGTGTTGCTATCCAGCTTCTCCATCCCAAATTCCATGCATCCCGTGGCCTGAAGCTCTCTGTAGCTCCCATCAGATACTGACCTACCTACCTGTCCTGCAGCTCCTAGATGCCCATTCTTTGGGCTGATCCCAAAGGTGCCTGGGGGCTTTTGAACTTCCCTCTTCCATGTACACTTCTTAAATTGGTGCCAGACAAAAGGCTGATCTTCTCTACCATTCTTCTCCCCTCTGGGCTCACGTTAGTAGGCTGAAGAGCTAAGAGCTGCCTTGGGTCAGGCATGCGTTTCTACAGCCAGTTTGCATCAGAGATTTGTAGTCTGAGATCCACTGAGATCCTCCTCCACTCACGGCTGTGACGTCCAAGTACATTAGTACTTACATAGGCCCTAAGGCTTAGCTGCCCCCTTGACAACTTGGCTACCTAAGGCACTTTGGCGCTAGATAGGCAGGGCATTTCAGATGGTCAGGGTCATTCCTTGAGTTCCAGAAACAAAGGACAGCATGGAGGTGGCCCAGCACCCGCTCCCACTCCCTGCCCCACATACACAAATTTCAGCAAAAAGAGAAAAAGGAATCCCCATTATCCTCGGGTGTTAGGAGAAGGGCTATTCCTTGGTGTGCAATCTGGGGCTGCACAACATTGCCAGAGCCAGAATGACCCAACTACCGAAACTAGAAGCTGACTGGTTCTAATAGAGAAGGGGAAGGGAGGAGATGGCACATCTTGATGGCCTCTTGATGACACATTGTTCACCCAGCAGTGTAGTCATGGGGGAAAGGAAAGCACAGATTTCTGCCTTTGTTCCTCACCTTTTGTCTCTGCGGTGAGTCTCTGTCTTGCCTTAGGCCGTCCATGGGCTGTTACTGCTCAGAAGGGAGTAGAAGAGGAGTACAGATCTGTTGGCCATGCTCTGGGACTGCCCATACTGCTCATAGGACCGCAGATTTAATGCCAGAAGTAACTTTAGAGAACATCTAGCTGTAGTAGGAAGGCCGAATTTATGATCTCAAAAGGATCATGTATATATTTGAATGGTTCGAAATTGCAAGGTATATAGAATTCTCCTAAGAAGAAGACATCAGAACATTTATTTAGGGCCCACAGTGACAGATCCACGAACCAGCCTCCCCATTCCAATATTGTGATCACAAGCCTCCAGGCCCAGTAGGCCCACCTCACAAGAGTAGCCGGGAGGCCACAGAAAAATAAGATGGCATAAATCATATTCACTGGCCTCAAGTCCTCTCTCGAACTCCTGGGTCCACACAGGGGTCGGCTCTGCTTTGGCTTTTTTCAGTTGTAGTTTCTCGCCTCTCCTTGCAGTCAAACCTTTGGCGTTCTCAAGCCCCGCCTCAACGACCAGAGACCAGAGACCTGTGTCTCTGGAAAGAGGGAAATAAGAACTGCTCCTGCAGACGCTACAGTCGTTGAACCTTCATTAGCTTCATAGACTCCAGAAGTATGGCTGATGCTGATAAATGTCACAAGCCACTCAGATGGAAGGTGATCTTGTGAAAGTTTGTATCTGGAGAAAGGCTGGGAGGACAATCTTAGTCTCTATCTAGGGTGGTATCCTCTTGGTTTAATTTTCCCATTGTGTTCCTTTTGAAAAGAAACACTTCCTACCTGAGTTAGGCTATGGAATCAAATTCTTCAATAATTGGAGTCTCAACCAGAATGGGGGTGATTTTATTTGAAGTATAATAGCCCATACT
>CM053623.1:230192328-230210914 GCA_028646595.1 Phalanger gymnotis
GACTTGAGGCCAGTGAATATGATTTATGCCATCTTATTTTTCTGCGGCCTCTTGGCTACTCTTGTGAGGCGGGCCTACTCGGCCTGGAGGCTTGTGTTCACAATACTGGAATGGGGAGGTTGGTTCGCTAATTTGTTGCTCTGGGCCCTCAATAAATTTTTTGATGCCTTCTGCTTAGAGAATTCTATATACTCAACGATTTCGAACCATTTACATATATATATATCTGAATCAAATATATCTATCAAATGAATAATCGTTTTTGAGATCATAAATTCAGCCTTCCTACTACACTAGCCCAAATACCTCATTTTTAACAAGCGAGGAAACTGAGGCTTAACTTGCCAATGTCTAGAGGCAGGGAGGTGGCATGATAAGCAGAGAGAGGCAGGAAGGCCTGAGTTTAGATCCTCCACCTAACACTTACTAACTGGATGACCCTGGGCAGGGTGGTAAAATCCAGTCTGCCTCAGCATCCTTATCTGTAAAATGGGAATAATTAATGACACTAGCACACATCTCTTAGAATTGTAAGGAGGGTAAAATGAGATCATATTTGTCAAGTGCTTTGTGAGCCTTTGAGTGATGCTTGTCTCCCAGGATTGTTGTGAGGGTCAAAGGAAAGAATGACTAAAACGTTCTTTGCACAGTACTTGGCACACAATCTATCTTATGTAAATGCCAGCTATTATTAGCGGTATACATCAACTATTGCTATCATTTGATTTTTATAAGGGTCCGAGTTGGTATCAGAACCATAAATAGGTGTAAGTTCCTCTCACTTTACAGACAAAGAAACTGAGGCCCTGAGAGATCATAACATCATAGATTTAAAGCTGGAAGCTAACCTGGAGACTGCTTGGTTCAATGACTTCATTTTATAAATGAGTTCATGAAGCCCAGAGAGGTGGCATGACCTTCCTAATGTCACAGAGCTTTGGAGTGTCTGGGAAAAAGATAAACTTAGGTGTTCCTGACTCAAGTTGCTAACTCTATCCGCTACTTCATTTTGCCCCATTGCTCCACTTCCAGAAATCCTTAGCATGCTGTGGATGTGGCTTTTCAACTGGTAAGTGGGGATGATCATAGGGAGTCTAATTGAGGCAATGGGCTAATGGGGCTGTGGCTCAGGGAAGTAGGTCTTTTGGGGGGCATTGTAGACTTGGAGATTTCTATTATCCTCTTGCCCAAGATAGATATCAGATACTTATTTAACTGCTTTATATAGGTTCTCCTGTGGCTAAGCCCTGAGACTTCCTCTTGGTTACAAAGAGCACAGATGGTCTTATAGATTCGATGCAGCTCATGCTCTTAGGAACACTGGATAGATTCCATCTCTGCATGTGTGTGGAAATCCTGAGCTCAGTCATGTTCCTGGTCAAGCAGCCTTGATATGGAAAGCCTGCTTCTTGATATGGAAATATTATTGCTCCTATGGTGATGGGCATCTCACTACCCCAACATTTTAAGATTCTTTGGCTTGAGTTCAGGGATGGGGCCAAACTGGACTTTGGGGGCAGAGCAGGTGAGACTCACTGCCTTCCAAACCTTGGGCAGATTACAGAGAGGTTGAAGGAAGTAAAGGTGGCTTGCTTGGTCTATGGTACAGGGTGTGCTCATTTCTTCACACTGTTTTATATTGACTAAATCGTCTGTGCTCTTTATTACTAAGATGAAGTTGGTGATTTTCTAAAAACCAACGAACTGATAAAATATGGGATGTCACCAGGGGGTGAGGTGAAAATGAACCAAAAAGAGTGTCTGTTATCTGAAAGTTTTAGGACATAGAGTCTCCACTGTATTTGGGGGGTGGAGTGGGATAGGTTATGTTTATAAAAGGGGAGAATTACAAAGAATGCCCACCTGCATCTGTCTCATAGTATTCCTCCTGGCCTGTAAGATTATTATGCACTAACTAGTCCATCACAATCACAGCTTGTTCCTTTATATATGTTGTAAGTTTTCCAAAAACCTACCATTGTCCTCCTCTGAACCCTAACTGGGTTGGGCAGGTGACTCGGAAATTCTTGGAGTCTGCACTAGACTTCGTCAGAGAATGGGAGAAGGTCAGAGTCCTTCCATCCAGGTCTCCTAAACAAAGGTTACTCTGCCTCACTAAAACCCAACTCATGTGCAAGTCATCACCCCATTATGTCATTGGTCTTCTTCAAAAATGAAGGACAGACAACTACAGTTATCTGTATTTGACTGATTGGAGACAATGAGGTTTAGAAAGGTGGGATCATAGTTCCTACACTTGAGATGGAAAGGACCTCAGAGGCTATCTTGCCCGGCCCAGGCCCACAGAGTTGGAATGATTTGCCCATGAAGAGGCACCATGGGGCAGTGAATGGAAAGCAAAACTCAGAACTCTGAAATGTGGGTCAAAGTCTCACCTGACACTAACACTGACTATGTGATCCCAGGCAAAAAACTTAACCTCTTACTCTCTAATACTATAAGTTTTGTTTTTTATTTATTTTTTCAATTTGCAAAAATCAATTAATTTTCTTTCCCTTCTACATTCTCCATTGAAAAATAAGGGAAATAATAACATCCATGTAACTAAGAAACCTAGACAAGCTAAACCCCTGCCTAAAAGCCCATGCAAGAGTTTAACTTGTAGAGAAGATGGGAGCCTTCATTGGAAGAGGGACATTCCTTATCCAGGGAATTTCCAATACCAATGAAACGCAGCCCAGTCTCTGTATAAGTTCCAATTTGTACGGGTAAGAAGCACCAAATTAGAAGGGACACAAATGGTCAGTGATGGACTGCAGCTTTGATCTTTGTCTCTGATGCCAGGCTCAGTGCTCTTTCCATTATAGCACACTCATCTCTGAAGCCCTCTTTCTGAGGGTCAGATTCTTCAATTCCCCGAGGGAAAACTGGATTACAAATGCAAATCTCCAAGGAGAGGATGGAGGGGACTGAAACTCTCACTGAGAGGCCAAGGACAGATCTCCAACCCTTTCCCATGAGCAGGCTTTTGTTGTTGTTGGGTTGGGATGGCAGAGTTAGGTAGAGTCCAAGATTCCTGAAAAGATGGGGGAAGAGTCCTGAGAAGGATGAGGAGGAAAGTAGCTCAAAAAAGGGAGGCTGGGAATCCTTCCATGACTTCATGGGATCATTCTGTTGGATCCCCACCCACACACCCTTGTCTTGCTATGACACTGAACACAACTCAGGCAGCTCCATTCCTGACTGCTGGGCATCCATAATGCTGTACACTGTACAGGAGGCAATCCTACATCAATGCCTTCCAGCACCAACTGGACATGTGCAGCTTCCCTCCCCCACACTGGGAAATGAATCTAGGTCCTCCATACAAATAGGGACAAGTCTCACAACCCATGTTTCCACTAATTATTTAATAAAATAGCTCTTTTATGAAATCTGACAACATTAGTGGAGACTTTTTACTGCTGCAGATCAAGGCTTTCATGGGAAATCACTCATGACAGACAATGGAGGAGGAAGTGATGGTGGTACACAGATTGCATCTAATGTGGCTTTCTGGCAAGTCCCTAGCTAGGTAATGGTTGCAGACTGAATTCGGCACACTCAGAGGTCAGCTTTGGGCATGAGGGTGAAGACATTTGGAAATAATGAAATCCAGTGGCATGGGCTGCACATTCAACACTCTGCCTCAGCAGGAAAGGGAGACCATCCGAGAAAATGGATGGAAATTGAAAGGCATTTCCTACTAATCTATACACATATACATATGGTCATGTAAAGACTGGGGAAAGGCTCATGTGTCTGGCTATGGAATGATGAAATGGCCTTTGAAGTTTCCTCCAGACCAATCTAAACCAATGGAATTCATCCACCCATCAATGAATCACCAAGAATATATTAAGCACTTACTATGTGCCAAGCCTTGTGTCAAGTGCTAAGTATACAAGTATAAAGAATGGTTTAGCCCTCTTTTTTCCCAAAAAGCAATCCAATCCAATTGAATCTAGTCTACTCAAATAAACAATCCAATTTTATTTGGAAAACACTACGCTAAACTCTGGGGATGCTCAAATATTCCCCTGTGTCATCTGTGATATCATTGACTTGGAAGATCCTTCCAATGATACAGATTGAAATTCATCTCTTCCCACCCACCTGTCCAGCATCACTGACCCCCACAAGTCAGTGTCAATGGGCCTGCTGCTTTCCTCACTTTCTGTCAACATCCTAAATGTACCAGCACCAACTTGTCTTCGGACCTTCTTACATAGACAGTCAGGCCAAACTTCTTTGAATGCTAGCTGATAACTTGTAGGCAGCCGCAACTTGGCCTCAAGGAGCTTACACACACACACACACACACACACACACACACACACACAGACACACGCACACACACACACATATATATATATATAATGTATACACATATGCATATATACATATATACACTCATATATGCACATACATACATATAGGGATATATATGTATATATATATATACATATATATATGAACAAATATTTTATAAAAGAGGGAAGCCTCAGAGGGGATGAGAAACTTGGATATTCACTCTCCAGTTTCTGACCAGGAAGATAAGAAAGCTGGAGACCAGGCCATATAAAGATCAGTGGAAAGTACCAAGAATGTTTTTTCTGGAGAAGAAAAGACTGTGTGGGGGTTATGTGATTGCCATCTTAAATTCTGGGAGCTTTTAGGTGGCACCACAGTGCATAGAACACCAGGAGTGAAGGCAGGAAGACCTGAGTTTAAATGTGACCTCAGACTCTACCTAGCTGTGTGCCCCTGGACAAGTCACTTAGTTTCTATTTGCCTCAGTTTCCTCATCTGTAAAAATTGGATAATACTACCTATTTCACACAGTTGTTGAGAGGACCAAAAAGGATAATAATTGTGGCACAGTGCCTGGCCCATAATAAGTGTCATTAAATGTTAGCTATTATTATTATTATTCAAGTGTGTGAAGAGCTGTTGCATGAAAGCTCATGGGAGCATAGATTTTTAACTAGAAAGAACCTTGGAGGCTAATATCCTTATTTCACAGATGAGGGAACTGAGGAACAAATGGTCATCCAGTAGGTCTCTGAAGCAAGAGTAGAACTGAGGTCTCTCCACCTCTGAATCCAGTGCTCCATCTATCGTGTCTAGAACTCCTTCTGGTCACCCCTGGAGGACGAACAGGGAGTCAAATGATGGAAGTTACACAAAGATTGATTGAGGCTGTACCTTGAGAAGTTGTGAGTCATGGAAAGTATGTAAGGGGATGACATTCATCAGGGATTTTTTAGAAGACTCTTGTTCAGGTTCCAAGTTGTGTGAGATGCCTCTTGAAGCCCTGCCAACCCTGAGATTCCCAGATTCTTCATCTCGTCCACAACTATTCAGCTGCTGTATATTAGGGACTGGGTTTGAGTCTAAGTCCTTTGACCATGGACACAGGGCGCCTTCCCCTGATTCTGCTTCCTTGGCAGTAGACAGGAAGATATTCCTGAAAACAGGCCCACTAGAAGCTTCTTGCTGGAATATCTGAATGTCTTAATGGAAATTCCAGGAAGCCTGGAGGGGTCTGGGAAGCATGTGTGAGTGTAACCTCCAGCAGGCTTTTCTTAATGAGGTGTCAGAGGAAGCTGGAAACAGAAGAGAAGCTATCCTGCCCTTGCCTTGTCTGCCACCCTTCCCTTTCCTCTCCAGCAACCCCTTTCCCTGTCCAAACTCTGACTCTGACCTTTGGGGCCTCCTGGCAGACACTACCTGCCTGTGTTGCCCTTGCCTCTGCAGTGGGACCACAGGAAACAAGCTTCTCTTGACTCCATATGTGTGCAATCAAACTCAGAAGTCAAGACTTGATGACGTGGGATGGGGCCTCATTCAGGGCCAGGCATCCTCTTGTTTCTAAGGTCCCCTGAACTTTCCAAACTGGTGTTTTATATACTGGAACTGAATTACCTCTTCGTGCTCTTGATCAAATTTTGAGATACATTTTCATTGTGGCTGCACTGAATGTTTGATCACTGAAAATGGGCTACTTTGGGATGGATCTTACTCTTCTTTCCACAGATTTGCACATGGGAAGGCCATTGAGTTGGTCTATTGACACGCATGTCTTAGATAGGTACTTTAAGAGGCCCATAAGGGAGTCCTAAAATGGACTAAGAAGGCAAGAATGGGCTAGACAGTAGTTGTGAAACTCAACCGGGCATTTCTGTGATCCTTGTAAGGTCCAAACCCCATCTTTCTAATGCCCAGATCCTTCTGATTACATTATCTGCTTACAAATCAGGGAGCATCCTCATGTGCAGAATATCAATTTGGAGAGACTCAGATGGCAAAAGGAAGATGATTGATAGGTTACCATTGATGATTGGCATGTTAGGAACAAAGTGGAAGCCATTAGTAAGGACACATATGGCCAGAATCAGAGGAGGATCCTTTATGTAGCAAGAAAAAAGTCTTATAGATGTTCCCTGAGGACTGCATTGTGCTCCTAGTGTATGCAGGTCTTTCCCCTCCCCCATTAGGAAGCAAACTCTTCAAGAGCAAGGACTATGTGGTATTGATCTATGCCCAGTGATGCTTGGGGAGGCAGGAGGTAAGACAGCAGCACACAGCAGTTACTATTGTGAAAATCATGAATCCTGATCTTACAGCTAGACAGGTAGTCATCTATCTATCTATCTATCTATCTATCTATCTATCTATCTATCACTCTATCTCTCTATCTATCATCTGTCATCTATCTATCCATCCATCCATCCATCTGTCCATCTATCTATTGTCTATCTCATTCACTCATTCATTTGCTCATTTAATTCTTGCAAGAGTAGACTCCTGTATAGATTTCAAGTAAAAAGAAAGAAGCTTGTATGAGGCCACTAGGGGGCACCACAGAGGACAAGACCTGGAGTAGGAAGACCTGAATTCAAATACAGCCTCCACCACTTACTAGCTATGTGACCCTGGGTGAGTCACTTAATTGCTGCCTGCCTCAGTTTCCTCATCTGTAAAATTGTGATTAAACACACACAAACACATTTACCGCCTAGGATTGTTGTGAGATATTTGTAAAGCACTTTGAAAACCTTAAAGCATCATATTAATGCTGGCTGTCATCACTGTTGTTTTGGACCACACGTACATGCATATATAGATACCTATTGTGCTACTGTAATTTCCTGGCTAAGTATTCAAGTAGCCCAAGGACCATGGCAGGTATACAAAGGCAGTGTGGGTCAGTGGAAAGAACCCAGGGTATAAGGTCAGAGCACCCGCATTCAACTCCTACATCTTAAGCTTATTATATGTGTGCCACTGAACAAGTCACTTCTGTTTGTGGGCCTCAGTTTTTTCATCTGTTAAATGAGGAGGTTGGCTCAGAAGTCCTTTGTGTTTCCTTCCAGGACTAAATCTGGACATCTGGCCTCAGAATCATAAAGTCCTGGGTTCGCACTGACTGTGTGACTCTGGACCAATCAGCTGAGCTCTGTGTGCTTCAGGAAGCTGTCCAAGCTGGTAAATCAGAGAATAGCAGCCAATTTGCATGAGTAGATGGAGTTTGCACAGAAAGGAAGAAGCCTCAGATCTGGAACAACATAGATGTAGATGATATGCAGCCCTGTGTTTGCCTGTTGCATATCTGAACTCTGGAAGAGGCCTTCGTGGAGCATGACATTACAGATGAGGTACCCAGCCACTTGGGAGGCCGTGGGAGAGTAGCCATCCAAGCACCTGCTGGCCAGCTCCCTTTGTAGCCTCCTGCATCAACTGTCATGTCCAGATGCCCAAAGGCATCTAAGGAGTGTCCCCTAGAAAGCACAAGTGTCAGATTGAGAAGTGGGAGGCTGCGTTCCAGAGGCAGCACCTCAAAAGCATCCACGTTCACTGGCTGAGCCACCTTGAGCAGCATTGCTGTTCCCCCCCCTCCGCCCCCGTGCCTGTACTTTCTGGCAGCAGGGCACTATGCAGGCCTGGAGAGATTGTGCTCCCCAGGGAGGAAAAAAAGGGTGGGTTAGGAAGCTGATGAATCAGGCTTCAGCTTTGAGCCACTGTGCCTGGGAATCCTGCATGAGTTTGCTTGTTGCATCAGAGTAAAGCATAGATTTGGAGCATTCTACCTGCCCACTGCAAAACAATATTCTCTTGCCAACATAATATTGTCTTGCACACCACTGGCACTTAATCAGTGCTTGTTGAATGAATGAATGTATGTGGACTTTGCAGACCATCTAATATAACTCACTTACTTCCCAGATTGGAATATCCAGGTGCTGAGAGGAAGATTTCCCCAATGTCACATGGTGACCTTGGCTGAGAGTGGAGTTGGAAAGGACTGCATAAATTATGGAATCCATCCTCATTTGACAGGTCCTCTCTGCTTTACCTCCAGAGAGAAGACCCTGGATGAGCACAGGTCAGAGTAGCTGACCTCTGACATCCCCTTTCATCTCTGGCATCTATGATTCTGAGAGGCTGGGACTCATACAAGGTCACGCAGGTAGTGACTGAAGCAGGATTTGCACCCTGGACCTCTGGCTCCACAGTCAGTAGGCTGCTGTTACACCATCCTGCCAGCACCAGTCTCCTTCAGTCTTCTGAACCCAGCTCCCCTGACCCATGGGGTACCACCCCACCATACCCCCAGCCCCCAGGAGCTGGAAGGCTGATGGTAGGAGGCAGGGAGTGATGGGGAGTCTATAATGATTCAGGGAAGGAGCTAACATGGTCTGCAAACCCCTGCCGGGCTGCCGGCTGTACATATCCTCATTCCACTAGTTAATTGATCAATCCTCACTTTACAGCAATAGGCGATGGTCCTGAGTCAAGTCAAATTAATTCCTTTCAAGTTAGTTAATCGCAGTTCAGGTCAGCTTAGCTCAGCTTAACTGGAGGGGCAACGTGGTACAGCAGAGAGAATGTCGATGATGGAATACCAAGCCAGGGACGTGGAGGAATAGTCACCGCAGCCCTCCTTCCCTCCCGTGTATACAGCGCTTCTGAACCTCTACAACGCCCACAAAGTCAATGCAGCGCTAAGATAACAGCACTTCCGTGCTATCTTATTTACAAGCTTGGATAATGCGGTTCTAGAGTGGCAAATCTTTGAACTGCGATGAGACTTCTGAGACACCTTGGACTTGATCCTCACAACAACCCCAGGAGCTAGGTGACATTATTATCCCTGTTTCACAGTTGAGAAAACTGAGGCTGAAAGAGGATTGAGTGACTTTCTCTGGGTGGCAGGACTAGTTAATGTCTGAGGCAGGATTTAGATATGCCAGATCTTCCTGACTGAGTCCAGTGATCTATCCACTCTGCATCCAAGTCCAGTGATCTGTCCACTCTGCCACCTAGTCTGGTGATCTATACACTATGCCTCCTAGATTCATCTGGTAATTCAAACATGACCTCGGACTCCCAATTTAATGTTCTTCTCATGATACCAAATAGTCTCAAATTATCTGATCCCTCATTCTATTCAGATTTCGTTCAATCAGTCAACAAGCATTTGTTAACCTTTTATTCTGTGCCCGACACTGTGCTAGGCACTTTGGATACCAAGAGTGGAAATAACATCCCCTGCCTTCAAAGGGCTGACATTCTAATGGGGGAGACATCGTGCCAATAGCAGAAACTTTCCTGAAAGAGACTGAGTTCCAAACCCTGGGAGAACCAGGGATGGAATCTGATGCAGCCTGATCAGAAATGCTGGCTTCAAGGCAAATTTCTGTGTGACCTTGGGCAAGTCACTTCATCCCCAGGACCTCACTGTATAATTATGGAAAATAAAGCTGTTTGCCCTCTGCCACTGCTGCCCCCTCCCAAAAAAACCTGCTGTTAGATTGGGCTAGACCATCTCCAAGCTCTCTCCCAAACAGCTTTCAGATTCAAAAGGGCTTTTCAGCTACTTTTTGGAGAATCAAGATCCTTGGATTTGGAGTCAGAAATCACAGGCTTTGTCTTTGCCCAGGTGTATGTGACTTTGAGTCTCAGTGCTCTCATTTATAAAATGGGACTAAGAAGATTGTTTCTCCAACCTTAGAGGGTTATGGAAGAATTTTTTTTAAGTCCTTAATGTTTAATAATAATAGCTGTAAATATTATATTTAAAATATTTATTATACAATTCTATAAAATATATACATTTTGAATATAAATTATATTATACCAATAAATATTTAATATAAAACACATCACAATAATTTTAACATAAACAAATCAATTTATAATGATAAAATATTATATGTTATGATATAATAAACATGATATGATATGATATAACATGATATAACATGACATGACGTGATATATAATAATAATAGCTAGCATATAACACTTTCAGACTTGGAAAGTGCTTGATAAATATGATCTTATGTGATCCTCACAATCACTCTTGGAGGTAGTTGCCACCATTAGCCTTGTTTTACAGATAAATGTTTCGACAATCTGGCTAGCAGCTGTTGTGGGGGTGAAAGACCAACACAAGCCCAACAACAAGAATGCTGCCAGCACACTGCAAAAGCCCAGGTTCTTTTGATCTGCTTTGGTAAGGACAGCAACTTTAAGGGATTGACAAGTTTACTTTAATTCAGCATACAAATATCACTCACTTAGTTCAGGGGGAAAAAACCAGCACCCTGAACATCAGAGCAAAATACAAACAAATTATAAACATCAACAGATAGACCTTGTTTGATTCAAATCCCAATACATAGTTACCAAAGTTTAACAAAGTCTCAACATTTGGGTTTATGAGTTGGAGGGCTCTTAGCTACAGTTGCCCTGAGTCTCTGCATCAGCGCACCTCCAAGAGCGAGAGCCCTGAGCAAATAGCTCTGTCCTCTCTTCTTATACCATTTCAGATGTCATCAAATGTCATCGGAATGACCAGAACTTAGGCTCCTATGATTGGCTCTTGAGTTAGCACCTATCCTTAGTACCCTGGGACCTTCACACCCACATAGGCTTAGCACCTAATAGGGGTTTGGGCCTGGGGCTTAGTACCTAGTAAGACTCAATGAAATACACTGAATTAATCAAACGAAACAAAAGCCAAACTCTTCAAGGGAACTTGGTCAAACTGAGTGCTAAGAGCCTATTTTGCTTACCAACACAATGAGGAAACTAAGGCATACTGCCAGCAGGAAGAGGTAGCCTGGCCATCAAGTTTCTCGGACATTCTAGGGAGAGAGGACCGGCTGAGGCCCATTCTAAGTGAAGACAAAAGACTTTAATTAAACTCCCATCTAGTTGATAATCACATAAAAATGCATATTTGGTGAAAAGTCATAGAAAAAAGTTCCTGACAGAAATGAGGTAAACAGCTCTGGAAAGGATTTTCAACCATCTTTTAGTTGCTCTGGAGGCACCCTTCTCTTTCTTGTTGAAGGGAGCAATTTTCCCATGCTGCATCCCGCTCATTTCTGTGTCATTCCCTTGCACCAGGATGTGGCTTGTGGTTTTCAACCCCTCTTTTCTTCCATTAGCTTGCTCTTCATTAGGCAATTATTCTAATTCCTGTAATTATCAGAGTTGTCATTCCCAGAACTTCAGGGCTGCCAGGGGCTGGGGAGGTCATGCGGCTCTCCTCGCTGCCACCATCGATCATTTGCTCAGCCCTTGTGGAGCTCGGCTCTTTCCCAATGCTGTGTTTATTAATCACCTTATCAATTCTCTTAGCCTGTCTTTGCATTGACCTCCAAAGCCCATATTCCTTTCGTGTGACAGTGCACCTCCCTATAGATCAGAGGACTTGGAGCTGGAAGGATGTTGAACGTACCTAATGCCTCCCCCTTCTCCCCCATTTTAAGGAGAAAGAAACTGGTATTGGGAGAAACTGATATCAAGGTCAAACCCAGGTCTACCGGCCCCATTGTGTGGTGATAGATCAAAGTGAAACTTCTTTTTGTTCAATTGTCAATCCTGGAACTAGCATGGGGAAGCTGCGATTTTGTCCTGGATAGCAACGTGGAATGGGGCATGCTTTCTCTCCATGACACAGCACAGGTGTCCTGACCTACTAACTTACTCTCCTCTGTTCCTTCCCTAGTTCATGCGCCCACCAGAACTTTCTGGGTCTGGGGATATACATCATGTGAGATGTCTGTGATCAGTGGTGGGGTCCTCTTGCCCCTTCTCCAAGTCTGGCTATCCATTGTGTCCCACCCCCAAACACAAGGCCTTACTCTCCTTGACTCTGTCTCTATCAGTCACCTCTCAGTTCATTCCTTGTCCAAATCCTCTTTCTATTATTGGGCCACTAGATTACTCCTTGTCCCTGAGTTCAGTACGCATTTCCCTGATTTCTTCTCCATCTCAAACCCTGCCTATTCTGAATTCTCTGACCTCCCATTCCCTGTCCCTTCCCATGAGGGCTCCAATGGGTGCAGCCACCAATCAACCTCAGCAGTGCCCAAGAGGGGTTGTACCTTATGCT
This sequence comes from Phalanger gymnotis, assembly GCA_028646595.1. Lineage (NCBI taxonomy): Eukaryota > Metazoa > Chordata > Mammalia > Diprotodontia > Phalangeridae > Phalanger > Phalanger gymnotis. The sequence goes on from CM053623.1 coordinate 230,204,741, forward strand.
GTTCAACCGCCCTAGGGGCTGCTGCTCTCACCTTTTTTTTTAAGAATGGAAATAGCCAGCAGTCATATGGGAGAATCCTGATGTACCTTCAATGTGCATAGGGAGAGTGGAAAGAACATTGCCTCGGGACTCAGAAGACATGGCTTTGAAGCCACGGAGGCATCCCAATCTGAGCATCCCTTTTCCAATCCAATCTAATTCAAAAAGCTTTCATGAAAGGTCAACTGTGCTCAAGACACTGTGTGTTTGGACAATGAGAAAGACCCTGCCCTCAAGGAGCTGATACTCCACTGCACAGAACGTGTGCCCAAGTAAGGAAATGCAAAATGTACATGAAGCAAGAACAAATTATCTCAAGAACAAGAGAACACTACCAACTTGGGGGGTGGGGAGAAGGGATCTTCGTGACCTTAGATTGTGTCAGCTTCTCTGGTTCTCAGTTTTCTCATCTCTTAAGTGGGAACAATTCTACCTGTCCTGTTTCTAATCCTAGTATTAGGAGAAGGGCAGCATGTTTTAGTTCAGAGAACCCTAGGCCAGCACTCTGGAGACCTGTATTATAATTGTGGTTCTGCCACTTCCTAAGTATGAGACCTTGGCCAAGTCACATTCTACCTCAGGGCCTCAGTTTCCCAATCTGTACAATAAGACATTGAAACCGGATCTCTGAGATTTTCCATCTGTAAATTTCAAATCATGTGTCTGCAGACTTTACACCAGTCCAAAGCATTGATGGCAGTTATTGTAAGTGTGGGATGGGACGGTGATTATTTCTCCTGTTGGAAGTAGCTCCAGCCAATGCCCATACTCTCTCATTTCAGGTGCAATATGGGGATGACCAGCTCCAGTCACTGAATGGCTAAAAAAAGCTTTGCTTAGTCCCAACACAGCAGAGATATGCAGCAAGGATAGAGTAAGGCGTCGCCTCATTGTATGGTGCCCAGAAATACCTGATCGTTAGAAATGGGTGTGGTGATGGATGCTGGTCTTACAAAATCCACCAACTTTGAGAGGCCCTGACTGCTCATAATCTGGAGGCTTCAGTCAGAGAAACTAGGGCCAATCAGGTCCTGAGTGCAGTGCCACCTCGTTTTGGGGAAAGATGATCCCGAAGGTGTGTGTGTGTGTGTGTGTGTGTGTGTGTGTGTGTGTAGGATGCTACATTAGAGAAACACTAGTAAGTATTCATCCTATCACACTCCTCATTGGACAGATAAGGAAACTGAGGTTTACGAACTTTCTGCCTTACTCCAGTCCACATTCTCAAGTCATGAACTGAATGGCAGTCTTGCAATTCACATGCAATGTAATATGACGATAGGCTCAATGATTCTTCTTAGGGAGACCTGACACTCTCTAGCCAAGGCACTTCCCATGTCTCAAACTCTCTCCTCAATTCACTTTAATTCAACATTTCTTGCTGTATGTGAGACACTGGATTAGGAGCTGGGGCTGCAAAAACAAACTGAAAACAGGGCTGGTCCTCAAAGACCTTTCACTTTACTAGAAAGACACAACATGTTGTACCTGAGTAAGAAAATACATGTCCAGAGGGAATTTCCAGAGGGAAACAGACAACTGGGGCATCAGTGAAGGTCTTGAAAGAGAGAAAGTACCAGAACCATGGCCCCTGAGGCATGGTCCCTGAAAAGTATGTGTATAATTGGTAAAAAACAAAACAAAACAAAACCAGAACACAGCTAAAAACAAGAACACAACTACCACAAAAAACTACACACTGCTCACGGTAAAAGTTTTACAAAACACTTTGTAAATAATATAAATATCCCTATTTTAAACTTTAATGGCTCAAAATTGCCCAAAGACTTTTGGTACCTGATATATATGACTTGATCCTCAATCAATCACCCAGAGGTGAGGGTGGTAGTGCTATTATTATCTCTGTATTACAGAAGAGGAGAACAAGGTTCAGAGGTGTGATTTATCAGGGTCACAGAGCTAAGGAGTGTCTGGGGCAGAATGAGAAGCCAGCTCTTTCTGACTGAGTCCAGCTCACTCTGCTCAGTCCCAGGATGCTCACGCTGACTCCTTTGCCTGGCTGCTGTGAAGCAAGCTCTCTCTAGTCTTTGAAGCTCCTTAACACAGGAGTTATTTAGAGTCCACTCTCATACATTACTTGTGTCTTTCCATCATTAGGGTTTTAATTATGATCACAGTTATTTTTGTTCAAAGTGCCAGGAACTTGGAGTCTCCCCTATGGAACACTACCCTGAACTCAGTGGGCCTCAGAGGCCTGAAGAAAGTCTATCCAGGAGAACAAATCTTGACAGCACATTGTGTTAATGAAGCATCCAGACCCACTTGTGCTGCCCAGTCCTCTGCTCCTAACTGATGCTTCAGCAAAAATCAGAGGCCATCCATCTTCCCCACCCTCAGAAGCTTTCTGCAGAGCTGGCTGGGAGTGGGGCCCAGGAATGATAGCGATAATAATATTTAGCTCTTAAGGAAGGGGTAGATACAGGGAAAATCTAGGCAGTGAAAAAATAAAGGGTGCTCCCCCCCAAAACTCATTTTTTATATAAAACCTCTTCTCTCCTTCCCTCTCTCCTCCTCCCCTCCCTTCCCTTCCTCTATCTTCTTCTCTCCTCTCCTCTTCTTTCCCTCTCCTTTCTCCTTCCTCTCTTTCTGTTAAATAATTATATTGTTCGTTTTAGATGTCACTGTCAGTTCTCAAGGACATCCCCACCCTATCTTGTAAAAGAAAAAAAACATCAAGTAAATAGAACACACGAAAATATCAGCCGAATGTGCCAACGAATGCCTCACCTCACACTATAGTCCACCATCCCTTTGCAGAGCTCCAGGAGGCAGAGTGCCCTGTTAACCCTCACAGACAAAGGTTGATGCTTTCTTTCTGTAGCATATGTTCCTCCCCAGCCCCATAGCATTGCCCCTGCTGGAGCTGATGAGTGGAGTTTGCTGACGTCATTCCCTTCATTCCTCAGGTTGGAGACTCCAGTGCTAAGAGCATCCAGCATGAGGAAAGACAAGCTGCCTCCAAAGGGTCCCTCCTTTAGTCTTTCCCAAAGCCCTTTTACATCTCACTGAAGACTCATTTTGCTGACGAGGCTCAGAGATGTGAGAGGGATTTGGTTAGAGATCAGTTCCCTCCAGTCTTCTTTAGGAGACCCAGAAGGACAGGCATTGTACAGTACACTAGCCTATAAATGAAAAGGTCCTGGTTCTCAAGGTAATCACCTAAACCTGCCCATCTGGTACAACTGTTGTTCATCACTTGGGTTTAAATCATGACGCTACCAGTGACCTGGAGGACATAGGGGCAAATCACTTCTCTGTGACTCAATTGTTCTCATCTGTAAAATGGTCATGTTAAAGCTAAATGATAACGTTTCATCCAGCTTTAAATTTCATGACCCTAATGGGATTCATGTTTTTAGTTATATTCTTGTCCCTGCCTCTAATTTTCTGCACAAGAAAACAAGAAAGGCTTGAGGCAAAGGTGTTGATCAAAGGCAGGGAATTGTGGCTGCTGAATTTCCATCAAGTGAGTATGTTCCTTCATCAGCTCTAAACATATTATAAAACTACTAAGACAGAACAGGAACATGGTCATAGGTCCAATACATTGGGGGTAAAGACCCAGGAAAAATGGGTGCTGAAGCCTTCGGGGCATCTTTGCCCATTGAGTGGGGGATCATATAGGATGAGGGACAAATAGGTTCTTTAATTCAGGTTGATGTAATTCAATTTGATTCTAGAAATATCATGGACCTACTTACTGCAGAGCTCTATGGGCTGCTGTGGGAGATACAGAGTTTAGTTGAGACAAAGTCCTGTCCCTCAGGGAACCTTTACCCTGTCAGGGGATGAAACCCTAAACCTGTGAGCTAAGCTCTGGCTTTCTGGGTAAGGGTGGCCTTTGAGTTGGGATTTTAAGTATGAGTGAGGATGTGTGAGGATTCATGAGGCACAGTCTGGGTACTCAGCATTTCACACAGTGCCTGGCACTGTTGGGCAGTGGCTTAATAAATACTTGTTGACTTTTTGACTTGTGGAGGACAGGGACAATGTTTCAGGAAGAAGTATCCAGTGAGAGTACAGGAAAGTGAAGTAAGCCTAGAAGGGTAGATTGGTGAGCTATTGCAGAGGGCCTGAAGGGCCAGGCAAAGGGTTGGGGCTTTGATGCAGTCAGTGATAGGGATTCATTGAAGGGTTTTGAACAAAGAAATGGCCTGATGAGAACCAAGCACTAGGAAACTGAATTTTCTGGAGGAGTGGAGGATAGACAATAGGACAAATCTGAACCAGAGAGACCCAAGAGGAAGTATTTACAATAGTCCAAATGAGAAGTGATAAGAGCCTCAATTAGGGCTGTGAATGTGTGAGTGGAGAGAGAGTTTGGGATTGAAAGATGATATGTGCAAATCTGGAATCTGGAGAATAATGAAAGTGGAAGTGTCAAGGATGACACCATGGTCGTTGGCTTGGGTAGTGCCCTCCACAGTGATGGGGAAGTTAAGAAGAGCGGAGATCTTGGGTAGGGGGAAGATAACAAGTTCAGTTTGGGATATTTTGTGTTGAAGATGTCTATGGGACATCCAAGTGGCCCTAGGACTCCAGTATGCTGTTGGTGATATGGGAGAGGAGATTAGGAGAGAGACTGTTACTGGATATTTGGAACTTGACTGCATAGAGATGAACATAGAGCCCTTGGGGACTATTGAGCTCTCCAAAGGTGAGAACAGAAAGAGTGAGAAGGGAGGGCCAGGGCAGGAGGGGCTGGAGATCCCCAATGGACCCACTTCTCTTACCCTAGGAAGCCCTGACTGTGGGTGGCCCCATGTGTGTTTTTGAAATATCACCCTCCAAAGCAAGTGCAAGGTACTCTAAAGCAGCGAGTTATTTATTTCACTCGCCCCATAATGCTGCCAATTCATCTGCCTCCCATTCAGTATCATTTGTCACATATTCTTAACATTTGGACTCTTTGCTTAAAAAGAAATATTCTCTGCAAATCAAATTCCCCCCCCCATTCCCAGTGTAGGCTTTTCCCGGGTGATCTTCCCTGGCCTGGGATGCCAGAGATTGATGAATCTCCGACATTCCCATTTATTAGAAACACACAATCCGTGCCTGAATCGTTATTTCCCTTTTTTTCATTCCATTTTAGCTACTCTTTCATGGCAGGCTCATTTTGCTTCATATTTCTGTCCTGCTAGGAACTTACAACAAAATCATTCTAGGCATCTCACTGACAGAATCATCCTTACCATCCATCAGTCATAGATACTGTTTCCATGACTCCTCGCCCCAGTGAGGACAGCAAGTAGGTACAGTAGTGCAGATGTGAGAATGCCCATTTGACAGATAAAGACATTGAGGCCCAGATACCCTGCCTCCTGCCTGCCTTGCTCAGTCCTCTATGGACATCTTAGGTTACCCATGATCAGTTAATGGCTGAACCATTGGCTCTTTCTCTGTCCTGATCCCAGCCTCTCTGTAGTTGCTGTCCTAATGGCCCATGTCCTCCTGGCCCTTCTCTTTTGTCTCTGATTTCACCTCATTCTTCTCCATCTTACCTTATTGCTCCTCCTCCTTCTCTTTTGCTAGGTTATTGGTCTCTTTCTAAGTTGAACTGCCTTGACCTTCTGGAATTTCAGGGTTCTAAATTCTGTCTTTGTGGTGATGTCACAGACAAAAAAATAAGACTTGTCAAGCTCATTTTTTACCCACTACTTCCTATGATGCCTCTTCCAGCTCCTCACCCCATGATATCTTTGATCATGTGGCTGCAAAGTTCTCTCCTTGGTGAACCTGAAATATCCAGAGGACAACATCTCTGGCATCTTTCTATTGCTTCCCTTTTTATAGGAATTAGAGGATACCTAAACACTTTTAATCTTCCCTAATCATTGTATAGAGGAAGAAACTGTGGTCCAGAGAGAAGCAATCATTTCCCCAAGATCACATAATTAATAAGTCACAAGGATGGTCCTGGGACCTATGTCTTTCCTCTAACTGCAAATTCAGTGTTCTCTTTGCTACTAAAAATTTATTTCCTTGTTCCTTTCTTCCTTCCTTTCTTCCTTCCTTTCTTCCTTTCTTCCTTCCTTCCTTCCTTCCTTCCTTCCTTCCTTCCTTCCTTCCTTCCTTCCTTCCTTCCTTCCTTTCTTTCTTTCTTTCTTCCTTTCT
>CM053623.1:230211414-230227512 GCA_028646595.1 Phalanger gymnotis
AGAGGGGAGAGAATTTGGAACTCAAGGTTTTAAAAAAAATAGATGTTCAGAAGTAAAAAAGTTTTTTTTTCATGTACCTAGAAAATAAGATGCACAGGCAAAGGGGCATAGAGATTTATCTTGCCCTACAAGAAAGTGGGGGAGGGGGGGATGGAAGGGGAGTGGGGGGACAGAGAGGAGGGCAGACTGGGGAATGGGGTAACCAGAGTGTACGCCATCTTGGAGTGGGGGGGGGGGAAATGGGGAGAAAAATCTGTAATTCAAACGCATGTGAAGATTAATGCCGAAAACTAAAGATGTTAATAAAAAAAAAAAAAAAAAAAAAAGAGAGTGGGACAGAATATAAGGGACCTGGGTTCACATCTCTCTGACACTAGTTGTATGAGCATGGACAAGCTATCAGAATCCTTAAAACCACAGATTTCCCATCAGAGGGGGATCATTCCTTTCTCACAGGATCTTTGTGAAGGCCAAATGAGGTCACATGCCCCAAATTTAATGTCCTAAAGTCAGCTACTGTTGTTATCATTAACTTAATTTATCATGAGGCCTCACAAGCTTGTAATCAGAAAGCAATCTAGAAATTCCAAAGCCCTCAAGAAATGGGAGATTCTTTGACAATAATGCCTTTTATCTGCTTAGGGTTAGGTTAACTCTCCTTACCTGCTTCATTGGGCTAAGTTGGTTATTGTTTAGTCATTTTCAGTCATGTCTTACTCTTTGTGACCCCATATGGGGCTTTCTTGGCAAAGATATTGGAGTGGTTTGCAATGTCCTTCTCCAGCAAATTTTAAAGATGAGGAAACTGAGGTAAACAAGGTTAAGCGACTTTCCCAGAGTCACCCAGCTAGTAAGTGTCTGTAGCCAGATTTGAACTGGGGTCTTCCAACGCTAGGCCTGGGGCTCTATCATCTGAGCCAGGTAGCTGCTGGGCTTGTAGAAAGGTATTAGTTCCATTTTCATATAAAGAAACTGAGGTCAGAGCTATGAAATAACTTGCTCATGGCCACATAGTAAGTGCCCAGTCCGGCATAGATCCAAGATTTTCTGCCTCTAAATTCAGACTTTTTCCCAATCCTTCATATGGCCTTCTATAGCATGACACAATCCACTTTCGATCTTCCACATGAAGTGGGAGAAAGGATTCTTCTAATGCTATTATCTTGGACTCTACTCACTGGTCTCCGTTTCCTTCTCTTCTAGCCTCAATTTATCCAAATGTCTCAATGCTGGTGGGAGGCCAGGGAATGAGATGGCCCAGGCAGGGAATCTTGATGAAATGTCTTCATCAGGGATTTGGGTGTTGGGATATTCAGGCCCATGCTTCGGGGAAGAAAAAAAATGGAATCAGAGTTTTATCATTGTTCAAAGTCTTTATTTGGCTTTTGTTTTCCAGTGTTTCTACCAGATCCCAAACAACCTTGATAACTCAAGTCAGAAACTCCTAGAGCTTAATATGGAAAAAAAAAACTTACCCTTCTAGGAATATTTTAGGTAAAAAGGGTCTGATTCTGAGGATCCAAGACTCTTTTCATGTTAAGAGCTTTGATTTTATTAAAATTTGAATTGTGTTGCTAAAACATTTTCTTTAAGCAAAATATGGAAGCAGTGCCAATGTCACTTGAAATCCTGAAGAGAATGATGATGGAGATGGTGAAAGTCTTTACTTCATGCCACATCAGAATAGTTTGAAGGAGTGTTAAGCCTAGGGAAGAGAAGACTTGGGAAGTAGAATATGCTAGCAGTTTTCTAATATACACTGGGCCCTCCCCAAATGTGAGCCCCTGAAGAACTTTGCCTACATTTGGGGAACTCTTCACATCTGCCACTATACCACTCTCAAGCCCTCATGGAAAACCATTTTTGTTGGTTTAACAAAACGAATCCAGAGGACGCACAGTTTCAAACTATAGGCATTTAATTATATAGAATAACAAGGTAAATAAAAAAGGGAAAATGCCTCAGTTTACCCAGGAACCCACTTTCACACAGTTTGCCATTTCACAGATTGTTTTTTTGTTGGTGTTATTGTTTATCCCTCTTCTCCAAAAGGACCAATGACATCAGGAGAATGATGTCTTGACATTGCAAGTGAACTGGATTTAAGTGAGGCAGAGCCATGCAAAGTCAATAGCCTCACTTGTCCTCCAGAGTCATTCAGGGTCCAGTTGCAAGACATAAGTCAGGATGACTGGCAAGTGCTCTAAATGCACTGGACGACCTTGGCTTTTTAAGCTAAAGTCTTTCCCAGAGTTTGAGTGAGGCAACAGCCATTCAGTGATTCAAGGCTAGGTAGGAATTGAGGCACAAGATGCCCTAGTTTGCCTACTCAAAAGAATCAATTTGAGATGGGAAAAACCTCAGGGATTCTGGCCAGAACAGAAACAATTGCTATTCACACTTACTCTGATGCATGAAAACCCAAACAATGGGTAAGCGAGGCTGGGTTGGGACCTATTATTGACCAATCAGTGAGAGCCAGAGTGATTTAGGTTTCACAAGGGGGTGTATAAAATGCATTGCTCAGAGACAGCTCACACTCCTAGGGCTACTGCCACAGAGAGACAAATCAGGTTAAAGGCAAGTAAAAACTTTATAATGCTAGAGCTGTCCCAAAATGGAATGAGTGATTTCAAGAAGCAGTAGTTTCCCCTCCAATGGTGATGTTCAATCATTTTCCACAGATCTTGCAGAGATAAGGACTTTGCATCCTTATCCACTTGAAGATAGCTGAGGGGAACACAGGATGGGAGTTCCTGACAAAAGAAGACAGACATTTGCCCTTTTCCAGGCACTCTTTTTCTGGGGGAGACTCAGGATGTCAGGGATTTCACTTGTCCCTTGGCCCCAATATTTAAGATGTCCACCTAGAGGCAAAACAACAGAAAGACTGACCACCTGGACCAGTTAATATTTCCACACCTCTAGGACCATGGTAATAGAAAGAGTGCTGGATTTAGAGCAAGTCATGAGTTCAAATCCCAGCTTTGACAACAATTAGATGGCTGATTGTAGGAAAACCTCAGATCCCATTTCTCATTTATGTGATTATGGGTTTGAACTAGATAATCTCTAAGGTACGATATTCTCCAGTCCTGTAATAACCATAGACAAAGAAAGCTTGACAAATGTAGAGGCCTCCTATTGCTCTCCCCCTCCCTAGCCCTCCCACAAGTCCTTCATCTTGTAAATGCCCTGGAATTGGGGTCCTGTGGATTATTGATGAGGCACTATCTGCCTTTGGGATTGATCTCTCATGTGCAATGTATGAATAATGAACCTTGTCACACATGAACGACAAATTGTTTCATTTGAAGTTTAAGCTACATTCATTTCCTAGCTTTCAAATCCGGAATTGGGACTTTGTATCAAAAATGAGTACCAAGTTGCTTGGTGTTGGGAGTTTAACCTTGGGGTCCTACAGGGTGGGAATGGAATTAAGAGCCATGGATTCATTCAAAACAGGGTATCATGTTCGAACCCCTATGAGGCAGCCTGGGAGAGGAGAAGTAAGAACTGCATCAGAACACTTGGCTTTGGGCTTTTTTCTAGAAGGACTCATTGCCTATGGGCTGTGTGACCTTGGGCAGTGCTCTTGACTTCTTGGATAACACTTGACTCTTCTAGTCTTTAATGTCCTTTTGTAATGCTCCATGATGCTATGGAGGCAATCCTAGGCTCTCGAATTTTTGATAATACTAATGATATATAATGCCAATACTTATATAGTGATTTAATGTTTGGAAATCACTTTATAAGTATTTTATTTGCTCTTTACCACAACTCTGGGAGGTAGGTGATGTTCTCATCTCCATTCTATAGGTGAAGAAATTAATGTAAACAGACTTGTCCAGAGTCATAGAGCTGGTAAGTTTCTGAACCAAGATTAGAAGTTGAGTCTTCCAGGCTCTTTCTCCACTCCTCTTGGGCTATACCTATAGACCACTAATTCTGGCTAGCCCCCACAAGTAGAGAGACCAGGAGTACACGCTCACTGATGGGTGTGGTGTCTGCTTTCTGAGGCAGATCTGAGAGCCATCCCAGTGTGAAGAAATGATCATTCATGGCAACTTGTGAAGAGACCACTTATAGAATCTGAATCAGTAGAGACAATGCCCGCCCTGATGCTATCATAGACCCTTTGAGGACTGCCATACAAAATATTTTCTGGCTTCAAAATGCTTCTCCTTTATCTCATTGGATCTACCTAACAGCCACAAGGTAAGCAACTCCCATTTTTACTAATCCTGCTATGCAAATAAAGACACTGAGATCCTGGGTAAGCAATTGCCCAACATCATCCAACTAATAAGTGGCAGAGCAGAACCCACCAGCACCAGGGGAATAAGAGCCCTCTCTCTGTCTGCCTCTGGTGGGAGGAACAGAAGTGATTGCTGCTGCTGAAGAATGTCACTAACCTCAAAAGCACTGTCCATATGGTTTCGACTTTAACCAGATCATGATCAGCTCATTAAAACCTTATTATTATAAAATTAGTGTTAATATGGAAGGTGAAACAACTGAAAGTATGTGGAGAACTCAAGACACCAAGTTCAAGTCCAGAGGACCAACGATGAAGTGTGTTCTTGACAGGAACAGGGTGGATTCAGTCTACAGAATGACATACTTTTGGGACGCGGCCAATGTGGGGATTGTTGTGCCTCAGCTATGTATATTTGGTGCAAAGATTTTGTTTTTATTTGTATTTTTCAACAATGGGGGTGAGAGAAAAATATATTTTTGTTAACTGAAACAATAATTTTTAAAAAGTGTTGAGGACATCATAGAAACATCTTTGCCAGAGGCTGAGCCAAGATGGTGCTGTGGAAGGAAGAAACTACCAGAGCTCTTCCACAAATTCTGTCAGATAAATCTAAAAAAGTGAATCTGAGAAGATTTGAGAGAGTTAGAAGCCACTAGCAGACTGAGAGGGGTAGGAGCACCGGGCATGCGGATCGGCACCAGATCAAACTAATTGGGAATAGCAGAGGAATCCAGCCAGCATGCCAGTCTGGGAGAGCATTGGGTGAGTGAAACACCAGAGCAGGAACAGGCCCAGAGCAGAAGTACTGGCTATGGCTGCAATTGAGCCCCAGGCCTCCTAGCCCAGGACTGGAGTCTGTTGGAGCACAGAGTCTGCAGGCCCAGGAGCAGCTAGCCACAGTCTAAAGGTTTGAAACTCACCCTCTTGGACTCCTGGTAGCCAGGATGTGCAGGTATAATAGCTCATATCCCTCCCTTGAATAAATTCAAAGAACAAAACCTCAGGAGAAACAGAGGAGCTGGAAGGGGGCTTCAGTGGCGAGAGAAGTGGGCGAAAGGGCCCTTCCTGTGGTGGCAGAAGGAGACTAGTGCAGGCAGAGAAGTGTCCCAGCAGTCCTCACCTTAGCGGAACAATGAGAGTAATTGAGCCCCGGGGCTGGAGCTAAATAATGTCAACATCAGGACCCCAGACTTGGCTTTGGACAGCCAGGGGAAGTGGCACACACCAACACATACACAAGCTGAGACCACCCTTGCTGTAGAGCAGGCCTGGGGAAGAGCAGACTCCCACCAGGCAGACCACCCATCCCCCACACCTCACAAAACCAGAGGTCATAGATTGTAAAGCTAGATCCCAACACAAGAAACTTGGGACAGAGCCCCCTGAGCCTCAGAAACAGAGATCCACTTCAGAAAACAGGAGGGAAAAATCACCATGAAAAATAATTGTAAGAAGCTTTCACAGATGATTGACTCATTTTATGGAGACAGGGAAGACCAAAATGCCAATTCAGAAGAAGACAGCATGGACACTACACCCACATCTGAAACCTCAAAAGGGAAAGTGAATTTGTCTCCAGACCAAAAAGCATTCCTGGAAGAACTCAAGGAGGACTTTAAAAACCAAATTAGGGAGGTTAAAGAAAATCAAAAAAAATGGGAAAAAAATCATTGAGGAAAGCAAATCTTTAAAAGATAAAATCCGGGAACTGGTTAAGGAAAATCAGAATATAAATGGAGAAAATATCTCATTGAAAAGTAAAATCAACCAAATGGAAAAGGAGACAGAGAAGACGAAGGAAGAAAAACAACATTAAAAATGAGAATTGGGCAATTAGAAGCTAATGACTCTATGAGACATCAAGAATCAGTCCAACAAAATCTAAAAAAATGAAAAAATAGACGAAAACGTGAAACATCTGATTGGAAAAACAACCGCCCTGGAAAATAGATCCAGGAGAGACAATCTGGCTAGCAGCTGCTGTGAGGGTGTAAAGCCAACAACAACCAGCTCACAGAACACTGCAAGCCCAGGTCCTTTTCATCTACTTTACTAAGGGAAGCAATGTTAAGGGGTTAACAATCTTACTTTATTCCAGCATCCAAAAGTCATTTACTTAGTTCAGGGGATAAAAACCAGCACACTGAATTACAGACCAAATAAAGTTCATAGTTATCAACATCTGGGTGTACAGCCAGGGAGCTCATTATAACAGCTAGCCCAGAGTCACATGCCACTCCTGCTGTGGCTCAGAGCTCAGAGCGAGAACGCTAACCTCTGCACGTATATCTCCTGTTCAGGGCCCCTGAAGGGCCCCAACCTCACCCAGGCTGGATGTGGAAAAGTTTCCCACCCCCAATATCACGTCAGATATAAATCAATGGCTCCCGATTGTCTCAGTGCTGAGAAATACAAAAACATCCCATTTTATCTGCTCCATTCAAACAAAGGCCAGAATCATTAAAGGTCAACAGCAAAAAGTCCCACCTTAATTACTATTACATTGGTCTCCCCAAAAAGTATGATGTAAAAAAAGACCCTGGACAATATCTTCCATGAAATCTTTAAAGAAAATTGCCCAGAGGTCCTAGAACCAGAGGGTAAAACTCATTGAAATAATCCATTGATTGCCCCCAGAAAAAAATTCCAAATTGAAAACTCTAAGAAAAATTATAGCCAAATTCCAGAACTACCAGGTCAAGGAGAAAATATCACAAGCAGTTAGAAAGAAACAATTTAAAGGTCATAGATATACAGTCAGGATCATGCAGGATCTTTCAGCTTCTATATTAAATGACAGGAGAAATTGGAATATGACATTCCAAAAGACAAAGGAGCTTGGACTACCACCAAGGATCAACTACCCAGCAAAATTGAGCATAATTTTCCAGGCAAGGAGATGGACATTAAGTGAAATAAGGGCATTCCAGACCTTCTTGATGAAAAGGTCAGAGCTCATTGGAAAATTTGATCTCCAAATACAAAACTCAAGAGAGACATGAAAAGGTAAATGGGGGAAAAACCTAGTTAATCAATAAGGCTAATTAATTACATCCTTATATAGGATTATTTTGTCATATATGTTTTGATATATATATGTCAATCTTGAGAATAGTATATTTATTATGACAATTGAAAGGAATATTCATAGACTGTGGATATCAGTATGAAATAACTGATATAATGATAAAAAATATAATTATAGAGATATAAAGGAATGGTTCTTGGAGAAGTGGTAAAAGACGCAGTAGAAAAGGGTAAATTACATCACATGAAGAGGAACAAAAACATATTGCAGTAGAGGGAAAGAAGGGAGGGAGAAGAGCAGTATCTCAGCCTTATTCTCACCTGATTTGGCTCCAGAAGGGAATAACTTAACCCGATAAGTATAGAAATCTAACTTGTCCTACAGGCAGTGGGAGGGGAAAGGGAGAAAAAAGGGGAGGGGGTGGTCAGAAGGGAGGGAAGAAGTACCAAGTGGAAAATGGGAAGATAAGGGAGGGGAATCAAGAGGAAGGGTAACTGTGGAATGTGGTGGTCAAAAGCAAAACTTTGTTGAGGCATTGAAGGGGAAAGGGAAAAATAAAAGCATAAATGGGGGAAAATAGGATGGAGAAAAAGGCACAGATAGTAATCATAACTGTGAATGTGAATGGGATGAATTCTCCCATAAAACTGAAACACATAGCAGAATGGATTAAAAATCATAATCCTACAATATGCTGTTTACAATAAACACATTTGAAACAGGGGCATACACACAGGGTAAAAGCCTGGAGTGGAATATATTGTGTTTCAGCTAAAGGAAAAAAAAAGCAGGGGTAGCAATCCTAATCTCAGACAAAGCAAAAGCAAAGATAGATCTAATTAAAAGAGATAAGGAAGGACACTACATCCTCCTAAAAGGCACCATAAATAATGAAAAAAAATATCATAGTTTAACATATATGCCCCAAGTGGTATGGCATGCAAATTCTTAGAGGAGATGTTAAGGGAGTTACAGAAAGAAATACATAGCAAAACCAAAATAATGGGAAACCTCGCCCTCCCTTTCCATGAACTTGATAAATCTAACCTCAAAATAAACAAGAAAGAAGTTAAGGTGGTGAACAGAATTTTAGAAAAGGTAGGTATGATAGACCTCTGGAGAAAACTGAATGGAAATAAAAAGGAATATAATTTTTTCTCAGCAGTACATGTCACATACTCAAAAATTGACCATGTACTAGGGCAAAAATCATCACAATCCAGTGCAGAAAGGCAGAAGTAGTCAAAGCATCTTTTTCAGATCATGATGCAGTAAAAACTATTTGTAATAAAGAACAGGGGAAAAATAAGCTAAAAATTAATTGGAAACTAAATAATCTAATTCTAAAGAATAAGTGGGCCAAAGAACAACTCATAGAAACAATTAATAACTTCATTCAAGAGCAATTTGGAACTATGCCCAAAGGGCTATGAAAATGTTCATACCCTTTGATCCAGCAATACCACTTCTAGGGTTGTATCCCAAAGAGATCATACAAGTGGGAAAAGGAACCATATGTACAAAAATATTTATAGCGGCTCTTTTTGTGGTAGCAAAGAATTGGAAATCAAGAGATTGTTCATCAATTGGGGAATGGCTGAACAAGTTGTAGCATATGAAGGTAATGGAACACTATTGTGCGATCAGAAACGGAGATGATATAAGCTTCATGACAACCTGGAAAACCTACACAACATAATGCTGAGTGAGCGGAGCAGAACCAGGCGAACATTATACACAACCATAGATATATGGATTCCATGATGACTAACCCTGATAGACTTTGTGCTTCTCAGCAATACAAGGTGCAAGGACAACTCCAATGGACTCATGATGGAGAGAGCTATCTATATCCAGAGAAAGAACTATGAAATATTAATGCAGATTGAGGCACATTGTTTGCTCTCCTTTTTCTTCCTTTGTTTTTTTTTCTCTTTTGTTTGTTTTTGTTTTTTTTTTTTGGTTTTGTTTCTTCTTTCTCCTGATTCATTCCATTGATCATAATTCTTCTTTACAACTTGACTATTGTGTAAATAAGTTCAATGTGAAGTTATATGTAGAAGATATATTGGATTCCATGCTATCTTGGGGAGGGGGTAGGGAAGAGAATCTGGAACTCAAAATTATGTGGAACTGAGTGTTGTAAACTAAAAATAAAAAAATCTTAATTATAAAGAAAAAAAAGCTTTGAGGGCTCAGAAGATCATAGAGTTAGAGCCAGTAGGAAATCAAAGGTATTTTAATTCGAGTCTGTCATTTCCTATATAACAAAACCAAGGGCCAGAGAAATGGCATAATTTCCAAAAGCATCTGGTCCTGTTACTTCTCTTCATAACTGAGAAAAGTCCTGGATCTCACCAAAACTTTGGAGGAATTTCTGGCCTGTCATTGCATGCCCTTCCCTCCCCCTCCAAAAATAGAGTTGGGCCTCAGGGAGTCACATCTTTGGAAAGCATCTTCTGTGATGGGAAACAAGCCTTATTGCCTGAGGGGCACACCTAAAAGGTTTCCTTCCAGATGGGAAGCTTCAGGAAGAAAGAGGAGGCTGAGTATAAAGGCTTTTCCCTCAGGCCCCCTCTGCTGCAGCATGGGATGGAGGATGTGCCTTGGGGCTCTCCAAGGCTCTCCTCAGGCTCTGCCAAGTCCTGCCTAGTTGAAGCACTGGACATGTAGGCCCAGTTTTGGACTGTGTGGCTGGGGCCTGAGCTCCAGCCACGCTAAATGTGGAGAGACTTCCCAACAGAAGGGGACCTGCCAGGGGAGGAATTTTGGGAATCATTAATTTATGAATACCATTGACTGAGGCACAGAGTATTTGGGATCTGTGTTGGGGAAAAGAGAGCTCCTGGAGATATATTCTAAAATCCCTTTTGGTGAAGTTTTAAGTGAAGATTGCACTAAAAATTCTCCTCTCTACTAAGAAAACAAATGCAACTTCTGTGTAGTTTGGTATCCAAGACCTCCCACTATCTGGCACCAGTCTCTCTTTTGCTGCTTTGTCTGATATTCCTGCTCATGAGCATGAATTTGGCTAAGTTCCTGCCTAAGGTTTCTTAATTTGGCATCCACAGATCTCCCAGGGGTCCAAGGATAGATTTCAGGGGGCCCATGTGCTTAGATGGGAAATAAATTACATCTTCATTTTCACTAACTTCTCACTGAAATTTAGCATTGACTTCAATTGCTTAAAACCATTATCCCAAGCAGGGATCCATAGGCTTCACCAGAGTCCCCAAGGGGTCTGTGACACAAAGAAAGCTGAGTCCCTGATCTGGCCAGACCACTCTTTCTCAAGCCTTGTTGCCATTCCTCTGTGCTTATGTTCATGCTGTGCCTTATACCCGGCATCCTTCCTCTCTCCTAATCCTCATCTCTGCCTGTGGATACCTTACTCTTCAAAATCCAAGTGAAATACTTTTTCCTTCTCTCTGTTCCCAATCTTCCTGGATGAAAGCAACCTCTCCTTCAATGTCATCCTTGTCTACCCCATCTATTCTACTTTACAAGATGTATATTTGTGTACATGGCTTAGCAACCCCATCCCTGGAGGCATTCAAACAGCTGCCTATGGGGAATGAGCTGAAGAGGCATCTTGTTGCAGTTGAAATTGGAATCAATGATTCCCAAGGGCCCTTCTAAGCCCTAAGTTTCTGGGATTCTGTAATACTAGGGTGTTTGCTCCCTGAGGGCAGGCACCCTGCCTTCTTTCTCTTTGTGTCTCCCCCACTCTGGCACAGGACCTTGCAAATATGAGGTGTTTAAATAAATGTTTGTGGAATTAATGAATACACACATTTTTAAAGTTCCCAAAGCAGGACATTTACCAGCTTCTTTTATTACTCTAAATATTTCATCTTGAAATAACTCTGTATTTAATTATGTCAGATTAATGCTGCCCACTTCTTTGTAGATTGATAGGGTCATTACAGATGCTACAGGCGTAGAACTCTGAGACAAAAGCAGCATTGACATTCCATGCACAGAGATGGATTGACAAATAGTGAAGGATTCCTTTAGGCCTTCAAGCTTTGATCTGGAAAACTAACCAGCAATGGTCTTGACTATGAAGTTTTCACCCCTCAGAACCTGCCTGATTGTCTTCTGGGCTGGCAAGGAAACATCAAGAAAATGATCTCGAGTTGAAGAGATTGGTGCCAGTCTGCCTTATGCCAGTCAAAGCTCTGTGACTTTGGGAAGGCATGTGACCTCTCCAGCCTTCTTTTTCCCTCACTTGTAGTGGAGATGCCTATGTAATTTCTCTCCTCAAGGAAGAAGAAAATTTTTCATGGGCTCTGTCCATTCCTAGTGGCATTGTCTCAATCCCTTTATGAAGCTCATAGCCTGCAATGGTGTAGAGGAGAGATTGTGGAATATGAAGTCAGGAGATATGGGTTACCTCAAAGATCTAGCCCTTACCAGATATATGAACTTGAAATGGTCATTTCAGTTTTCCGAGATTCAGTTTCCTCTTCCACAGAATGGAGATATATCCCATTAGAATGCTATACCTGTTAAGAGGAGAAGATTTTTTAAACTTTAGAGCTGGTGTGGAAAGAGAAGGTGTCATAGTGACAAACGTTGAGATTTAAATTTAATCTAAGAAATTTATGTGCTTGGGGGACTGGTAGGGGCGGAGCGGATTGAGAATACTTAGCCTGGAGGCAGAGCAAGGTGCTAATATGCTCCAAACAAGGAAAAGCCTGGTTCCATTGGGCCCCAGGGACCAGAGCCAAGCCCAAGGGGGAAACTTCAGACTAGTATGTTTAGATTATTTGAAGAACTTTCTAACAATGAAGGCTGTCACCCAGTGGCACCTTTAGAAGTATCTGCTTCTCCTTACTGGAAGCCTTGGGGAGATGATGCATGCTCATTTGGCAGGCATGGTGTTGAATGACTTTTTTTTTCTGCCAAGGAGATCAGATTAGGTGGATCTCCTAATTTCTGTGCCTGCCTCCAGGATCTCCTTCCGTCCATCTTTCACAATATGCCAAGCTGATATTCCTAAAGAACAAGGCAGTAGATGTTACACCCCTGCTCAATAACCTCCACTGACACCCCATTACTTCTAGAATGAAAATACAGAACTGAAATGGAGCCAACAACCAAATGGCCCCCATGTGACGTGTCCATCCTTTTACAGCCAGGCTCAAACTGGACTTTTTAGCTTTATTGCCCATTATTCCTCCTCCTGCCCTTTAAGCTCCAGGTAAACTAGCCTTTCTGATGTCCCCCTACAGGATATTCCTCCTTCTCCGATCTGTGCCAAGCATGTTCTCCTTCACCTCCACTTCTCAGAACATGGCTTCCTTCAAAGCTAAGTTCTCCCTCTACCTCCTAAAAATAGGCTTCTAGCTGCCCCCCCCCC
Source organism: Phalanger gymnotis (assembly GCA_028646595.1). Lineage (NCBI taxonomy): Eukaryota > Metazoa > Chordata > Mammalia > Diprotodontia > Phalangeridae > Phalanger > Phalanger gymnotis. The sequence goes on from CM053623.1 coordinate 230,224,072, forward strand.
GTGAATCCCCGTCCCCAAAAACAAATGGTCCTTTTTTTTGTACTTAGCCTGTATTTATCTTGGAGGGGATCATCTCTACCCTACATACATACATTCAGAGGGCTGGAGTGGTTTCCCTTTTTTCTCTGTATCCCCAAAATCCAGCACCCTCTCTGGCACATAGTAAATGATAAATGAAGTCTTCTGGGTCTATTGATCCAAGGACCTTAGAAGTAAGGATTGTGGTGAGGAGCACATGACTTGACTTGACCAGCAGACACGGACAGAGCTTTAGGAGCCCTCAAGGTCTTTCATATGACCTTGATCTTGAATTACACAGTGGTGGGGTGGGAGGGTTGGGAGGGAGCACCTTAGGAGGCTTTTCGTTTGTTTTTTATTAATTCTGATATTGGTTCCTTCCCTCTTCTGGAAAAAGGAGCAGCAGGAAAAACAGGGACTCTGGAACTTTTTCATGGGTTATGGTATGCAGAATATAACTCTTCCAGCAGAGAAATAAAAAGTGTTTCTCTTTGCTGCTTTATTTTGTTTCTTTCTCCTTCTTGGTAGTCTTGAAATCTGCATGGTCTTGTGCCAAGCCAGGCTCAGAAAACCCAAGAAAAGGTGATCCATGGCCATCATTCTTTCAGAAAGAATTGTGCCCTGTCCCCTTTGGCAATTATTAAGGATATGATTCCCATTGTTAATAGATTGGCATGTTATATTGAGCTTGGATTCTCCTCTGGTATTTGATGTGATTGCCAGGTTTCAATTTTTACTGACTTTATATATGCTAATCATTTTCTTTAGATTCCATTTGCCTGATAGTTTCCATTAAACATCCCACTATGAAGTTTATTGGAAAATGGTTGGCTGACCTGAACAACTCTGGTCTCAGTAAGCAGGCCTGAAAACAGGGGGCCTGCAGAGAAGAGAAGCTGCTGTTCTGGTGGGCAGAAGAGTAACCAGCAGTAAAGGGTGGGCCAGCTGTATTGGCATATTCAGTACTTCCCAGAGATGAAAAGGACCAGGTGGTAATGAGGACCACCTACTGTGACAACAGTTGGTTATACTTGGGACCAAAAAGCTTTCCCTCTTTTTCTTTTCTCCTCTTCTCTCTACTTCTTTCTGCTAGAATCAGAAAACCTGACTGATCATTAAGATTCGCCCCAGCAGAACCAGGAGAATTGTCCATTATCATTCCCCTTTCAGATGTAATTGCATGTCCCATGTTGTTGTTGTTTTTAGAATTAGTAATAGAAGTTCCAATTTCATCACACTGAAGTAATTTTTATACATTTGTAAGTTTGTGATAAGCTATTTCCCACTAGTAAGTATCTGAACATGGCCAAATGGTACCTTTGATAGAGCACTGCTCTTGAAATCAGAAAGAATCATCTTCATGAATTTAAATCCAGCCTCAGACACTTACTATCTGGATAACCTTGGCCAAGTTACTTAACCTGTTTGCCTCAGTTTCCCATATGTAAAAGGAGCTGGAGAAGGAAATGGAAAAACCACTCCAGTATCTCTGCCAAGAAAACCCCAAATGGGGCCAGGAAGAGTAGGACATAACTGAAATGACTGAGCAACAACAAACTATTTCAACAGCATCCATTAAATCTTTCATGTTTATGCAAAAAATAGTGTTTATTTAGCAGGGATTAGCCTGTGAGGTATGAATTGTGATCCACTGCCCCAGAAGCTTCTTCCCTAGGAAGACTGCTGACCATGAATAGCCTTGGTGTGGTTTAGTCCAAGCAACAGTTTCTGGTGGAAGGATATAGAGAAATTGAGTAATCTCTGGAGTACATTCTTGTTGGGACAGTATGAACAATATCTTCCCCAAAGCCCATGTGTTCTAGTATGGCTACAGAAGGTTCATGAGGAATGACTAAGGATTCTCGACATTGGAAGAGTTTTTACAAAATAATTGATAGAATATTATTAGATGGTCTGATTTCAGAGGTAAGAAATTGATTGTACAACAATGGAGGTAGAGAGAGCAAAATGAAATGAGAAGCTACATCTGGTAGGGTGAGTGTTTTTCCCTCTTCTAGAGCACTGTCCCCATAGCTTCTCTTGTCAATGGAAAAATGAATGCCATTGCCAATCCAACAGCAGTTATTCAAGTTTCTGGCTCCTGCTGGGGACCAGAAAGCAGTTGGAGTGGATGAAAGGAAGGGGATCCTGCTGGCTTGAAGGTTGGGGCTCTCCAAGACTGAGGAAGGTGAGCTGGGCAGCTGCCAAAACTGGCTCAGTCTGCAGCCAAAGTCACCTCATTTTCATGAAGTCACCCCACAAGCCCACAGAGTTTGATTTTATTAGTCTTGGGTAATTTTTACACTTCATGGTAGCCTCACAGTTTGCTGCCAAAATGTGCTGACTCCACGAGCAATTCACACATTAAAAAAAATGAAAAAATTGCAAGAAGCAGTGAAATGAAGAAAAAAAAGCCTCCCTCAGCCAGGTTATCAGTATTGGGAGGGCTAATGGGCTCAGTTCAAGTTTCTCCTCTACAATGTGCTATTGTATCTGGAAGATTTGCTCACTCTTAGATGCAACGGGCTGCTTCATGAGATCAGCCTGGTCATGCCTGGTATTGTCTGATCTTTTTCGCTTCTGTTCCTATTGTCTACTATGCCAGTAATGCCAACCACTCACACCCAGCCATCCACCCCCAGTTGTTACTATTCTTCCCATCCTAGAAGGCTCAAATGCTATCTTCAATCTGAAGGGTCTAAGAAATAATCACCTACTCTGTGCCAAGTGCTAAGGATACAACTACACAATTGTAACAACAAAAGCAGTCACTGACTAGTTTCAATGAGGGTGATAAATCTTGTAAACAGATATGCACATGCATCATAACTGCAGGGAAAAAAAAACTCTAATAACTTCTGGGGAAAAACAAGGATTTCTTGTAGGAAGTACAATCTGAACTTGAATGAGCCCATGGATTCTACTGGGCAGGGACAACATTACAGGAAGGGGACAAAGTATGTTCAAAGGCATGGGAGTGGAAGGTGGATTACCATGTTAAGAGTAAAAATGGATAGACCAGCTTGTATGAAACATTGAGTATGTGAAGAGGTGTAATAGAACATAACTCAGAAAAAGTGGATGAGCTGTTTTGTGAAGGGCATTAAATGCCAGCCTAATGGGGCAGTGTGTTGGTAAGCAAAATGGGCTCCTTAGCACTTATTGCCCTTGAAGAGTTTGGCTTTTGTTTACATTCAGTAATGCCCAAACCCCTATTAGGTGTGGAGCCTATGTGGGTGTGGATTGGTGACTGGGGTGGGGCCCAAGGTAGGGCTGGCTAAGGGGAGGTGCTAACTCCAGAGCCATGCCCCATTAAGTGTTAACCTAACCTATGTGGATGTGAACCTCCCAGGGTCCTAAGGGGAGGGGCTAACTCAAGAACCTATCATAGCAGCCTAAATTCTGGTCATTCAGATGACGTTT
>CM053623.1:230228012-230254359 GCA_028646595.1 Phalanger gymnotis
TCATAGCAGCCTAAATTCTGGTCATTCAGATGACATTTGATGACATCTGAAGCCCTATAAGAAGGGAGGACAGAGCCATTTGTGCAGGGCTCTTGAGATGGTGTTGATGAGGAGACTCTGGGCAGGTGTAGCTAAGGAGCCCTCCAGCTTGGAAACTCAGATGCTGAGACTTTGTTGAACTCTGGTAACTATGTATTGGGATTTGAATCAGACAAGGTCTGTCTGTTGATGTTTGTAATATGTTTGTATTTTGTTCTGAAGTTCAGGGTGCTGGCTTTTTCCTCCGAACTAAGTGAATGATATTTGTATGCTGAATTAAAGTAAGCTTGTCCACCCCTTCACCTTGCTTTCCTTAGTTAAGCAGATCAAAAGAATCTGCGCTGTTGGCAGCTTTCTCAGTGCTGGCTGTGGGTGGATCTTACACCCCCACAGAAGCTGCTAGCCAGATTGTGGAAACAGACAGTCATGAAAGGCACAGGAAGGCTATAAAGGGGTTAGGCTGTGCTTGTCATTAAAAGAATCTTTAGAAAATCTTGACACTCATATTCTGAGTGCGGTATCCTAGATGGAGTGGGGGTGGAAGGGGAGTGGACTGGAGGGAGGAGACCATCACTATGATCTTTCCTACTGATTCCTGGGATAGTGTGACAGTGCCAGGCTGTGTGGCTGCTGGCAAACAAGTAGGATTGAGGTGATCTTTGATTTTCAATCAAATCTCTTGAATCTGAACTGAGACAATCCATAGCCTTGAAGAAACTCAGAGATGGGTGGGATCTCAGTGTGTCTTGTACAAAATGGAATGGAATATAAATCCACTAAGTAGCATGTCCAATAGCCCTCTCTTTATTCACCGTTAGTAAGGGAGAAACCCACTGTCTTCAGAGGCAGCCCATTCCTTTTTATTTATCTCTATTAGAGGCTATTTCCCTATATGATTATGGATCTGCCTTCAGACATCTTTCCCTTCACCCCATTTCTAACTCAGCCCTTTGGGTCAACAAGAAGAAATCTAATCCCTCTTCCAAATAACAGCCTTTCCAAAGTTTGTATGGAGTAGTCTCATCCCTCTGTGGATTCTCCAGGGTCAGCCCCTGTTCATAGCCAGCTTATTCTCCCTCCTGTTTTCCCTTCTTCTGGACATGCTCCCGTTTGCCAATTTCCTCATGAAGTGTGGCGCACTTAGGGGAATGACGAGATACGCAATGAAGTCATTTTACATGTTCTGCAGGCTGTGATTTGGGTCATGTCCCAGCTTAAATAAACCATAATATAAATATATTAATAAATAATATAAATATATTATATTTATTATATATAATGTATATATAATATATATGTAACATATGTATAATATATATGTAACATATATAATATATAAATATATAAAATTATGTATAAATATAAATAAATATAATAAAATAAAAAATAAACTGTAAATAAATATGAATATAAATAAACCATAAATAAACCATCTCTCATATGATGAAAGGGCTTTGAGGCTTGTAAAAGACTAGCATCCCAGCCCCTGACACTACGAATGTCAAAGGCAGGATTATAACTCGGATCTTCCTAACTCCAAATCCTGTTTTCTCTCCACTGAAACCCCACCTGCCTTGATGCATGAGACATACATGTCAGGGTGTCTGACCATGAAATCTTGCTGAAGGGAGTGTCGGTAGCTTCCCATAGCTTCTAAGAGAAAGTAGCAGCTCTCTGTTTGGCACATAAATTCTTCTGGCTCTAGACTGTCTTCTGCCAATTGGGCTTGATGTCTGCAGAAGTAAGGAGGGGAGGTAATGTTCACAATCAAAAGACACACACGCACACACACAGACATGTGATAAGGGCAAAGTATTGCTAATACCAAAAGAAAAGAAAGTTGTGATAAAACAAATGTGCAAATATGTTCTCTAGGAATGTCAATTTGGAAGTTTTGCTTGATTTCACATGTGTAATTAACATACCGCTTGCCTTTTCAGTGGGTGGGGGAGAGGTGGGAGGGAGAGAATTTGGAACTCAAAATTTAGAAAGGAAAGAATATTAAAATAAATATATTTTTAAAGAGTGAAAAAAATAAGAATTTCACTTTGGTACCAGTCTAGAGGTTGGTTTGACAGAGGGGAAGATCTGAGGCATTGAGACCAGTTAGTAGGCTGTTGCAATCATCTATCCAAGAGGTGTTAAGAGCCTGGGCTAAGGTGGTAGCTGGCTGAGTAAAGGGCAGGGGCTAGATGTGCAAGATGATACAGAGGCTGACTGAAGAGGTCTAAGTAACTAGGTGGATGTGATGGTGAGGGGGGAGGAGTCCAGGAACTCACATTGTAAAGCTGTCTGTCCTTGAGAGAAATTGGCAATTTTGGACCAAGTCTCCCCTCCTCGTACCCTGGAAGTTCTCCCTGTTGCTAAGCCTCTCGTTTGCCTCCCCTCTGGAGGTGACTGATTTGTGCAGGTTTTTGCTTGCTTCCAGTTCAAAATCAAATACTGTTTACAGGAGAAAAAAAAAGTTAGTCCCCAGGGTCAGCTTGGAGTGTCCTTCAAATACCCATCACTCCCTGCTAACTTCATTCCATTTTCCCAGGAGTGATTATGTTCATAGAGCTGCAGATACCCCTCACTCACCACTGAATGAGTATTTAACATCTTCTCTAGCATGAAAGTCAGGGGGTTAAAATCGATCCCTGCTCAGTATCCATTTACAGGAGCAGTCGCATCACACAGCCCTGAGAGATGTGACTGCTCTTTATCGGCACAGAGAAAGGTGGTCACAGATCAGCCTCTGTTGGTGCAGGTAACCCTGAAAATGTCTGTCTGTCTGTCTCTCTCTCTGTCTCTCTCTCCACCCCCCTCTCTCTCTCTCCCACAGCTACCTACCTACCTAGCAGCTGGAGACCCTCCAGACCCCACCTGGGAAATGTGTTACCAAGCAAAGAGATATGAATGAGCAGGGTCTGAAAAGACTGTCTTTGACTCTCTACACTTTCATTCATCGAACAATGTTCCATTGGTGGAGTGAGGATGGGAGACCCTGCAGCCTGGACAAATTGCTGTGATGCTCATGGTTACTGCTTCATGACACATTCAAATTCACCAGAGTCTTACTGATCTTGGATGCCTGGACTTGTCCCTTTCTGCTTTTCCCCAAAGAGGCATCTTTATCAAACGAAAGCAGTTATCCTGAAGGGTTAAAGGCAGAAAGTGTCAAATATCCTCATAATCTTTGTTTTATTAGCCTGATTCTGAGATTTCCTTTGTTGTTCCCCAGGAGAATGAGAAACAAGAAAGATGTGCATAGTTATGTCATTTCCATATAAATTGTTGAAGCTATTGTCTCTTGATCTCTCTAAAACCTGGGAACTTTTTCAATGTCCCAAGGATACACTGAGTCTTCACTTGTTATAAAAAAAAAAAACCATAACAAAATACAAACACACAAAAAACCACCCAACCCCAAAGTAGAGCCCAGAGACATCAAGCAGCTCCCTAGAAACTGATGATATTCTGCTATGAATGAGTACTGGGCCCATTAATATCCCTATTTTAGGGCTGGATCTCAGAAGATATGGGTCCTGTGATCTATCACCCCCAAGTCAGGTAGCATCACCCAGGGAAAACCAAAGAGGGATAAAGCATGCCTTGTCTCAGACCGTAGTCGATCAGTTTTACCACTCAACCGTCTCAGGCACAAATTGCATTTTGAATCATCACTCGAGCATGTGGTCTAGGTGATAAATCCAATGCTACTTTTCCCTGAATTATGCATATGTAGCTAATTACTTCAAAGGTATGTTGGGCAGGGGGAACAGTACATAGTAGAGACAGCATGGCATCTTCATCATGATCTGAAAGAATTAGAATCTTTATTTCTAGGATATCATCTTTATTAGACGTTGTAAAATATCATTATCCCTGCATTGGTTCTTTAAAAAAGGGATGGGGGACAGGTAAGTGGCACACAGGATAGAGCACCAGCCCTGGAGTGAGGAGGCCTGAGTTCAAATTCGGCTTCAGACATTTAACACTTACTAGCTGTGTGACCCTGAGCTAGGCACTTAACCCCGATGACCTCACCAAAAAAGGGGGGAGGATGTTAATGTTTTCCAGTTGCCCACACTCTAGTTGACACCTTCATCATCAACACCTAGAGTATTTTAGTAGCCTCATAAGCAGACAACTTTATCTCCACTGTGATCTATCTTTCAGATCTTAAAAAATGAATTTCCTTTGTAATTTTCTGTATTTTATATGTTTTACATTTAAAAGCCTTTTTTGATAAGGGATCTGTCACAGATGTCTAGATGAAGACTCATCTAGGCTCATTAAAGTGAGTAAATATGAGTTTTGTTCATAAGATTTTCCCATCCCAGATTGATTCTGTTGTGAAGGCAAAGTAGGCCATCACTTACTTCAGCTCTTAGAGTTTAATTACTGAGTGGGTATTGCCTCAGACAAACTGAGACCTGGCAAAGACCTTAGCTGAAAAAGACCAAGGTCTCCCACTACATCTGGGGCCATTGCCAGTTCTTTTGACCCATGTCTTGCCACTGGACTCCAATGACTCTGGAGGAGAGAGTGAGGCTGATGGCCTTGCCAAGCCCCGCTTCACCTAAATCCAATTCACTAGCAAGTCAAGACATCTTCCTCCTGATGTCCTTGGTCCTCTTGGAAAACTAAGGACAAACAACAACAGGTACCATGTTGTAAAAGTATAATCCTTGGTTTACTAAGACCCAAGGATCTTAAAAAAAAAAAGTTGTATAGACATGATTACTCCATCTTAGAGTCTTTCAACTGTAAATCTAGTGCTGAAGAGACCTTGAGGCTGTCTAGTCCAAGTCCCTCATTTTACAAATAAGGAAACTGAACCCTTGAGAGGAAGAAGATGCTAATTGGCTCATGATGCAATAAGCAACCATGTGATTGCCTAGAGAAGGACTTGGGTCCAAACACATTGCCTATGCGTGTCCTCCAATACCTATGTGACTTACACAAAATCACATGGATACTTGGATATTAAGATCATTTTTAATGTTTAGATTTCACATTTCTTCATGTTACAATTAATTTTATTTTCTTTGGCAAATGACTAGTCTGTAAAAAGCAATTTAATTGAGAAATATTCCCTGCTATAGATGGGAAAGTTCGGTCCCTCTGCACTGGACACATAGGACATGTTGAATCTGTTTAGTGAATTCAACACAATTTCCTCCTAACAAGACCTCCTTTTAAGATGCCTATTGAAAAAAAAATCTCTCTCTCTTCCTCTTGGTTTCATCCTTCAAAGCCTTGTTTGGATGTTGTTTCCTATTCTGTGCTATTATTTTTTCACTTCTGGACTTGCCCCACTCCATCCTCCACCCCTGCTGTTTTTCTGTTACACTTGCAAATAGATGCTTCAGTGGAAAAAAATAAAATAAAATGCTGTGCTTTGTATTCTGCTGGCTTTTCTCTCCATGATGTGCTGCCTGGAGGAACAGTAAGTTGTAACCCTATAGTTGTAATGAGAATGAGAATAAATTCAATTTGGATCACCTCATATTAATGTCACAGCCATTGGCACAAGGATGGAATTGTGAGATGTTATTTTCTTTCAGGCCATGCTTGTGCCCCCCTCAAATTCCAGGCCATTAGAATTTTAATCTTTCATTTTCAGGGAGGGGAGGAAGAGGAAAAAAACATTTTAATAAGAAATACAAAATCACTTAGCCTTTTTGTAGGGATAGATTCACGTTCTTGATGACTCACAGATAAGTCTAAAATACAGTGTGACAGGATGTTGCCATCAGAGCTAAATCCCAAAGGACATCTCAGTGTCAGGTTTCATCAAATCCTCCCATGGGGCTTGTCTGAGCAAAGTGTGGGACTAGAAAGGAACCTTAGGTGTCACATGTGGAGACATATGGACGACTGTCCTCCAAGCAAAACAAACAAGTACCTCAGTAAACGGTGCCCCAATGCTTGGTAGATTTTCAGGGTTTTCTGATATCTATTCTACTTTTCCTAACTCAACAAACTACTGCAGAACTGTATCTGTCTCTGTGTCTGTCTCCGAATACTTTCCCTAACCCTATAAGCCATTGAAGAAATGTGTCTGTTGGCTCATGGCAAATTCTTACTAGTGGATAAAACTCTATTAACAATAGATTTTACTTATTAAAAGCTATAAAATTTGGGGGAAAAGACTCTTCTCTATCTTGATTCTTTCACTTCGAGCCCCCTTCCTCCCTTCATGTGTGCTATACATACATTCATTGAGCACCTGCTGTGTACCAGACACTGTACTCGGTGCTGGGGATATAAAGGTAAAATTAAACAAAAGGCAGAAAAGCCCAGATCCTGCTCTTCAGGAGTTTGCAGTCCACAAATGAGCTCAGGTGAAGTGGCAAGGGTGGAGCAGAAAAAATGAGCAAATGTGAATAAATGGACAACAACATCACATAGAACCAAAAGATCATAGAACTAGAAAAGATGAATGTTCTCATCTAGGCCAATCCCTTCTTTGTCCAGATGAGGAAACAGACCCAAAGGCATCAGTTCCACCCAGTAAGTAGCAGAGTTTAATCTTTAACTCCTTTAACTCTAAATTCTATTATTACTTTCATTTGTATGTGCACTCACCCACATGTGTGAGTGAGTCTGTGTGGGAGCAATAATGTGTGTGCATGTGTGGAGTGGAGGGCTCGTAATGAACACATAGGGAGATCATAAAAGGTCATCTTCAGAAGCAGTCTGGAAGGAACTTCAGGGATTCTCCCCTAAGTACCATATTAACAAGAGCACTGATTTGGAAGCCAGTACAGGAACTGGCTGTGGTGACTTAGCTGGATGACATTGGGCAAATTGCTTCCTCTCTCTGGGCTTCAAGTCCTCCATCTGAAAGGCCCTAATTGGCCTCTAGACTTCCTTTGTGCTCTAAAAATATATGATTCACCTCTCTGACCTATTAGGATATCTCTTTTCTGGCCCAGAGAAACATATTCTGCCTAGAAGGATGGCTTACCCAAGGTCATAGAGCCAAGTTTGGAACCCAGGTCAATTGGCTTCTGGCCCAGAACTTGGAGGCAAAACAGTTTTTAGGGGAACTCTTGGAATTCCTTTTAAGCCAATGTCTCTTTAGGTGACTTTAGGACATCTTTATCAGTTTATTTTAGATGGATTTGTGTCCCTTCGTTGGCAATATAAGTAATGGGCATTCTGCTAGTGGTGAGCCTAGAGGCAGGTCTCCTAAATGAGTAGAATTAATACGTGTACATAAAATGCTCATGGGAGATGGAAATGGATGGTCTAGTTAATGACATAATTAATATTATGGGAGACAACCCAGGCCAAGGAGTTGCTACCTGGGTACCCACTGTTGTTCATGCCATAGCTTGATATTTCTAGACCAGCTTGATTCATCACTAACTGATTCTTCCTCCTGGTCATTTTTCCATTTTTCTACCTTGATGACTTGTATGTTCACTGAATTCCCTAACCTCTGCTTTTCCTCTGAAGCCTCTGCAAAAGCAAGCTTTGGCAAAATTCTTGTATCAATATCTTTCTGAGAAGACCCTGTCCCTAAAGGTGATGTTCTTCTCTGAAAAGTGGTGTATCCAATTCCCAACAACTGATACTGGAGTGAGGAAATCTCACTCTGTAAACAAAGCCAGTGAGGGCTCCTTCTTGGCCATGGGAAGGGACCTAAGTAGCAAGTGTTTGGACAGTCCATCACATGCTTGCTTTTTGCATCATAGGACAATCAGCATCTTCTTCCTTTTCTTCTCTTTTTTGAGTAACCAGCTGTGTGTCAATGCATCAGTCACTTCTACTCTCTGAGCCTCAGGGTTCCAGTAATACATTAATGCTTGTCAGTTAGGGTGCAGCTTCCCTGGCTGGGAAGTCCCTTCAAGAACAGAAATCTATGAGTTCTGTGGATTTTCTTGAGGCAAATGGAAGTTGAGTGACTGGCTCAAAGTCACATTGCTAATAGGTTTTGAGGGTGGATTTTGAAACCTGGTTTCCCAGTACTTGATATGCTGTCAGAATGTCACAATTTGACACTTGACAAAGACATTTAACCTTTCTGAGCCACAGTTTGCCCATCTTAAAATGGGGATGATGATAGCACCTACCATATAGGGTTGTTGGAAAGATCAAATGAGACATGACAGATAAAGTTCTTTGCAAACATTAAAATGCTATCTAAATGGCAACTGTGATGATAGTGCTGATAAAATCACAAAGACCACATTACTGTTGGATCAACATAAAGTTCTATACAAAGGTCATCTCATTTGATCCTAACATGGAACATATAAGGGAAGTGACATAGAAGGCAGAGTAGGAAATTGGAGCCCGCAATGACTATTGGTCAGTGGGTTTGGGTTTGAATCCTAGCTTGGGTGTTTGACCTGGGAAAAGTTATTTCTCCTCCCTGGGCCTCAGTTTCCTCAACTAAAATGAGGATCTAGGATTCCCTGGTCTCTTAGGTCATTCTAGCTCTAGACCTATGACCCCCACCCTCAAATTGATGCCGTCCACATGTTATAGATGATGTAAATGGGAAAAGATCTTCCCGTGTCAGGGAGAAAACAGGACTGGAATCTTTGCATTTAGAACTGGAAGAAATCTTGACAGGAATTGAGTCTAAGCCTGTCATTTTGCAGATCAGAAAACTGTAGACCCAGAGAAGGGGAAGTGGTTGCCCACAGTCCCATTTCTGCCCAGTGGCAGAGCCAGGGTTCAGCCCCATGGATCCTTATTCCTAGGTCATTGCTCTTTCCACTGGCCCTGCTGCCCCTGATAAGAGCTTCCCCCTGGCCTTCGTTGATCTAGAACATCAGATGTTTCACTGGTTTGCTGGCATCATTGACATCATTAGTGAGCAGATCACTCACCTCAATACCTTTGGTCTGTTCCTTCCTCAGTCTGCTTTCCACTCAGCTATGAAGAGCATCTTACTAAGATCAGACATTTAGAACTAGAAGCGACCTTGAGGCCATTGAGGTTGACCTCTTCATGTTACTAAGGATCAGAAATAAAGTGATTTCCCCAGGGTCCCACAGTTGAGTAGTATCCAAGGTAGCATTAGAACAGAGGGTTTCCTGACCATCTACAGCCAGGCCCCTATCTTCTATGCCAGGTCCTATTGCTTCTCCCTGTGGCCAGGCTCTGCTTAGTTTCCTCTTTTAGAAGATGAGAGCTGGTTGCTCTGGATGGTCCTTTCCCACTCTGATACTCTGTGATTTTATGGCACTCTTTCCTATAGAAAGCTGCATTGGTTTCCATTATTTACTCAAGGCAATCTAAACCCTTGATCCTGACTTTCAAGGTCCACCATGATTTGGTTTCCAATGTTCTTTTGCAATTTCATTCCCTGTCTTTGCACTTCCCATGCTTGGCCCTTTGGCCAAACTGGATTACTGATTGTTCTGCTATCTTCCCATTTGGCATCTGTTCATATGTCAAACTCCATGCATAAAAGACACTCTACATTCATCCTTCCTTTCCTCCAAGGCTTAGCCCCTTGCTGTTCTCTCTGTGAAGTCCACCTTGACCAATGAGCTTAATGCAATCTCATCCGCTTCAAATTCTTCCTGGACACTTTTCATGGACCACTTCTTTTTATGTCCTGCTCCCATGTTCATAGCATGGATATTTTTCTATGTTGTATCACTTTATCAGACTGTACATTCCTTGACATCAGGGCCTGTGCCATGCTCAGTGCTGTATTGTCAATACTGAGCACAGCTCCTTGCACACAGTAGGAATTTCATACCAGTTTGCTGAATTGCACCCATGATCAAAAAAAAAAAAGATCTTTTTGATCATAAAGGTTTTCCATAAGACACATCCAGAAGGAGCCTAATTCCTCACCCCCTCCCACATTCCCTTGTCATGAACACCTTCCCAGGATAATATGTTTGCTTGTGTTTGAATAGCATTTTTCAGTGGGCATCAGTGGTAATGAATTCTTTGAAATTCTTGCCATCTACCGTGTTTCTACAAGGACATTCACACCACTTTACAAGTACTCCTTGCTGCTTTATTGCTGCAGCCTGCCTACCTTTAAAATGCGAGCATCAGCGTGAGCGAGCGCCATGGGAGCCCATATAAACAGGCACAGAACAGCAGGCTTTATGTATTTCAAATTGTACCATTTGTTGACAGAATAACCATAGGAGAAAAAAATAACCCCAAACTTAGCACATAACCAGACCCAACAGAGCAACATATAGCTCTACACCACTTCCAGGCAGTCGAATAACTCTCCCTTACTTTTCTGAAGCTGAATCCTCTACTTCCCAGATTCACAGGCTAAAGCTGGGCTTCCAGTCCACTGGGCATCAAGCAGGAAATGATTAACACTGTAGGTAAACAAATTCTAGAATCTGCTTAACAACAACTGTACCACTGGATGCTCTTCAGGCTTCTTCACTTCCAGGAATTAGTCCTTGGAGGAGCCTGAGATTGAATTTACTTAAGGACACAGGAGGAATCAAAATTGGTTTCACTGTTCTGGTTTGGAGACCAAGCTTGTTCTAGTCCTAGGTGCAACTAACTCACTGTGCTGTCAACTTGGACATCTTCATTCTCATTTCTATGTCTTGGCTTCTTCATCTATAAGAAGAAAGAGTTGCATAGCAGGATCTCTCAGATCCCCATCTTTTACAACACATCCAGCTTGGCAACAAGTCCTAAATAAGCTGTGTGTACCATGCCATAGAGAAGTGGGTCAAGGGTAGTTAGGTTGGAATCTAGATATTTCACAGGTGGCTAAATCCATAGCATTAAGAAAAAAGAACCACACGCAGGAAACAGAACATGTTAAAGAAATTTGCAATATTTATTCTTTACCTTTGAGGGAAAGGCAAGGAGAGACAAAAAGCTAAAAGGAATATTAGACATTCTGTAGCTCAACATTCTAATTTCCTAGATTAAGAAGCTTAGGACCAGGAGGTCAAAGAGTTTGGCCCAAAACACTAAGTGGTCAACCCAGCCAGAACAGAAGCTTGGAGGACAATGGATTGGGAGTCGGATGCTTGGAATCTGAATGCTGGCTCCAACAGCAGGAGAACTTGGAGAAGTCTCTTCTCCCTTTCTGGGCCTCAGTTTCCTCCCCTATAAAGGAAGGACATTGCCTATTGGAACATCTCCAGTTCCTTCACTTGATGCTCATGTGACTCAAAGCTCTTCAGCCTCCTGGTCACCCTTCTGTGTACACTCTCCAGCTTACAAAAGTCTATTAAACCCAGAACTGAATATGATGTACAGAAAAGACGTGATCAGGGAAACAGGACATGGGTACTATCACCTCTTTATTCATGGGCACTTTCAATCAACCAATCATTGAATATTTATGAAGCCCCCCTGTGCCAGGAGCTAGGAATGCAAATGCCCAAATGAAACCAGCCTTGCCCTTATGGAACCTACATTCTGTCAAGAGGGAGAGCTTTTAGACAATAAAGATATACAACAGATACCTAAGTCCAATATAACTTTTGTGGGGACACACTACTATCTGGAGAATGGGGTGAAAAGCATTCTGTTTTACTTATGCTTTAAGTGTTCTCTCTTCATGCAACCTAGCATTTGGAAGCACCATAACATGCTATTGATTTGTATTGAATTTGCAGCCTGTTAAGGCATATCAGTCTATGTTTTTGGGACGTAACTGTCATGTAACCATAACTCTTCTTCCTGGGACTTGTAGGCTATGTGTTGGTGATCACCAACTTTGCACACCCTCTTCATCACCATCACTGCCATCTCCACCATCATCTTCACCTTGATACCAGCATTCATCATCAGCTTTCCTAAACTGGCAAAATCTCCCAGAATCAGATGTATGTGCCTCTGCCACACTCAACACATGCATTTAATGTCCCTCATTCTCTGTTCTCAGTTTATTGCTCCAGGCTAACTGCACAATCCTACCCTTCTTTCAGGTGATGTTCTAGCCTCCTGGATGCTTCTTGAACTTGGAATTCTATTTCCCGTTTTGATTTCTTTGCACAGTCTGTCTCTCCTATTTCAAATTCATCTACAATACCTGGTACAGTGCCTTGCACATAGAAGGTGCTGAAAAAATGCATATTAGATTGGAAGATGTGGTCACTATTGTGATAATCCTCTTCTCAGCACCTTCCAGCTTCCTAAAGGGATCCTGACCTTGCAAATGATTGTGGCCAGGCTAGAGGACAGAAGCTCTGTCTCTGTCTTTCTCTTCCCTCTTGGACATTAAGCCTCTCTTGATTCAGCCTCAGATCCTTAAGCCTTTCAGTGAGCTTTGCCACACATGGCTCTGGGCAGGTACTCAGTAAATGTTTGCTGAGCAAAGGAAGGTTGTGTAGATATATTTCTAATTCCGAGCTTGTCCTTTCCTTTTGCTCTTAATTATACAACATTGTGATAAGACAAGGAATCTGAATCCCACAGGATCTTCATGCTAGAATGGATCTGAGAGGTGATCAGGGCCAGAGTGCCCAAGACATTGCCTCTGCTTGCTTGCTTCACCAGGAATCCCTTTCCAGTTGGGGCCATCACTTTACTACTTGGGAGCTATTCTAGGGATCGCATGGAGCCTATAGGTCCCACCACTCTCTGAAAATAGAGCAGACTTGCTTAGGGGACATGGGGTCCCCAGAAGAAGATAGCTAACTGCTTGTCAGAGCTTCCATAGACATGCAAACTCCTGACTAAGTACAACCCAGGCTATCCAAAGCTGAGATTGATGGGCTCTGAGCTCTCTTCCAGCTTGGAGACTCTAGGATTCCATCGGAGGGTCAGTCAGTCTCCAAACATACTGGGTGGGGAGCAGAGAATCCTATGTGTGTCTTGAGCAGGTATTTCATCCCCTGCCCCAGAGAAAGAAGTTCTTCAATACAATTCGAGGACACACTGGTTGGGTGTGGTCTACACCAGAGTGGTTGAGCACCCACTAACAAATGCAGTGGAGTCTTCTGGGGCTTCTTTGAAGGGCACAGACACTTTCTGAGGCTTTTCTCTTCTGCTTCACTCCAGTTCTAGACTCTAGTTGTAGTGAATAATGATTTAACCACCCATGACTCACAGCCTTAGATAATGGTGTGAACAACACATTTGCTCTCTTCTCCCAGACACTCAGCCTCCTCACATAGTAGCTGCCCCACTCGCTATGTCCATGCTTCCTTTGCTGTGGCTGACACATTCTAGGGCTCTTGTGAATTCTGCCAGGGATCCCATTTTGACAAATCACCCTTAGCCGAGTGGATCTGACTGGTTTACATTCATATAGAAGTACATGCACAGACAGATACATACATGTACATATGCACAAATGTATACATACTTATTCAGGATTATTATATCATCAATGTAGGGAATTCCCAGTGAGAAAATGATCTCTGCCAGTGTAGCTTAGCCCTTTCTTGGCAACTTAGAGTCAGAGGCACTGAGAAGTTCCAGTTTATCCAGGGTCAACAGCTAGTGTGTGTCAGAGATGGAGCTTGAACGCAGGCCTTCCCGCCTCAGGGGCTGCCTCTTTATCTACCGTAGCAAACTACTTCTGGCTGGCCTATTATAATAAACTCCCTTTCCTATTTCATCCCTAGGCCTTTTTCAGGAACGATGGCATGACGGGATCCTAGAAATGATGGGAAACACACAGTGTTAAAATGCTGTCTTATTTATGTCACAAGGGGTTCCAGAACCTGCCCGGACTTCAAGCTTCCTGTTCATCCTGTCTTGTCCGTGACAGTGACAGGAATCTCCTAGGATGCTGCTGCTGATATAACAATAAAGATAATAAAGACACTAAAAATAGTGTCATTTATATTAGCACTTCAAGGTTTGCAAAGCACTTTAAATGTTACCTGATTTGATCCTTCCAACAACCCTGGGAGATAGGTGCTATCATTATTCCCATTTCACGGATGAGGAAACTGAGAAACAGAGGAATTCAGTGACTTGTCCAAGGTCACCCAGATAGGGAGTGTCTGAAACAGGATTCAGACTCAGGTATTCTTGATTCCCAGGCCTGTGCTAAGTTTCTATGTCACCTGGCACCATTCTAGCCAAGAATAGACACACAGTAATCGAAGGACAGTGAGAAAACATCAGGTCCTCCTGTAAAGGAGTTGCAGGAAAGGAACCTTAGAGTATTGAATGCCAGGGCATATGAATATTTCTCCTCTGGTGTTCGGGGATGCCTGCACATAGATCCGAGGCAGCTTGTTACCATTGGGAACATCCCTAGAGTCAAGACTAAGTTTCAGATATACATTTTGAGGCTTCTGCCTCAGAGTCCTGGGGCAAGTCCACTGACTCAGTTTCCTCATCTGTAAAATGAGAGTTGGACTCTGTAGCATTTGCAATCCCTTCAAAGTTGCTGAGACCAAGTCTCTGCTTGGACAGACAAGTGTCTTCTTTGTGCTGGGGCTAGCTCTTTGGCTGGGTTCTCTTCCTCCCATCAGAGACTACGTCCAGCTTCAAATTCATTCCATTTAAATCTGCGTAAAAAGTCTTGGTGTTGGAGGACCTCTAGCCCATTTTGTTTCCTCCCAGATTACTGATAACCATCTTTGTAACACCAGGTCGAAGGACGATTTAGTGGACAAATTACATCCCTTTAAATGGGTGACCTAAATATTTAATGTGAGCAGAAACCTCATAAGCTCCAGGAGGGAACTTTCTTAGGGCTGCGAAATCATCCTCTGGGCACATTTTAGGGATCTTTACAAAGAATAAAGCTGCAATCTGTTGGACATTTAAATAGATTTTGCTTTTAAGCAACACAGAGCACATAGAAGTTGCTGTGTAAATCTGCTAAATGCTACTCAAGCAAACTGCAATGTGATTTGTTGTCCAATACTAGCTGAGGAGAGAGGCATTCTGGGTATCTAATGCATGAAGCCCTCTTGGAGAAGCATGGAAGATTTTGCATCCTTCTCTGGGCATGTTTTCCCAGACTGTTTTGTACCATTTTTCCAGGATCATCATTGGCTATTTAGAAATACAAACACTGGAGGGCAAAGCTTTGTGGGAAAGCAGCCTTCTCAGAGGGAGACAGTGTTGCAAGCACTGGCTTGGGAGTTAAGAGGCTAGGATCCAGAGCTGGCTCTTGCATCATTTCCCACATGAACCTTAGGCCTGTTTACTCCTCTGTGAAAGAAAGAGGTGCTGTATTTATCTCTGAGATTCCTTCTCCTTCTGATCTGTCATGGAAGATGTTCTGAGGTTCCACCCTCCTCTGACATTACACGTTCTTGGGCCTCTCCTGGCTCTATGTTTTAGGACCCTTCCTGACCCTAAAGTTCTGCGGCCTATGTTTTAGCACAACTTCCAGCTATGACTTTCTGTGATTTAGTGAAAAATCTTTAGTTACAGATGACTACAGACTGAACAAGAAGGAGAGGAAGGAGATCCATGTGTCCAGGATACAGAGTGGGGGAGATCAAAGTAGGAGTGACTTGGACAGCTTGTCCTTGTTAGTTTGGTGAGGGTGTGCTCCCAGGGGCCTGTATGGTCACAGGGGAACCTCAAACTCCATCTAGGCTCTCCAGATGGCCAATGCTTCGCCCACATCTTGTTTCATGATAGTAGAAAGGAGAGGTAGGGGAGGTCAAAAGCTAGAAAAGACTATAGAAGTCATCTACTCCAACTCCTCATTTTACAGATGAGGAAACTGAGGCACAGTGTTACTCATAATGGATCCCATTTATACTGCACTTTACTTACATTTGAAATCACAACTTTGTTAGGTAAGGGTGATTATTAACCCCATTTTACAGATGAGGAAACTGAGGTAGAGATTAAGTGACATACCCAGAGTCAAACAGCTATTAAGTGCTTGGGCCAGGATCTGAAAGTGGCTCTTCCTGACTATAAACCCCACACTGTAATCAGTCACTACACTCTACTGAGCTGCCTCACCTAGAACCACCTGCTGGGTAAGGTGACCTGCCTAGGATCATAAGGTGGTAAACATCAGAAAAGGGATTCAAACTCAGGTCTTTTGACTCTGTTCACTGAACCATACCACCCCCCTTCCCTCACACCTCCCCAAATGTCTGTGAGACAGTCTGTGGCAAACTGTTATTTTTATCCCCTGAGTGAAGTAAATGCTGGATAAATGCTTGAGACATTGGGTTTGTTGGAGAAGGGAGTCAATGACCATACCTAGAATGTCTGAGTCTTTATCCATTAGAATGTGTCATGTCACAGCTCTTTCCCCAACCACACACACACACACACATACACACAACATTATCTCTCTCTCATCTCTGACTCTCTCTTGCACATCTTCTCTCTTGCACATTTTCCCTTTTGCACACTTTCTTACACTATCACACTTTCACCCTCAATCTCTTGTGCAAACTCATGCACTTTAGTTGTCTCATCTCAGTCCACAGGTGACAATGCCAGTCAGGTAAAGCCATGGCATATTCAAGGCAGGTCAGCTTATCTCAAACAGCCTCATGGTCCTTCATCCAGCACTACTCTTTCGTGTTTTGTTCTGACTCTCTTTTAAATGTCACGATCAATGTCAATTGATCATTTCCCAGGTGAGACTTTTCCTTAACATGCTCCTGGGAATTCCATTTTCATTAGGCTACTGTTGGGCCTATTAAATCTGACTCATGTTAAATAGTCCCCCCTCCTTTCAAGTGCCTTAAAACCAATCCCACTCCCTCATCTCTTTCCCCAGCTCCCACTGTTTGGTGAGTCATGAAGGAGTTTTGTATAGTAGCTTATTTCTAAAGATTCAAATGCCTTAAACTCAGGTGTGCTTTGTCTGCACAGTATCCCAGCCACAGAGGGAATCAGGCAGATGTGTGAGTCCTAGCACCCAGAATCTAAGGCTCCTACTTGGGCCCTTAGTCCCACGGCTCGTAGGCTGTAGGGATGGCCTCTCTGCTGTAGACTTGGTAACAGATGCACATTTAGCCTCTGGTTCTCTAGCATAACAATTGCTGCCATTTATATCCTATTTCACAGTTTGCAAATGGCTTTTCAAACATTATCTCATTTTTTAATTAACAAAAATCTATTTTCTATCCTTCCCCTCAACATTTCCCACTGAAGAAAGAAAATCAAAACCTTTATAACAAATATACATGAGCAAATGAAAAAAAAAAACTTCCTCATCTCAGAGAGGTCTTAAAATATGTGTCTCATTCTGGGCTCCAAGTCTGTCAAGGCAGTGATGGGGGCAGGGGTGCCCTCTCTGGAGTCATCATCAGTCGGTTGATCAGAATTCTTAAATCTTTCAAAGTCGTATAAACATCACCTCATTTGGGGCTCATGGCAATCTTGAGTATTCATGTTCCTATTTTACAGATGATAAAACTGAGAGGAAGTGACTTGGCCATGGAGCTTGCAGGTCTCAAAGGTGGACCTTGAATAGTTGTCTTGTTATCTACAAGTTAAGCTCCTGATCTACTAGGATATCCTTACTCCCACATCCTCAAATAGCAATCCTAAGTAGAACAGGTCTTACCTTATCTCAAAAAGTGAAACAAAAGCTGAGGTGGCATTAGTCTACAGAGGGAGGGAAGGACAACCAATTTGGGAATCATGACTAGATGGGCTGATGATTACAAACCCCAAGAGCTTCAGGGTCCCCCGGGACATTCAAAGAGCAAAGTCTCAACCCATGGATTGAATCCATGGGGAAAGACTTATCAAAAACCATGGGCAGAAACCCCACAGATTAAGAAGGCATGCAGGGTTTGCCCACACCTCTGTTCTTCTGGAGACATGCAAATATCAAAGTAAGACTCTATGTCTTTATTGTGAAGGAAATCTTTTGGTCAGTAGTCTGGACAAGAGGCCACTGATTGACAAGCAGAACTCCCCTGAAAAGGGAAGAAGAGGGGATCACAGATCCAGGCCAAGGTAGAGTATCCTTACAGTGGGAGATAGAAGGAATGCTTTTCCAAGCTGCTTATGAGAAAAAGGTTGGAGTGATGGCCAACACACTGAATGAATTTAAAAAAAAAAGTATTGAGCACTATGCTGAGAGTTAGTGATATCAACATGAAAGCAAAGAAGGTACCTTCCCTAAAGCAGCTTCTACTCTAATAGGAAAAGACTAGACTCATAGAATCATGGAGGCTAGAAAGAAATGCTTCATGCCAGGAATAGTTCCCATCATGAATTGGGTTCTGCTCTAGTATGACAGGTAAGGCACAAGCAGCTGCCATTGGCAAGCAGCCCATCCAAGATCATCCTTTCCTGAGGACTGTGGATGTTAACAACTTTTGTTAGTAAGTTAGAACATTGCCAGAGGCTGAGACCTCTCCTCTCATCCTCATGCTAGCCCAGTGGACCTCTGCCTGCGAGGACATAGCTCTTAAAGTACGATTGCTCTGCTGGATTAGAACTCATGTTCCTGCCTGTAATGAGGAAGGAATGCACTATTGGCCTTTAGTAGTTACTTGACTGAGGTGATCTTGTAGAGTGGGGATCTTGGCAAATCTTCCCAGTGGGCTAAGCTGTGAACTTCATGGCTAGCCTGGGAACCAGCCTCAAGGAACAGAAGGATGTGTGTGTTTGTATGTGGATATATATGTGTATATATATATATATGTATATATGTATATATATACATATATATGTAAATATACATACATGTATATATATACATATGCATGTGTGTGTGTATCTGTGTGTGTGTCTGTGTGTATCTGTATCTGTATAAATATAGATATAGATTTAGATTTAATTCCTAGGTGATGGTTATTGGTTTGGTTTAGTACTCTTAGGTCCAGAAAGGACTCTTTCCTTTCACCATTCCTCCCACCAAAAAACCCTCACGTTTCCCTCCAGCTTCAATACTTGTGAAGCAACTTTCTTACAACAAATTTATGATGTAAATAGTATCAATGTTGTTTTCTTACTTGATGGATGAAGGAACTAAGGATTTGAGAGATTCAGTCTTTTGCTAGTTATGCCCCTAATGGAAATCAGAGCTGGGACTGGGTAGCTCCAACTCAGATCGCCTCAGGTGGCAGCTGGTGGTCTGTGCCCTGTACCATTTCACCCCTTCATGGTGGCATTTGAGCAGGTAGGTGAGTACAGAACAAATAATGGGGAAACCACCAACTGTGGAGTAAGAAGACTTGAATTAAAATCTTGCCTCCCATGTGTTTTAACAATCCGGCTAGCAGCTTCCGTGGGGGGGAAAGGTCCACCCACAGCCAGCACCCAGAAAGCTGCCAGACAGCACAGGTTCTTTTGATCTGCCTTAATAAGGAGAGCAAGGTAAGGGGGTTGGCAAGCTTACTTTAATTCAGCACACAAATATCATTCACTTAGTGCAGGGGAAAAAGCCAGCACCCTGAACTTCAGAGCAAAATACAAGCAAATTACAAACATTAACAGACAGACCTTATCTGATTCAAATCATAATACATAGTTACCCGTACCAACATCTGGGTTTCAAAGCTGGGGGGCAGTTTACACCTTGCCCAGAGTCTCAACACTCCTTCCATGAGTGTGCCCCAAAAAATCAAACGCCAAGCTCTCCCCAGTTATATCCAGTTTGGAGCTCTGAAGGCTTTGACTTCACCCAGGCTGGGTCTGGGAAAGTTCTCCCTCCCCAGGATCACATCATATACAACTTAATGACTCCTACTTGTCTCAGTGCTGAGAAATATTCCAAGACAAAAAGATCCCACTTTATCTGCCCCATTCAAATAAAGGCCAGAATCATTAAAGGCACTTATGAGAAGAAAAGCAAAATGTCCCACCATAATTACTGTTACATAATAATGTTAATGTTACACCTAATAGGGGTTTGGGCCTGGGGCTTAGCACTTAGTAAGATTCAATGAAATAGCTGAATTACTCAAAGCAAACGAAAGCCAAATTCTTCAAGGGCGCTTGTTGAACTAAGTGCTAAGGAGCCCATTTTGCTTCCCAACACACCATGCTCATTACTGGCCTGACTGTGGGAAAGTCCCTTCGACTCTCAGGCCTTGGTTATTTCCTTGTCTGTGAAATGAGGAGGCTGGATCATGGGGCTCCTAAGTTACCTGCCAGGGCTGGTCAGTCAATAATTATTTAATAAGCAATTATTATGTGCCCACTATTTGCTAAATGCTGCAAGTACAAATACAAGCATAAAGACAACTGCCCTCCAGGAGTTTCTTTTCTAATGGGAGAGGACAAAGAATAAAAAAGAGAGGTGAAAAGGGGAAGAGAAGATTCTGGTGCAGGGCATGCTAAAAATAGTGCTACAAAGAGAAGTCAGTAGTGGAAAGGGATGAAGACATCTCATGCTGTGCCCCTCATTATAATCATATGTCAGCATAGGAGAAAATCATAGGGCACTTTGTTGTTGTTCAGTCATTTCAAATATGTCTGACTCTCTGTGACTCCCTTTGGGGTTTTCTTGGCAAAGATACTTGAGTGCTTGGCCATTTTCCTCTCCAGATCATTTTATAGAGGAAGAAACTGAGGCAACCCAGGTGAAGTGCCTTGTTCAGGATCACACAGCTAGTAAGTGTCTGAGGCGAGGTTTAATCTCATGTTTTTCTGACTCTAGTCTCAGTAATCTATCCATCATACCACCTTAAATCCCAGTGAATGGCTAATCACCAAGACCACTCCTTAGTAGGGTCAGCCCTTCCAGAGTGAGCTATGTGACTTCTGCCCCTCAGACTCAATTAGATGTATACGTGTGTCTCTTCTGACCCTCATAACCAGTACATCTCATGTCAGTCATTGATAAGAAACCCTCTGTGGATTAAGTTTCAGTGGATCCAGAGAAGGCCAGGATGACTGTTTCTATGAATTGAGAAATAAATGAATGGCAATAACTCAGGGGCTATTGGAAAATCAACATTTTCATTAGTTTGACACAGAGCATTTTTATTTGCTTGACCAATTGACTCTCCCCACTCCCAGGCAATTTCCCTTGGAAATGCCATTCCACAGAAGCCTAGTGGCTTCACTATCCCCAAGTCCAGGAATGCCCTTTTCCTCTCTAATAGACAAGACTGAGTTGTCGGTGCCCTCCATAACCATGCAATCAAGGAGAGAACTCACTTTTCTTCAGTAGAAAGTGGTTGCAGAACATCACCACTGTGTTGGCCCCCTCCTGTACTCTGGCTTCAGACTGTAGTGCAAACAATTATGATCTCCCAGCCAGCCTCATCTGTTGGATGTGAAGGTGGAGACTAGATGAAGCCTGAAGTGTGCCTTAGAGATGGGTAATTCAAAAAGTGACAAGGTAGCTGATGACTGACAATGATGCCAACCCCAAAGATAATGGTATTTTAGAGGGATCATCTACTTGCATTAAAAAAAGCACACATGTTTATGATGTAGTGCAAAGTTGGATCTGTATTCCTACCCCACTCTTCCAGTCTCCAAGTTTATAGGAAAGTTTATGTCATCAAGATGAACAGCATGCTGCCTGGAAAATAACTTGGTCTTATAGCTCCTGCCGGTGAAAAGAGAAATAAAGTTGATCAAGGAGCTCAGAACTTTTTATAGAAATGAAATGAAAAGCCAGCCCTGCTTCTTGTTAGAAAGCCTCCCTGTCCAGACCCATCTCAGATCCCTGTTTTGAGATGGCATTTCCCTCTTTGGTTTGGAAATGTAAGCCCATCTGCCTATTATCTTTGGAAATGAAATAGATGGGGAATTAGGGGAGGATGATCAGACATGAAGGCAGGGAACAAGAGTCAAGGAAGCTCCAGAGAGAAAGAAATGGGCCCTAATTACCAACATGGGGACATGGGAGAGTGGTTCTTAATATTTATTTCTCTTTGAAAATGTTTTAGCATTAGCCAAGAAAACGATCCCTTTAAAGTCTTAGAAATATGCACGGTGGTTTGAGGAGGACACTGATGGGTTGTTGCCAGGGTACTTTTCCAGGGGAGGAGTGCAGCTGTCTTAACCCAAAGAGGAACCTGGGCCAGGTAAATTGTGTGAGGCAGAAGGAACCCAGCCCCTCTCCCTCCCACTCAGAGGGAATAAATGAAAGGTGGGAGATCCCAGGCCCTGAGCTAGGGTTGAGGCCATTTTTGGTGCTAAAAGAGTTGTGGGATTTTACAGCACCAATATTATGGAGCCAGAAAGGACCTGGAAGACAGCAAGTCTAACTCCCTTATTTTACAAATTAGCAATGCAGGGCAAGGAGAGCTTGAGTGCCTGGGAAAGGTCTGAGGGAGAATTTGAATCCACATCTTCCTGACTAAAAGTCCAGTGCCTTGCCCACCAACTTTGGAGGTGGGGGGGTGGGGGTGGGGTCTTGTAGGAATTTGCATTGCTTAACTCTGCCTGTTTGTTTAAAGCTCTGTGTTTTTGTTTTTGTTTTAGTTGTTGGGGGATCAGTAATACAATATAGATAGTAGGTCCAGGAGGCAAGTCTAAAGCAATTGGGTGGGGTGAGATTAGGAAAGGCTTTAGGAAAAGGTAATGCTTGGGCTATGCTTCAAGGAAGGTGGAGGTCAAGAGGGAGAGCATTATCAGTACAGTAAACAGATAATCCAACAGGAGAGGGTCCTGTGAAGAATATACAAGAAATACATGGATCACATGAGAGCACATAGGAAGAAAAGGCATGACGGAGCTGTGGGATGGTTCCATGGTGAGACTCAAGGCAGAGATCATCTGTAACATGTGATGTTACAAGGATACATCTGGAAAAGGAATCCACATGATCAGAGTGTTGGTCCTATCATCTGTCTCTCTTACTGCCCAGAGGCTAGATACTGCCCTCATCACACTGCAAACTCATAGTTCCAGTCATGACAAGAAATGACTCAGACACCATCTTGATGGCAGGAGCACTTTACCTCAACTAGTGATGCCTCTGTTATCCAGCATTCACAGAATCTTGCTTTATTCCCTACCCCACTTTTGGCCCCCAATGGGACTGAATATAATGATCCTGCTCTCTCCTCATGTCCTCTTTAGCTTCGGAGCCAAGGCAGAATGAGTTCTCACGTATGAGTCTGTCTTCACACAATACTGGAGGGGAGGATTACATTTGTCACTTGTACACCTTTGTAGGGAAGGAAGTGCAGTGGGCTGTATCGGTGAACACAATGATCCCTAGATATTTTTTCCCCTCCATGGTGTAGTCATCTTCGGGGGAGGGGTCAGCTCAGGGACTCTATTCTCCCTATTTTCTTCCAGCTCCCACTCTTTCTCTGGTCTCATATTGGGACATCGAATAATTTCCCAGTGGCAGCTTGGCATGGTACATGCTTTCTTAACCTATTCTGTGTGCATCATGGGCTCATCTGGTGATACTGATGGAACATACTGCCAAAAAATCATTTTATTTAAATGCACGAAGCAATATGTAGGTAGGATTATAAAGAAAACCAACTATATTAAAATACAGTTCTCAAAATATATATTTTTAAAAAGTTCAAGGACCCTATAGAGCAGATAGAGATCTGGCTTTTGAGCCAGGAAAATCTTGGTTCATGTCCCACTTCTGACACATGCTGGCTTTTGGACCATCAACTTCAGATAACTCCAAGATTTCAAGGTGTAGAGAACCTGCCAGTCCGCATTAGAAGAGGAAACTTCATTAATGATTTTCTCCCATGCCAGTGAAAGTCACAGATCACAGATCTGCCTGGTATCTTGACATTTATTTTTTTTAAGAATTTATTTTTATTTAATATTTTTAGGTTTTGGCATTGATTTTCACAATAGTTTGAATTACAAATTTTCTCCTCATTTCTACCCTCCCCGCCACTACAAGATGGCATATATTCTGGTTACCCCATTCCTGAGTCAGCCCTCCCTTCTGTCACCCTACTCCCCCCCCCATCCCCTTTTCCCTTACTTTGTTGTAGGGCAAGATAGATTTCTATAGCCCATTGACGTATATCTTATTTCCTAGTAGCATGCAAAAACTTTTTTTTTGAACATCTGTTTTTAAAACATTGAGTTCCAAATTCTCTCCCCTCTTCCCTCACTACCACCCACTGTAAGAAGGCAAGCAATTAAACATAGGCCACATGTGTATCATTATGTAAAATCCTTCCACAATACTCATGTTGTGAAGGATTAACTATATTTTGCTCCTTCCTATCCCATCCTCCTTTATTCAGTTTTCTCCCTTGACTCTGTGCCTTTCAAAAGTATTTGCTTTTGATTACCTCCTCTCCCTATCTGCCCTCCCTTCTATCCTCCCCCCTTTTTTATCTCCTTCCTCCTTCTTTCCTGTGGGGTAAGATACCAAATTGAGTATGTATGTTATTCCCCTCTCAGGTCAAATCTGATGACCTGAGACCAAGATTCACTCATTCCCCCTCATCGGCTCCCCTCTTCCTTTCATACAGAACTGCTTTTTCTTGACACTTTTATGTGAGATAATTTACCCCATTCTATCTCTCCCTTTCTACGTCTCTCAATATATTTATTCCTTTCTCATCCCTTAATTTGATTTTATTGTTTTAGATATCACCACTTCACATTCAACTCACCCTGTGCCCTCTGTCTATATATACATATATATTCCTTTCACCTACCCTAATAATGAGATCTCATGAATTATATACATCATTTTTCCATGTAGGAATGTACACAAAACATTTCAACTTTAGTAAGTCCCTTAAAATTTCTCTTTCTTGTTTACCTTTTCATGCTTCTCTTGATTCTTGTATTTGAAAGTCAAATTTTCTATCCAGCTCTGTTATTTTCACTGAAAAAGCCTGAAAGTACTCTATTTTATTGAAAATCCACATTTTGCCTTGGAGCATGATGCTCAGTTTTGCTGGGAGGTGATTCTTGGTTTTTATCCTAGCTCCATTGACCTCTGGAATATCATAAACCAAGCCCTTTGATCTGTTAATGTAGAAGCTGCTAGATGTTGTGTTATCCTGATTGTGTTTCCACAATACCCAAACTGTTTCTTTCTGGCTGTTTACAGTATTTTCTCTTTGACCTGGGAACTCTGGAATTTGATGACAATATTCCTAGAAGTTTTCTTTTTGGGATCTTTTTCAGGAGGCAATCAATGGATTCTTTCAATTTCTATTTTGCCCTCTGGCTTTAGAATATCAGGGCAGTTCTCCTTGATAATTTCTTGAAAGATAATATCTATGTCCTTTTTTCAGTCAGGGCTTTCAGGTAGTCCAATAATTTTTAAATTATCTATTTAAATTAAATAGATCCTGGATCTATTCTCCAGGTCAGTCATTTTTCCAATGAGATATTTTATATTTTCTTCCATTTTTTTCATTCCTTTGGTTCTGTTTTATAATATCTTGATTTCTCATGAAGTCACTAGCTTCCACTTGCTCCAATCTAATTTTTAAGGTAGTATTTTCTTCAGTGGTCTTTTGGGCCTCCTTTTCCATTTGGGTAATTCTGCCTTTCAAGGCATTCTTCTCCTCATTGACTTTTTGGAGCTCTTTTGCCATTTGAGTTAGTCTATTTTTTAAGGTTTTGCTTTCTTCAGTATTTTTTTGGGTCTCCTTTAGCAAGTCATTGAGTTGTTTTTCATGGTTTTCTTGCATCATTCTCATTTCTCTTCCCAATTTTTCCTCTACTTCTCTAACTTGTTTTTCCAAATCCTTTTTGAGCTCTTGCATGGCC
This sequence comes from Phalanger gymnotis, assembly GCA_028646595.1. Classification (NCBI taxonomy): domain Eukaryota; kingdom Metazoa; phylum Chordata; class Mammalia; order Diprotodontia; family Phalangeridae; genus Phalanger; species Phalanger gymnotis. The sequence continues at coordinate 230,253,543 of CM053623.1, forward strand.
TGAGCCCTGTTCATGTTTTTCTTGGAGGCTTTTGATGTAGGCTCTTTGACTTCGTTGACTTCTTCTGGCTGTATATTTTGGTCTTCTTCGTCACCAAAGAAAGATTCCAAAGTCTGAGTCTGAATCTGAGTCCATTTTTGCTGCCTTTTCATGTTTCCAGCCAACTTACTTGACCCTCGAGTTTTTCAGTGGGGTATGACTGCAGAGTATAGAGTACTTTGTCCCAAGCTTGAAAGGCTTTGCTATTGTTTTCAGAGCTATTTCTACACAGCAAGCTCTGTCACACCAACGCTACTCCTTCCCCAAGAAGCTGCAGCCGGGACTGGACTCAGATCTAAGCTGGCTCTGGACTCCCTCTCAGATCCGCCACTTAATTCCTTATACCAGGTAGGCCTGGGGCCTGAAGCAACTGCAGCTGTAATTCTGTCCTCAGAGCTGCAACATCTCTGCAGCCCCCAGGGTGGTGGCTGACCACATACTCCTTTCACTCTGTTCCAGCAGCTCTGGAACACTAACCTTCTCTCTTGTATTTGGTGTTTGTGGGTTGAGAAGTCTGGTGACCGTCACAGCTCAATGATTCAGAGTGCTAGGGTGTATTCTGCTTGGCTCCAGGTCTAGTTGGTCCAGGCACAGCTCACGCTGGGTTCTGCTCCGCTCCGCTCCCAGCTCTATTGTATAGACCTGTAGCTGGAAGGCCGAATTTATGATCTCAAATATAATCATGTATATGTTTGAATGGTCCGAAATCGCAAGGTATGAGAGATTCTCTAAGGAGAAAACAACAAGAAATTTATTTAGGCCCCACCGCAGCAAAAAC
>CM053623.1:230254859-230280015 GCA_028646595.1 Phalanger gymnotis
GTTTTGTTGTTGATATGATCAATTATGCTCATGGTTTTCCTGATATTGAACCAGTCTTGCATTCCTGGAATAAATCCTACCTGGTCATGGTGTATTATTCTGGTGATAAGTTGCTGCAATCTTTTTGCTAATATTTTATTTAAAATTTTTGCACCAATATTCATTAGGGAAATTGGTCTATAATTTTCTTTCTCTGTTTTGACCCTACCTGGTTTGGGTATTAGTACTATATTTGTGTCATAAAACGAATTTGGTAGGACTCCTTCTTTACCTATTTTCCCAAATAGTCTACAAAGTATAGGAATTAATTGTTCCTTAAATGTTTGATAGAATTCACATGTAAAACCGTCTGGCCCTGGGGATTTTTTCCTAGGGAGTTCATTGATGGCTTGCTCAATTTCTTTTTCTGTGATAGGGTTATCTGGGCATTTCTTACCTCAAGGTGCCGTGGAACAGAAAGATCTTTGGGAAATTCCTAATTCTAGAAAAAGACAAGATGTTCTTTTTGGGGGATGAAGGGGTATGGGTTTCAAAAAATGGATCCCCTGTTTGTTGAGAGTAGTGGTTCTCCAGGTGGGGTGCAAAGACCCCTGCTGTGGATTTCTGGGGTCCTTTCAGGGGATCCTCTAGTTCAGAACTATTTTAGGTGGGCTGGTGGGGACAGCCCTGGACCTGATGTAAGACCCAAATTCAAATCCTGCCTCAGTTTCTTAGTAGCTGCATGACCCTGGGGTATTCATTTAACTTCTCCCCACTTAAGCATCATCAAACACAGACTGAACATGATAATGATAATGCTGACTTCACAGGGTTCTTGTGAGGATCTAAGGAGAAAATACACATTGAATGCTTTGTAACTTTAAAGTAATGTATTGCTGTTCAGTTGTTTTTCAGTCATGTCTGACTCTTTGTGACCCCACTTGGGGTTTTCTTGGAAGAAATACTGGGGTGGTTTGCCATTTCTTTCTCCACATGAGGAAACTGAGGCAAACATGATTCAGTGGCTTGCCCAGGGTCACAAACTAGTATATGTCCGAGGCTGGATTTCAACTCTGTCATTCCTGACTACAGGCCCAGCCCTCTAACCACCATGCCACCCAGCTGCCCCAAATTTCAGTTAGTGACTGGTAAAACTAAAAATGCAAATATGTTCCATTCAAGTTCCAGATATCCCTTCAATTTGTCCATGAGACCCCTTTTGGACCTGAGGTTAAGAACCTTTGCCTTGATCAGGGGTGGAGCCAAGATGGTGGCTGTAAAGCAAGGACTGGCTTAAGATCCCCCCCAACTCCCCGACCCAGGTCCCTCTATACACCTACAGAAAATGGCTGTGAACAAATTCTAGAGATGCAGAAACCACAAAATAGCAAAGGGGAGCAGGGCTTCAGTCCAGGACAGCCTGGATGGTCGCAGGGAAGGGTCTATCTCAGGGAGCTGGGAGTGGAATGGAACAGAGTCCAGCATGGGCCATGCCAGGACCAACCAGACCAGGAGTTGGGCAGAACAGTCATAGTGCCCTGAATCATTGAGCTGTGACAGTTACCAGACTTCTCAACCCACCAACACCTAAGACAACAGAGAATATTAGTGGGAGAAGCATCTGGGACACAGTGAGAGGAGTGTGTGGTGGACCACTGCCCCGGGGTGGGGCACAGCAGAGGTGGTGCAGATCTGAGGCTGCTTCCTGAGCTATAGCTGCAGTTGCCTCCAGCCCCAGGCCCACTTGGTGGGAGGAATTAAGCAGCTGATTAGAGCTGGAGTGCAAAGCCTGCTTTTCCCTGCCTGGATCTGGGCTGCAATCTTGGTTGGCAGTTCTTGGGGGACAAGGAGTGCTAGTGTGGCAGAGCTTGCTGTGTAGAAGTAGCTCTGAAAGTGGCAGCACAGACCCTCAAGCTTGGGACAAAGTACTCTCTACTCTAGAAGCAGTCATACCCCAACAAAAAGCTCAAGGGTCAAGTAGTTGGCTGGGAACATGAACAGGCAGCAAAAATGAACTCAGATTCAGATTCAGACTTTGGAATCTTTTTTTTTTTGGGTGACAAAGAAGACCAAAATATACAGTCAGAGGAAGTCAACAAAGTCAAATAGCCTACATCAAAAGCCTCCAAGAAAAATATGAATTGGACTCAGGCCATGGAAGAGCTCAAAAAGGATTTGGAAAAGAAAGTAAGAGAAGTAGAAGAAAAAATGGTAAGAGAAATGAGAGTGATGCAAGAAAACCATGAAAACCAAGTCAATGACTTGCTAAAGGAGACCCAAAAATACTGAAGAAAATAATACTTTAAAAAAATAGACTAACTCAAATGGCAAAAGAGCTCCAAAAAGCCAATGAGGAGAAGAATGCCTTGAAAGGTAGAATTAGTCAAATGGAAAAAGATGTCCAAAAGACCACTGAAGAAAATACTACCTTAAAAATTAGATTGGAGCGAGTGGAAGCTAGTGACTTTATAAGAAATCAAGATATTATAAAACAGAACCAAAGGAATGAAAAAAATGGAAGACAATGTGTAATATCCCATTGGAAAAACCACTGATTTGGAAAATAGATCCAGGAGAGATAATTTAAAAATTATTGGACTAACTGAAAGCCATGATCAAAAAAAAAAAAGAACCTAGATATCATCTTTTAGGAAATTATCAAGAACTGCCATAATATTCTAGAGCCAGAGGGTATAATAGAAATGGAAAGAATCCAGAGATCACCTCCTGAAAAAGATCCCCAAAAGAAAACTCCTAGGAATATTGTTGCCAAATTCCAGAGCTCCCAGATCAAGGAGAAAATACCGTAAGTAGCCAGAAAGAAACAATTTGAGTTTTGTGGAAACACAATCAGGATAACACAACATCTAGCAGCTTCTACATTAACGGATCAAAAGGCTTTGAAAATGATATTCCAGAGGTCAATGAAGCTAGGATAAAAACCAAGAATCACCTACCCAGCAAACTGAGTATCATGCTCCAAAGAAAAATATGGATTTTCAACAAAATAGAGGACTTTCAAGCTTTCTCGGTGAAAAGATCAGAGCTGAATAGAAAATTTGTCTTTCAAACACAAGAATCAAAAGAAGCATGAAAAGGTAAACAAGAAAGAGAAATCATAAGAGACTTAGTAAAGTTGAACTGTTTTGTTTACATTCCTACATGGAAAGATGATGTGTGTAATTCATGAGACCTCAGTATCAGGGTAGCTGAAGGGAATATACATAGATGTACATGGACAGATGTCACAGGGTGAGTTGAATATGATGGGATGATATCTAAAACAATAAAATTAAATTAAGGGATGAGAGAAGAATATATTGAGAGAGGGAGGAAGGGATAGATAGAATGGGGTAAATTATCTCACATAAAAGTGAAAAGGAAAAGCAATTCATTGGGAGGGAAGAGGGGGTAGGTGAGGGGGAATGAGTGAAACTTGCTCTCATCACATTTGACTTGAGGAGGGAATACCAAATACATTCAATTGGGTATCTTACCCCACAGGAAAGTAAAGGGAAGGGGACAAAAAAAGGGGGGACCATATAAGAGAGGGCAAATAAGGGAAGGAGATAATCAAAAGCAAACACTTTTGATAAGGAACTGGATCAAGAGAGAAAATTGAATAATGGAGGACAGGATATGAGGGAGCAAAATATAGTTAGTCTTTCACGACATGAGTATTGTGGAAGGGTTTTACACAATGATACACATGAAGCCTATGTTGAATTGCTTGCCTTTTTAGGGAGGGTGGGTGGGAAGGAAAGAGGAGATAGAATTTGTAATTCAAAGTTTTAAAAGATGTTCAAAAAACATGTTTTTTTTTTTTGCATGCAACTGGGAAATAAGATATACAGGCAATGGGGCATAGAAATCTATCTTGCTCTAGAAGAAAGTAACGGAAAAAGGGATGGAGGGAGGTGCAGTGACAGAAGGGAGGTCTGACTGGGGAACGGGGCAATCGGAATATATGCCATCTTGAAATGGGGGGAGGGTAGAAATGGGGAGAAAATTCGTAATTCAAAATCTTTTGGAAATCATTGCTGAAAACTAAAAATATTAATTAAATAAAAACATTTCAAAAAAAAGAACCTTTGCTTTACATAAAGTTTTGTTTGCTTATAACAATTCTAGTTTGCATTCTTCCTTATTGTGAGTGAAGCGTTCCTAAAAAGAGAGGCATAGTCAATGGTTAATTCTTCAGAGAAAGAAGGGGGGCCAACAACATGGACACTATCTCTTTGAATCTGGCCAGACTGATTTGGATCAGAGCTTCCTGAACTATATTAAAGAGCAGTTTGATTTTTATATTATCAAACTTCCCATAGTAGAATAAACAAAACTGCCTCTAAGTCTTCCTATTGCCCTCCTCAGCTCTCATCCCATTTCGTAAAAGCTAAAGAAAGTAAACTAACATTAGCAATTAACTAATTGGTAGTGGCTTTTGGACAATTGGTTCCCACTATGCTCTCTGTTGTTCTCCTCTACTCACCTCCACAGAAATCTCTCTATAGGGATAGACCCAAGGAAGGAAGGAAGGAAGGTAACTAATTAGCAGGCTATTCCTAATAAGAATAGTAGGACAGTGGCTAGACAAGTCAGATAATACCTATATTCCAAGGGTGGGAGCTGGGCATGGAAGAGAGAATTCTGCTCCTCCTTTCCTTGAGCAGCCCAAGGGGTGACCATTCTTACCTTGGGCAAAGAGCCCTCACTGCATCCTACTACAGTATGAAGGTGGTGAAGCACATCCAGTGTTCAGGGAGCAACAAGCTCTTTGGTCTGGTGGGGAAATAGGAAGAGTAAAAGGAAACTTTTAGAAGATAAGCCTGAAAAAGGCAGGTTGCATGGGCTATGGAGAGCCTTGAATGTCAGGTTGAGAAGCATGGGATTTGTCATGTTCATATTTGAGGAGTTGGTGAAGAGACTTAGGAAGGATGGAGAGATGTAATCGAAGTTCAGGAAGATTTATCCTGTAGCCCATTCAAGATGGGTTAGAATATAACATAGCCATGAGGTAAGAAGAGCCATAAGCTTAGATCAACTTTCTGGTTGGAGACTGGGACCAGAGAGGGTAAAGGAGTCTTTAGAGCATATAGTAAGTTTAAGGCTTACCTGGGGCCAGATTCTAAGCCAAGATATCAACAACTCTTTATTTCCTTCCCCTTTAGACAATAAGCTCCTTGAGGGTAAGAGCTATCTTAATTTTTCACGTTTGTATTCATCTCCTGCTTAGTACAGTACCTAAAACATAGTAGGTCCTTAATAAATAATGTCTAACTCTCCTTCAAGGTTAATGAAAATAAAAGTCTTAGAGTTTAGACAGGAGCTAATAGATGCTTTCTTTTATTTGGACTTTTGGAAAATTCTTATTAGCCTCCAAGGAGCAACTGGGCTGTTAGCGGACTGTGATCTCTTCTTTCGGAATGGTGGTGATGTCTGAGAGTGGGTGGTATAGCATAGTAGGAGCAGTTCATTCACACTCGGTGGCACTGAACTGAAATCCTGGTGCAGATACTTTTGCACATCTGTCTCCTCCTCTTCAAATGCACAGTCTCTACCCTTCAAACCCAATCACCCTCTGTCAGTACTAGTGCTGGCCTCCTAATTGGATCTTTTGCTTCCATTGTCTCCCCTACGCAATCCATCTTCCATAAAGCTTCCAGAACAATGTTCCTAAGACACTGATCTAACCATGTCAATCCTCTTCTCAAAAGTCATTAGAATCCCCATTGTCTCTGGGATAAGACAAAATACTCAGGCTGTTATTGAAAGCTCTCCTGGCTTGGCTCCTGCCTACCTTTTCAGTCTTTATTTGTATGACTTCCCTTCTACTCCTGTCCTTCTGGCTGTTCTCCACATGTGAGAGCCCAGCACCCTCCTCTAGGTCTTCCCACGGGCTGTCTCCCTTGTCTGTCTAAAATGATATCCTTTGTCACCAGGACCTCTTAGCATTCCTACCTTCTTTCAAAGTAGAGCTCTTATGATGCCTTTTAGAGAAGGCCTAGCCCAATTATCATTGTCTTCTTCCTCTTGAAATATCTTTGTAATGTTTTATATAGTTTGCATTTTATTCATCTGTTGTACACACTTCTTATGTACCAGCCAGACTATAAGCTCTTTGAGGGCAGGAGCCTTTGTCATGCAAAAACTTTACATATGTGCTTAATGAATATGTATTAGATTGATAGGGAACAAATGCAGATTAACAATAGGGAAATCAGAGCAGAAGAACATCTGTGCAGTGAGTAGCTCATTAAGAAGATGAGATATGAGAATGGCATTTGGCTGGGTGGTGTCTGGCATCTCCTAGGCAACCAACACCCGATTTAGAGACTTTGGACTTGTTGAGTTCATGAGTGACTGGTGCTAGAAAAATGTACCTTTAAGTCACCGTTTGGTGACACAGGTCCAGAGAATGCAACGCAGAAGAGGCAGTCAGGGACTTGAGAGCAAGTCTCAGGCTCACTTATGTAAATAGATTTTCTTACTGCCAAATGAATATAACTGCCATAGCTATTGTTAGAGAGAAGAAAAATATACACCACCCTTCTCCCTCTGATGCAAATCCAATGGGGAGAGGCCTCAATCCCTGGTGACATATTCAAAAGAGAAGGAGAGGAGTGGGAATATTGTCTTTTCCTTCCAAGAGTTGCTCACACAATGGGTGGCTATTCCTAGTGAATTGCTAGTTCATTTTTGCCCAGTCCCTTGCCCCACCACCATGTCATTTGAATCAAAGACCAACATAGATCTTTTGGTTATTCATAACTATTAGTAAGGGGCCAGAACAAATGTGACTACCACAAGGGCTACATGTACGCCCTTACCCCTGGTCAGATTGAGCAAAAAAGCTTAAAATTGAAAAGGCGAAGGGAGGGAGAATCTGAATCTATGTATCTGTTGTCGTTTTTTTTTTTGGATAAAGATACTGGAATGGTTTGCCATTTCTTTCTCCAACTCATTTTACAGATGATAAAACTGAGGCCAACAGAGTGAAGTGACTTGCCCAGGGTCAGACAGCTAGTAAGTGTCTGAGGCCCCAGATTTGAACTCAGGAAGTTGAGTCTTCATGATTCTAGGGATTGCAATCTGTGCCCTGTGGTGACCCCTAGCTGCCACATCTACCTATCTACTAAGCTAGAAAACAGAAACTATAGAAATAGAAATAGAAATAGAAAACTCTAGGACACAAGAAGAGTCAGAAACTCACTTTAGTAGGTTGGTCTAGAAGCCCTTGTTGTTTGTCCTTCCTTCTCAAAGAGGACCATTGACATCATGGGATGATGTCCTGACTTTGGTATGAAATGGATTTAAGTGAGACAGAGCTGTGCAAAGTTGTCAGCCTTACTCTCTCTTCCAGAATTGTTGAAGTCCAGCGGCAGGATAAAAGTCAGATGCTGGGAGATAAAGAGGATATTGTATCAGGGGTCATATCGCAGGCCACCAGGACTGAAGAAGAGAGTGGATACCGAGTATGGGAAACAGGCACATAGTCCAAGAGGGGGGCAACAATACTGAACTGGACCACAAATATTTAAATATTTGCTTGAGTATTCTATCTACCAAAAGCAAAGAAGATAATAAACTCGACACTGGAATGAACAATTGTTCTCTTTCACAGAGTGGAGGGATTTGAGGGTGGACTTTACTCTCTGGATGCATTTCTGAACAACTTTGTTCTGTCTTTGATTTTGACTCTGGCACAGTGAACTCTCAGTGAGTAAGCTCCCTCTACCAAATTATTCCTAAACATGCTCTGCAATTTAGGCATGGAAAATTGTGCGGGGGCACTGAGAGGCAAAGTAACTCTCCTAAGGTGATACAACCAGTATATTTCAGAGGCCAGAATTGAACCTCATTCTTCGTGATTCTGAGCATAGATTTATTTTACTTATTTCGGCTTCTCAGGGCCTTGTCACTAAAGCAGGAATGATGGGGCCACTGGGAGGAGGTGACCATTCCATCTCTGAACTTGTGATCAAAGAATACAAAGGTTAGCATGGAACTACAATTCTGAGGAAAGTAGATTTCAAAAACTTCATAGAAAAAGGAGGTAAGATTCCATTGACAAAAGATCTAAGGGTTGAATTAGACGTCCTTGGAGATTTCTTTCATCTCTTCAAGTTTAAAATTCAAATAAAGGCTGAAATACAGTCGTTCCGGAGAAGGTGGGTCTTGAAGAGTCATGGAGAAGAAGGGAAGGTCCAGATATGTGTGTTCTAGGGGTCAGTGAAGAGATTGTCCCCATTAGAGGAGGAGGGAGAATTGTGTTAGGGTAGGGTCGAGGTGGCGAGGGGAGGAGAGGCAGGCATGATAAGACTTTCTCCTAAGCTATTATCCATGGCTAGCCCAAGCTGGCTAGTCCAGCTGTGTTGATGTTCTTAGATCATAACTCGTGCCTTTCTGCTTCTCACATTGGCTTCCTCTTCACTCCTGCAGTTACCACCTTTGCTCAGAACTGCATTACCTCTGGTATGGATTATATAATCCATACCATATAACCTCCTCCTGGGGTGCCCTGGCTCCCATCTCTTTAATCTCCAATCCCTCTTCCACACAGCCATCACAACCTTTCCTCAGGTACAGTTTGGACCATGACTGAATAAACGTGAATGATTCCCTATTATGTCCAGGATCAAACATAATTTCCCCTTTGGAACTTATGATCCTTCTCTTCATGGCTAGATTGCTCCCTTACATATATTCAACTGTCCTGCTATGAGGACTTAGCTCTTCCCCACCCAGAATGTGCCATCCCCACCTCTTTGTTTTTCCATTGGGCCCCTATTCTATGGAAGATCTCTCTCCTCCGCCCCTCGTAATCTCTGCTTTCCTCTAAACATTGGCTCCTGAGTCACTCCCTCCAGGAGGGCTTTCCCAGGTAGTGATTTTGTGCTAAGATAACCTTCCATTTCCTCTGAGTCTATCTTGTTTATGCACATATTGAATCTCCCTTAGGATATAAGCTCCTTGAAGGCAGGGACTGATTTATCTCTGTCTTTTTTTTTATAAATTTTATTTTTTTTATTTTTTATATTTATTTTATTTTATTTATAAATATTTATTTATGTATCTGTATCTGTATGTGTTTATTTTCAGCATTTCACACATTGCTAATACAAAGTTATTCAATGAATTCTTGTTCATTGATCAGTAAGAAGCTATGTTGATGACACTGTGAATATGGTATCCAGTATAGATGCCATCTCAAAACCACCCACCCCAGTCACCTAATGAACTTGGAGACTAGGCCCTGAATGTCATGGCCCACAATCCTGATATGTGGGGCCCTGCCAAAAGCAGGATAAGCATGTTCCAGGAATAAGGGAACCCCGTGGGTAGGAGGAACTGGATAATACAATGTTTCCCATTAGGAAAAATCTTAGTGGTAGCCACAATGTATCCCCAGGTTAAACAGATTCCAAGAAACAAAGAGGCAACAATTAAAACTCAGTACTGAGTGTGGCATATTATGTCTTTGCTCAAGTTCAGACCTAGTTGAATTCTTGGTGTCCTTGAACTGAAGTCTTGTCTTTGGTCTCATGAGAAGCCTTTCTGTTACATGTTACCTCAGATCTGAATATAACAGGTAGACTGTTCCTACCTTTAACAGGAATCACACTCAAGTCCATCTTTAGGGCAGTTGGGTAATGCAGTGGATAGAGCACCAGGCCTGGAGTCAGGAAGAACTGAGCTCAAATCCAGCTTCAGATATTTGGTAGATGTGTGACCCTGGACAAGTCACTTAACCCTGATTGCCTCCATTTCCTCATCTGTCAAATGAGCTGGAGAAGAAAATGGTGAACCACTCCATTCTCTTTGCCAAGAAAACCCCAAGTATGGTCACAAAGGGTCACACATGAGTGAAAAATGTCTAAAGCAGTCCATCTCTTGACTCTGGTATCATTTCAAGGCATTGCAGCATGCTACACCTAGAAGAAGCTGAGTGGCACAGTGGATAGAGCATTGGGCTTGGAATAAGGAAGACTTATTTCATGAGTTCAAACATGTACTAGCTGTGTGACCTTGGGCAGGTAATTTAACCCTGTTTGTCTCTCAGTTCCTCATGTGTAAAATAAGACAGAGAAGGAAATGGCAAGCCTCTTTGCCAAGAAAACCGCAAAATGTCATCACGAAGAGACGTGACTGAACAAGAAACATCTAGAAGACTTCTTGGGGATCATTCATCCCAACCCCCTCATTTTAGGAAAAAGGTAAGTGAGGGGAAATGGGGATGTGTTCAGACAACAAGGTGCAAGTAGTACATCCCAGGTCTGAACTCAGGTGTTTTGACTCCAGATTCAGTGTTCTTTCCCTACACCTTGATTCCTCAGGATCTTACATCAATGGGATACTCTCTGGGGCTCCCTCAGAGTGAGTTGAGAAAGTCTCAGCCCTCTGGGATGTAGTGAGGACAGACTGAGATGAAGAATATGGAGAGACAAAGAGAGCTGGGGAGGGAGCCTGGAGGCCTTCACAGGAAACGTGATTAGCCTGGGAGTGTAAAGAAGAGAGATGCTGAGTCAGGGGTATTTGGGATTGACTAGAGCCATAGGTGGCCTATGCTAATTAGTCGTGAATGTGTAGCCATCCAGTAATTAGTGGAGGGTGCAATCCTGAGACAAAAGGTAAGACATGACGATCTATGTTGCCTTGGCCGTCCTATGGAGAGAGGTGATGGGAAGATCAAGGAAATGAATAATAACGTGCCACATCCAAGATGACCAACAATCCTCACTGCCTGATGCTTGAGCTCATTCCTGAGATCCTAGCCCCTTGTGAGCCAGTCAGCTTTTCAGACCACAAAAAATGGAGCCTGCCAGTTCCCTCAATACCAGGCCCATGAGTCACCCCCTTATCAGGTGCTCATTCAGCTTGATTGCATCTCTATGACTTATCTCACATCTTTCCCTGTATCTCCTAGCACATAGCTGCCACCTGATGAAGCCTCATCACTTCTCTCCAGGGCTATTTCAGGCACCATGAAATATGTCTCCATTGCTCCAGCTTCTACTTTCTCCAAAATGTCTTTTATGCATTCATTTCATATGTAAAAAGTAATTTGCCTAAAGAACACAAGCCTACAGATGCTGTTGTTCGGTTATTTCAGCTGTGTCCAATTCGTTGTAATCCCATTTTGGGGTTTTCTTGGCAAAGATAATATAATGTTTGTCAGTTCCTTCTCCAGTTCATTCTACAGATGAGGGAATGGAGGCAAACAGGGTTAAGTGACTTGCCCAGGGTCATACAGCCAATAAGTCTCTGAGGCTAGATTTGAACTCATGAAAATGAGTGTTCCTAATTCCAAGAATAGTGCTCTATCCACCAACCCACCTAGCTGCCCCTGGCCTACAGATGACACTCCTCTAACATAAAGTGCTCATTGGCCGTGCAATGGCAACTGAAGGTTAGTGTGGTATAATGAAAAGTTCTCTTGGTTACGGGGGCAGAAGACCTCGGTTTAAATTATGCTTCTGACATTTACGGACTCTGTGATCCTGGGCCAATTACTCAGAGTTTCAGTTTCCTCATCTGTAAATTATTGACAATTTGGCCTGCATTTTGTTGGGAGAAAAGTGATTTCTAGATATTGAAGTGATATATAATGAAATACATTGTACAGTCTCATCTCTCCTACAGTATTCTCATGCATCATCTATCTTACATCTTGCATATCATGCAAGGTACAAAGTAAATGGTACGTTGTAATCAGACCATCTACCAGAGCATTTCAAATGTCTTCAATCATGCCACATTCCTGGAGGTCTCCAAGCAGAGGCTGGATGACCACTTGTTGGCTAAAGAGGGATGCCTTTGGATAGGGGACGAGGGGAGGATGACTGCTGAGTGTCCTCCACACTCTGATTCTACAGGATGCTACAATTCCATGATTTTGGGGTCCAGACCTGTGATTTCATTAGCATGAAGGAACTCCCAGGAATTAAGTTCCCTGTGCTGATGCAGATCTCACAGTTGGCTGGTGGCACTGACACATTGAGTGATTTGCCCAGGGTCACAGAGTCAAGGTAAAGAAGAGGCAGGACATGAACTCTGCTCCTCTGACTCTGGCATCTTTGTCATAGATCTAGAGGTGGAAGAACCCTCTGAGACTCTCGAGGCCAACACTCACATTTTATAGATTAGGAAACTGAGGCACTCACAGTTTTTAGGTGTGCTTTTTTTTTGTTGTTCCTGTTTCTTGTATCTAGCCTAAATCTGCTTTCTTGCAGGTTTAATTAATCATTACTAATTCTGCACCTCGGGCCAATCAGAATCGGTCTATTCTTTCATTTCTTTGACAACATTTCAGTCACTTAGAGGCAGCAATCACATCCAGCTTGCTATACCCATGGGATCTCAGGATAGCTATATGAGGGGAGCAGAGCAAGGATAATTATCCCCTCTTAAAATGGGGAAACTGAGACTCTGCGAGGGGAAAGGAGGTGCCTGAAGTCATATAGTGAATTAACGGAAGAGCTGGGGCTTATCATCGTGGCTCACATATTTACAGATAGATGAGACCTTCAGGTCTCCTAATTCTCAGTCCTAGATTCTTCTCGCTTAACCTTTGCAAGGCTCAGGCTACCCACTTTCTTTTACACCTTGTCACTTGTAATGTGACACACTACCTTTGAAACCAAAGTCAAGCCATGTTCACTCTCTCTGCCACGGTTTCCTAGTCATGAAACCAGGAGGGTGGATTTGATTATCTCTAAGGTCCTTTGAAGGTCCAAAGCTATGATCCTATAGCGTACATGTGTTTAAAGGATCTTTCAATTTTTAATGTGCTAGGTATGACAAGAATAACACCATATGAGAAATATCAGCCTTAGAAGATTGCAAATTATAGACAAATTACTACAATCTGCAATAGCGGAGGGAGTTTTCACACTGAGTTCTGTACACCTTGAGATTACAAGCCAGATTCCTATCTTAATATGGATTATAATTGCTATTTCTGCTGTTGGTAATAATAATGTTAATATTTTGACACCAAGGCTGATAGTAACAACCTCTCCTTTCTTCCCACAGTACAAATTTTGGCCAAGCCAGCTGCCCAGTGACTGAGGTGTGGAAGATGCCTGATTGGCTGAAGGGCCCTGGTGTCACTTTTGGAGCCCTGGGGTCCTGCCCTCCGAGAAGCCTCAGCAATCAGCAGCAGCATCTATTTTGAATTCATGGGGGAGGAGGCAGAGAGGGGATCAATTTTTTTTTCAAAATGTAAATTGTATTAAAAAAATCCATACCTCTTCAAGTGCTTTGTAATAAGGCTATAAATCACTCACCCAGTCACTCCTGTTGGGGAGCCAGTCTTACTTATTGTAGAGAAAGGGAAACTCGGGGTCAGCTTTCTTGGGCATGGTCATCAACTCTAGCTCAGTCTTCTGAGTGCTGCCGCCACATTAGAAGTTGGCATGTGCATTGGCGTCTGTAAGCTCCCTAGGAGGCAGCTGTGGAATGGAAGCCAAAGAAAGCTCCTGAAGACTGGTTTTCCTCTTTCAACTCTTCAAAGATAGAGGGAGAGAGTATTTTATTAGAGTATATATTAATAAGTGCTTCCTACATGTCTGGCCCTGCACTAAGCAGTGAGAATGAAACTATAGCCACTAACATAGTTCCTGCCCTTTAGTGTCTAGTGATTTATGGGGGTGGGGAGAGAGAAAACATATGAAGGGGAGCTGGAAAGGGGGAGGTTGTTGGCTTGAAGCCAGAGAAATTCTGAATAGAACCAGAAGTAAAGGAATGAATGTGACTGGGGCACCTCATGAAACAGCGGCTGTGGCCATCAGAGAAGAGTGCCAAGGGGGGAAGGTAACTCCAGAGTGAAAACTCCAGAAAGGGAGGAAGTTTAGATGTCTTCAAAGGGAGGAGTTGGGGTGGAGCTAGGATGTGGACAATTAGGCCCTCTACAGACTTGGTATGGGAGGGAATCCTTCATTCTGAGTGGCTACACTGCTGTGGAAGAACCTCTCCAGACCTAGTGGGGATGGCCTGAAGTTCTGGCCACATACTCTGTCGGCAGCATTTCTGGCTTCAGAAAGCTTAGCAGAGCCCAGATCCCCCTAGCAGAGCAGTCAGGAGCCCAGGGTCTCCTCTTGACCAAGATGTGGCAATAGATGAGGCCCAGAACAATAGATCTAATCATAAGCTTCATTGATGTCAATTAAATTTAAAAATCTTTTAAGTAACTCCACTACACAGGGCACATTTCTAGGCACTGAAGGTACAAAAGAAAACAAAACAAACTTTGACACTAAAGAGTATTCATTCCTTCTCTTGGGGAATACCATGGGCTCTATCTAGGCTGTAGAGATTAGACTTCTACACCTCAAAAGAGAAGGAACAGAGTTCAAGTCCTACCTCACAATTTACCATCCATGTGACTCTGCACCTACCATGGGCTTGCTCAGCCTCAGTTTCTTCATATTTAAATTGCAGATAATATAATAAACACACACATATAATCATATATTATGGAAATAATACATAATGTTTACTATTAGAAGTAGCATAGGAAGTTGGGTGGTGCAGTGGATAGAGTGTTGGACTATAAGTCTGAAAGACCCAAATTGAGATCTTTTTTCTGACCCTTATTAGCTGTGTGACCCAGGACAAGTAACTTAACCTCTGGCCCAAATGAAAATTCAGCAAGTAATAGCGCCTCCCTCACAGGGTTGTTGTGAGGATCAAATGAGTCTGTGCATGTGATATATGTATATGTGTGCACACGTATACAAACATAAGCACATTGGAGGGCCAGCCCATTATTCATTTGCTGCTTCTGTCCAAGACAGGTATGTGTGTGTGTGTATCCATACCTGTATCTAATATACATTATCAGACTCAAAACAGCTCTATGGAGAAGGTATCATGGTTATTACTGTACTCATTTTGTAAAAGATGAAACTGATGTGGAAAGATATGGTGTGACTTTTCCATCATCACACAGTTAGTAAGTAATGAAAGGGGAATTTAAATCAAGTTCCTCTTGATTCCCTGGCTAGCACTCCATCCACTATAACATATTGCCTCTATGATCTGGGGACTGTCAGCATGGAGATGATAATGGAATCCTTGAGATACAAGCCCCAAGAAAAGAGCCATGGGGAGAGAGAAGATCCAAGACAACTTTGGGAGGAACCTAATCTGACCCCTAATAGCCTCAGGGGGCACCAGGGGGAATCAGAGGTGAGACAAGGATGGAGATCCCACAGAAGAGACAGAGGTGATGGGGTCAAGTGGGAGGTTAAAAAAAAAAAAAACAAGAGAAGATTGGTGTCATGAAAACCTCTCTGCTGCGAGCTCACTATGTATGATGGGGAAAAGGAAGGCCATGGGGTACAGTAGAGAAGAGATTACTAGTAACCTTGGAGATTCAGTTTCAATCAATTGTGGGGTCAGAAGCCACACTGACTGGGAAATGAGTGGGAGGTGAGGCTGTAAAAGCCTAGAATGTGTATAGCTTTTATGGAGTTAGACTCTGAAAGGGATAAGAGCTACAGGATTGAAGGGGAGTATAAGGAAAAAATCGGGGTTTGAAAATGCAGGGGTTGATGGACATGTTTGTAGGTGGCAGGGAAGGATCCAGGAATAGACAGGGAGAAATTGAAGATTAGAGACAGTATTATCATAGGGGCAAGATCCTGAAGGAGACTGGAGGGAATGAGATCAAGGGCACAAGTAGCAGAGTTAGCCTTTGGAGGACAAAGCCAAACTCTAACTAACAGTCAGGAGCAAAAGAGAAAGGAAGGAGAGAGAGGATGACATAGGATAGAAGAGAAGAGGGGGATCATGACTTTACAACCAATTTTCTTAGTAGTGTAGTAGACAAAGCCATATACTGGGAAGGGGGGGGGGTTGCATGTAGAAAGTGTAAGAAGAGAAGAAAATATTTTGGGGAAAAGACACATTGCAGTCAGTGGAAACTATTAAAAATGCCATATAGTAGTAAGGGTCCAGTTGAGATGAAATAAGACCCATTCATAGTGATCCATCATCAAGATTCTAGGACTTCAAGCAAAAGTAAGGAGTAATTGAGTAGGATCAGCAAAGACATCATGTAGGAGTAGCTGAAAATTGGATGAATTTTTCTTTCACTCTCTACTGTATCTTACTCTGCTGCCAGCAAATATACCAAGTTCTCTGCCATTTTAAAAGAAAAAGAAAAAAAAAACAAAAAATGACTCCCTTCTCTTGAACCCATTGTCCCTCCAAAACCGCACAAGTGATTGTTTTTGCTTTTCTTCCCTTTCAGATGTTTAGATTAAACATCTAAGGGGAAAAACACTCATTCCAGTAGGTCAAAGGGGGCAAGGGACTCAGGTTTAGAGAATAATAGCAGATGGTATATCTGGTTTTTCTTACAATGTTGGACAGGGAGAAACAAAAGACAGGTGAAGTGTTTCAATTCCCTTTTTAGGATCATAGTTTCCTTCCTTATCATTTCTACTTCTCTCTGTAAGAGCCATCAGGAATGTGATGTTGAATCCCACTGTACATCTTCGATGGTGAGCAAGGGTTTTCAGATGGTATCCATTTTTGGTTTACTTATTGTTCTCCTTCCCATTCTGCCCTTAAATGACTTTGAGATGAGTCCACCATGTTAGTTCTCTTGCCAAACCTTCTTTAAACTGATTTTTCCTCCACTACTTTTCAGTAATGTGAAATAATATTGCTTATAGCACCCCTAACAACCATCATTTTCCATCGAACTTGACAGATGAGGTTATATTCTCAACCTTGAGTGCCTTCTCTTTCTTCTTGTCAAGAAGTCATGTGTTTGCCAAATGAAGAGATTTATAACTTCTTGTGATCTCACTATGGTAATTCATCAACATCAACTAAAATTCTGTATATACTTAGTATAGTTAGTACTACTGTCTTTTCTTATATCCATTTCCCAATTTTAAAGTTGATAACTTAAATAGGTCTGGTTGGAGTTGTTTCATTTGTACACTATATTTTTTTCTCATTTTAATTCTTCTAACTTTGTATTAATTCAGCACTTTGGTGTGTAAAATTAATCTGACTGTGCACAGACCACTGTCAGGCATGACCCTGTGTCAGTAACGAATCATTTCCTATCTGTCTAAACATAGTTTTACTGTTTGTTTTGAAATGACTTGGTGCTTACTATGTCCAGCAGAGTCCTTGCAAGAGCATGAGTTAAGTGGATTCTTGCTTAGGGATAGGCTGGATTTGGTGGCCTCTCAACTCTCTCCCCTTTCCAGGATTATATTAATGAAGATTTATTTTATTCTTCCATCTCTGCTCAGAAATTCCTATCTGGATGGTGACACTATTATTGAAGTAATCCAGCTGTCTGAGTATCCATCAAAGATCAATAAATTAGTCAGTAACCTTTTGTAACCACTGCTTACAATATAACACAAAAAGTAAACACAAGGAGGGAAGATTCCAATGAGGGAGACCACATGTAAGTAACTGCGTATATGAAAGACCTATGTAGAGTATATGGGAGGTAATTTTTGAAGGGGAATATTGGAATAAATCAGAGAGTTTGGAATTGATGAGGGAAGACCAGATGCATAAGAAGGTTTCTAAACCTTCACCTTCATTTGATACAGGCTAGACAGAGAATACCAGAGCCTAGCATCACATGAGCAGGTCTATGTGGGGTGGGTGGGGGGGGGAATTTTAAAAAGAAAACAAAATTGGTGGCAAAGAAAAGGAAAGCCCCAGAAATGAAGTGATTCTTTGTTGTTCAAGTCCTTGCAATGGAATATGGGTAAAACATCTCCATCAAGCAGTATTTAAATAAACCATCCTATTTGCACTTGGAAAGAAAATACATATTGCTGCATCTTTCTCTACCCTGCTCCTTTTCTGGATTTCTGGGTTTCCAAGAGTGGCTGACCCCTCCTACTCCCTTCCTTCCTGCCCACTCCAGGACTAGTGGTTTAGCAATGCTCAGGTCTAATTGGTGGTCTACCACATTCTTTTCAATTTAGAAATAGAAGGGGGAAATAGATGCTAGTGAGACTCGAGGAAGAGTAGATTGGAAAGATTTTCTTCCTATTGATTTTTCTCTCCCTTTGGAGCCCCTGGGCCATCCTAGGTGGGCCATCCTTGGGTTGCTGCCATATGGTGCCCTACTTATGCCCAGGACATTTTAACCTGAGCAAGACATGGAGATAAAATAAACACCTGCCTAGAGAATACCACCCATCTTGGAGAGAATGTTGTAGGTTATTTATGCTAAGCTCAGAGGCTTTTGGCTTCTTGAGTAATGAGAAGCCTTTCCAATGAATCAGCTTCAGTTACTCTAAAGTTCCCAATTACTGTTAATCAAATGCTTAAACCTAACTCAGTGCATGAAGCCAAATTGGGCTAATGGAGCCGGCTGGCAGGCAAAGAGGACACATTTCCTTGGGATAGGTGAGAGGCACCTGCACTGGTTCTCAGTGGGTATTGATGAGCAACCTGTGCTCTGTGGCACCCACAGGTGTTAGTAATTTGATAGCCATCTTTCAATAATAAGAGAAGAGGAAGATAAAAAGGAGAGAGAAGAAGAGAAAAGGAGAGATAAGAGGAGAAAGAGAAGAGAAGCTGGAGGAAGAATTGATGGAGGTAGAAGAGGAACAGAAGGAATTGATAAATGAGAAGAAGGAAGATAAGGAAACAGACTCTGTCAATGCAGATCTTCACCTGCTCTGCATCTAATACCCTCAAAGAACTGTGTGGAACACTGTGAGTAAATTATTTGATCCACTCAGCGATATAGAGCCAGGATGTGCCAGACCCAAGACTCTGACCCAGGACTTCCAGACCCTAAAGCTGCTCTTTACCTACTATATGATGCTGGTCCTCAACAGTGATATGTGACAGTCAAAGTCAAATATCCTATTATCCTTGGCTACATGGAGGCTGAAATGAGTTCTATGAAAGTTCTGCTACACTCTGCCCAGGGCAGATAATGCCTGTGAAGCACTGGGTATGGCCAACCCAGGGGCAACGAAAGGGCACTGATGAGCTGCAACACTTCCAGGGTATGATACATTGGATATTGAGGGAAGATACACCAAGTGAGGATCCATAAAAGTTCTGGGGATGTTCAATTTGTAGAAGGAGGGGAGTGATAGCTATCCTATAGAGTATGAAGGGGTCTCTAGAGATGACAGCAGAATATAGTGGGACATGGATTCTACCTCTGCCACTATCACCTCTATGAACTTGGGACAATGAGTTAAATCTTCTGCACTTCAGTTTCCTCATATATGAAACAAACTAGGTTGGACTACATGTTTTCTAATGTCTCTCACGGTTCTAAATTTATGATCATGTGTGAAAGAAGGATCAGAATTATTCTATCAGGACCTGGAAAGCAAAGTAAGAAGGAAAGATGAGGGAGGGAGGAGAGGAAGAGAGGGTATGGAGAAGCCGATTTTGGTTTCCTGTGAGGCAAAAAAAAAATGCTGACAATCAGAGCTATCCAAATGTGGCATGGGATATAGCGAACTCATATATATATATATATATATATATATATATATATAAAGCCTTGGGATATAGTGAATATATATATATATATAAAAGATATTATATATATATATATATAATATGTATATATATATATACATATATATATATATACATATATATATAGCCTTGGGATATAGTGAACTGATTCTCTTTTTCCTGGAGGAATTCCAGACAATACAGGATGACCACTTGTCAGAGATGGAGTCAAGGGACAGTCTTCTTAGGTCAAGATTGTTTGAAATGACCCTCTGTGGTTCTGTCCAGATCTCCAGCACTGTGACTACCAGCCCAATGGGCTTTTCCTGCCTCCATCCCCACTGCCTTTATAAATAGCATGGATCAAGTGCCACGGGCCAGACTAGCACTCCCTTGTCCTTCTCCTGTGATGAGCCAGTTAATGAGTGAGCAGGACTGATGTTGGCTAGGAGAAGCTGTATATGGCTTCATGGTGAGATGCTAGATAGGGAAAAATGGGGAGATGTAGGAAAAACAATTTCTGAAAAAGAGGCCAAAAGTTCAAGTACCATCGAGGCGAGCAAGACATTCCTGCTTCCTTCCCTGTGGTTTTTCCCCTGGCTCTGAGCAGGCTGCCACCAACACCTTGTCAAGAGCCTGATGCTGATTGTTTATTTTCTGTCATGCTGTGCTGACAGTGTCTTAAACTTTGTTCCCGGAGCCCTGAGCTCCATTGTATTCAGCCCCATTTGTTTGCATGATTTCTTCCACCTGTCACTGGACTTTCAGCCTGGGAACTTGGTGGGAGGAAGAGCTTGTAGTATCTCCTTCAGCTTGGGGACAGCCCAGGGAGGCACTGAGGCCCCAGGATTATTTAGCTCCCAGATGTACATGGCTTCCATGCTGGATTTACCAGGAGATGGAGATGCCAGCCCTTTCAAAACTTTGAATGAATGGTTTTTGCAGCCTGTCTTAGGCAAACTTCACAGACTTGACTTCCTCTTTTCCTAAGATCCAGCCTTCTGCCCTCCCATCAGCAAAGTCAACTGCCATTGTATTCTACCCTTACCTTGCTCTTATCTGCCCAAGAGTTGATATTCATAATGTTGGCAGGAAAACCTATGTTCAAATAAGCAGTGATTTCCCTATGGATAAGCTAGATTTGTTTAGCCTGGAGGGGAGAGAACATCATAGATTGGGGGTAGGGATAGGCATGAGATGGAATGGTATCTGTGTCTAAATATTTAAAGGGCCAACACATGACATAGTCATTTATTAGTCATTTTTCTACTTGGCTCTAGAGGTCAGAAGAAATAACAATGGAAGAAAGGTTCAAATAGACAAATTTGAGCTGCAAAGAAGAAAATACTTTTTAGGAACAAAAGCAATCCCAAAGTCTTATACCCTGCCTTGGGAAAGAGTAAGTTCCATGTCACTGGATGTCTTCAATTAGAAACTACATGAGAACTTCTTGCGGATGCATGTTCGCATCTGAGATGGATGAGAAGCCCTCTGAGATCCCCTCTCAACCTGGGGTTCTAAGATCTAGTCCTGAGGAGTTGGATTGGTGGTAGGTAGAAGCCTAGGCTGAGAATGGCTTTGGGGTAAGTTTTTATCTGGCTTGTGCTGGAGTCTGGAAATTCTGATATTTCAGTCCTCCTTCACTTTTTTTGTCATCATTATCAGGAGCCATCAGGTTGAATAGCAGACCTACCATCAAATGGTGTGCAAATTTAATTATATGAGACCTCATGGGATAAAGGGATTAGAAGGAAGTGGGAATTCTTTCTTTGCCCTCCACTTGACATGCCTGCCAAGAGAAGAAAATCTGAGCTGGTCCCGTCACTGAGTTCAAAGTCCTCCACAAGCCCTCTCCATCCTGTCTGCCCAGCTTTAGCTCCTCTTGCTTCCCTCTTGTATTCTGTACTCAAGTTTCCATTTCAGCTGTCCCACTCCCACCCCTCCTCCTCCTCCTTTTCTTATCTCCAAATGTTTTCTTGCTTTTACTCACATTGTCCTCCAGGACTTGGATTTTCTCCTTACCAGCACCCACCAGAATCTTGAGTGGGTGAAATGCCCACCCTTTAAGCCCAGATCAGGTTTATTTTTTCTCCCCCACAATAAAGCTTTTCCTTATTCCCTTGATTCTTTACTTCTTCATATCACTCATCACATCACCTATGATCTCTCCTTTACTCTTTTCGCATTCATTTTTAGAGCATGATCACTTCCTCACATGATTTTTTTTCTTTTCCATATGATTATAAGATATTTGGATGTTATACCTGCCTTCTTAACACTGGTATCTAACAACACACCTTGAATATAATAAGAAGAAAGATAATAATAGCTATAAGGTTTGCAATGCACTTTACATGTATTGTGTTATTTGATTCTCATCAAAACTCTGTGAAATAGATGCTGCGAAATAGATAAAATGGATGCATTTTAAAGAACAACCTAAGGCTGACAGTGCTTTGGTGACTTGGACAATGCAACATAGTAAGGAAAAATATAAGACAGGATTTGAACTGAGATTTTCCTCACTCCCAAATCCAGCATTCCATCCACTGTGTCAAATAGCTGGTGCTTAATGACTGTTTTCTTTCTTTTTAAAATTTTTTTAAGTTTATTTTTTATTTTTAGTTTACAACACTCAGTTCCACAAGTTTTTGAGTTCCAAATTTTCTCTCGCTGTCCTCCTCCCTCCCCCTGGCCAAGATGGCACGTGATCCAACATAAGTTCTACAAGTACCTTCACATTAAACTTATTTACATAAGTATTACATACATATTTACTACAACAACACTCAAGTCGTAAAGAGGAATCATAACCAATGGAATGAAGCATGAGAAAGAAGAAACAAAACCAAAAAAGAAGGAAAAAAGCAAATAGTTTGCTCAATCTGCATTCAGTTCAGACTCCATAATTCTTTCTCTGGATGTGCATAGCTTTTTCCATCATGAGTCTTTTGGAGCTGTCTTAGAACCTTGCACTAATGACAAGAGCCAAGGCTATCAAAGTTATTACTTACAGATACCAAGTGCCTGCAATGGTATATAATGTTCTCCTGGTTCTGCTCCCCTCACTCAGTATCAGTTCATACAGGTATTTCCAGGTTATAATGAAGCCCATATGCTCCTCATTTCTTATAGCACAGTAGTATTCCATTATATTCATATAACAATTTGTTTAGCCATTCCCCAATTCCTGGGTATCCCCTTGATTTCCAATTCTTTGCCACCACAAAGGGAGCCGCTATAAATATTTTCGTATATGCTGGGCCATTTCCCATTTGTCTGATCTCTTTGGGATATAGCTTCAGTAGTAGTATTACTGGGTCAAAGGGTATGCACATTTTTATGGCCCTTTGGGCATAGTTGCAAATTGCCCTCTAGAATGACTGGATCAGTTCACAACTCCACCAGCAATGTAACAATGTTCAAATTTTACCACATCCTCTCCAGTATTTATGATTTTCCAGTTGTTTCATGTTAGCCAATCTGATAGGAGAGATGTGGTACCTAAGAGTTGTTTTGATTTGCATTTCTCCTCTCAATAGTGATTTAGAACATTTTTTTCATATAACTATAGTTATCTTTGATTTCTTCCTCTGAAAATTGCCTGTTCATATCCTTTGACCATCTATCAATAGGGGAATGGCTCAGTTCCCTGTATATTTTAGATATGAGGCCATTATCAGATACATTGCTTGTAAAGATTATTTCCCAATTTTCTGCTAGCCTCCTAATCTTTGTCTCATTGGTAATCACTGTTTTGTGAATTGAACCCAAATCACATATTGGATCTGCTCACCTAGGAATGTTGGTTCCATCTCAGTTTGTAAACTCCTTGAGGGTAGGGACTATCTTTCAACTCTCGTTGAATCTCCAGTGCTTAGCATGGTATCTGGTTTGTAATGGGTGCCTAACAAGTGTTTACTGGCTGACTGTTTCCATCTTCAACTTGGACACGTCCAGGACAGGGCCTGACCGTGGATCAATAGAGGGCATTGGTCTGTGACATTGGCTGTCCTCCAGGTAGCATTTCTATCCCTCCCTGGTACTGTGAGGGGACCTTTGACCAATGTCCTTTTGAAATACCACATCATGGATACATGGGGACTCTCCTTTGTTACAGAATGAGTAAGGCTCTTCCCTTCACTATGCTCAATCAGAAATCTGCATGAATGAAGTATGTAATTAAGGTAACACCTCAGTAAGAATATAGTGCTGGTTTTTATGTTTTCATGCTTGATATTCTTCCTCCTGATGTTTCCCATTTGGGACACAGCCTGGTGTGTTAGAATATGCTCCAGAAAGTGAATCAGGATATGAAATCGTTTGACCTCAGACTCTTGGCATTATCAAGGACCTTTGCATCCTATGAATGCAGTGTTTACCTAAACAAAAAATGCCCTCTGAAACAGGCACCACAAGTGGTTATTGAAATTTGAACCCTCCTCCAGTGAGAAGGAACCAAAGGGACTGTGACATAGGAAGCACTTAATAATTGCTTGCAGAATGAATGAATGAATGAATGAGTGAATGAATGAACCAATAATTGACAGAAGCAGCTCATTGCTCTTTGGTTAAATGTAATTCTTGGGGAGCTTTTCATTTTTTGCCCTGTCATTGAGCCTTAATTTGTCTCTTTGGAACTTGCATTTTTTATCTCCTCAGTGGGGCCAAGGAAAACAAGTCTAATCTGCCTTGATTTCCCTTCAACACTCCATGATACCTGGCATGTTCCATTGTCTTATCCAGGTTAAGCACTTCCCAATTCTCCTACTCATTAGGAAATAGGATGTTCTCTGGTTCTCCTATTCCCCCGTCCCATCTTCTTTGACGTGCATACTTGATGGCCAAGGAAATGGCTGCACAAGTGATTTATGGATGTGGCTATCCCTGGCTTTGTGTTACAGCATTGTCACCACTGCCCTGCCCTTCAGTTTGCACTATCCCTAAGGCATCTGGAAGCTCACAGAAAAATCTAATAAGGAAGGGGAATGGACAACACAGGGTAAAAACAAATACAGAAACACAAAGAAAGGAATCCAAGTGATTGTACACCCAAGAGCTGAAGTCCTCTGCTTCAAAGAGGTTCCAAATGGATCTCTTGCTTGGCTTTCTGTCAAAATAGCTGTGGGGCATCAAGACCTGTTTTAGAAGCAGCAAATCCATGATCCTGGGTTAGATCTGCTTTTATAAACTGCTCAGGGGAGGCTTCAATTTGGAATAGGGACTAATGGCCTCATTAGGATTATTGACAGAGCTTGTTTTCCTGGTTGACCCAACAGTTCAATTATACTGCCACCTTGATTGGGGCAGCAAATGTGCAGAATTAGAAACAATTGCTATATAGGGGCTGTCCAGGGTAGGGTACAGCTGTGCTGTCTTTTCATTTTGGCTTAAAGTCCTAACTCCCTAGTTGCCTAGCAATATGGCCTTGGTCATGAATCAGGGGCTCAGTGAAGATCTGCTGATTGAGAAAAGAAGAAATCGTCATGCAATAGTGTTGAGGAGGAAAACATCCTGACAGGGGAAAGTTTTTTTTTTTTTAATTATTCTTTATTTATTTAATATATTTAGTTTTCAGTATTGATTTTCGCAAGAATTTGAATTACAAATTTTCTCCTCATTTCCACCCTCCTCCCAACTCTAAGATGAAATATATGCAGATTGCCTGTTCCCCAGTCAGCCCTCTCTTCTGTTACCC
>CM053623.1:230287444-230309512 GCA_028646595.1 Phalanger gymnotis
TTTTTGCTGCCTGGCCATGTTCCCAGCCAACTTACTTGACCCTTGAGTTTTTCAGCGGGGTATGACTGCTTGTAGACTAAAGAGTTTTATGTTCCACGCTTTGGGGGATGTGCCAGCTCTGCCACACCAGCATTCCTCCTTCCCCAAGAACCCCCAACCTGGACTGGACTAAGATCTTCAGCAGACTCTGCACTCCTATTCTGATCAGCCACTTAATTCCTCCCACCAGGTGGTCCTGGGTCTGGAAGCAACTTCAGCTGTAGTTCTGTAGCTGCCCCACCTCTGCTGCCCTGGGGGCAGTGGCTGAACCACAAACTCCCTGTCCCCAGCAGCTTTTCCCACTAACCTTCTCTGTTGTCTTTGGTGTTTGTGGGTTGAGAAGTCTGGCAACTGCCACAGCTCACTGATTCAGGGCTCTAGGGCATGCTCCTACTGGCTCCTGGTCTGGTTGGTTCATGCCACCCACACTGGGCTCTGCTCCCCTCAGCTCTGCTCCCAGCTCCATGTGGGATAGACCTTATCCAGAGACTATCCAGGCTGTCCTGGGCTGGAGCCCTGCTTCCTTCTGCTACTTTGTGGGTTCTGCAGTTCTAGAATTGGTTCAGAGCCATTTTTTATAGGTTTTTGGAGGGATTTGGTGGGGAGCTCATGCTAGTCCCTGCTTTCCAGCAGCCATCTTGGCTCTGCCCCACCTTGGTTCATGAGCTTTTACTGAGCTTTGCCCTCCCTATGAGTTTTGTGCTGTGCTAGACAAGGTGAGGGAAGAATGGAACATGGGGAGATGTAGTCAGTGGCTTTATGTTATAGCCTCATTCTGAGTACCACTTCCACAGGGGGTCATTATTTAGGGAGAGTGAGTCCCTTCCCATGGCATATGGAGAGATTATTGCACTTGCCTGGGGAGACTTCTGAAGTATGAAAGAAACCTTGAGACTGGTGAACCTGGGAAATTTGCAAAACCAGGTGGTAAAAATGTTTGCTGTTGTTCCAGGGGACCTATCATCTTAGGACTCCAATCTGGATCTTGATGCTGTGTATTCTAATTCCATTCAACATAGACTAAAAGCTAACTGTTTTCCGAGTGATTCTTGGACTGAACTTGTGAGACATGGAGTATATGATGACCGTAAGAGTAAATCAGGTAATCTAGATCTGGGAGGGATTTTAGAATTAGAGCTCCCATTCCAGAAGGTAACTTAGAAAATAGAGCATAAGGACATTGATCCTGTATAATATCTAAGAATGGTGGAATCTGAAGCATAGAACATAGACTACCAGATCTTACAGAGATGTCTATGCCAT
Source organism: Phalanger gymnotis (assembly GCA_028646595.1). NCBI lineage: Eukaryota > Metazoa > Chordata > Mammalia > Diprotodontia > Phalangeridae > Phalanger > Phalanger gymnotis. The sequence goes on from CM053623.1 coordinate 230,288,747, forward strand.
AGAATTTGAAAGAAAGGAAAGACCTGAAGACATAGAATTTTAAAGCTGGGTGGGATTTTAGGAAAGAAGATATCACAACTATTGGAGAACTTTAGGGCTAGGAAATGAGAAACCTTAGGTCACAAACCATAAAGACTATGTGGGCCCTTCTATGTTATAAAGTGGTTATCATTTAAAGCCAGCATGACTTGATGAATAGGATAGTTCATGCCATGGGTATTCCATTTCTTTTTTTTTTTGGCAGGCAGTGTCACTGATGTGATGAACCTAGATATCATCCAACCATTGACACATGACAAGTACCAAATGTTGGAATAGCACCCCTAAAATGAAATAGATCATAAATTAATGGAGAGAAAAATACTTTGTATTGATATAACAGTTATACCTGAATCATCTGTGCCACCTGTCAGGTTAGAATAGGCTAATTGTTATAGGAGAGAAAATGTGGTCTATTGAATGTAGAACTGGACCTTGGAGTTGAAAGACTAGAGTTCAAATCCTACTTTGGACACCTGCTGCCTGCCTGACTGTGATCCAAATATTCATTTATTCAGAAATTCAATTTTCCCTTCTGTTAAATATCAGTAGGGCTAGGTACATTATTTTCCTCACAATAAAGTATTTGTAAAGCTCAAAGTGTTATAAGAACATGATTATTAAGAAGGTAAAACTTAATAGGTCTAAATGTAAAGTATTTCACTTTGGTACAAGAAGTCAGCTTCCTAAATAGATTATGTGAGAAGCGTGACTAGATGTCAAGTCATATTGGAAAGCTCTAGAGGGGTTCAGAGGATTGTGAACTCAACATGAGTCAGCCATGTGACATAGCAGCCAAAAGCCCAACCAGATTGTCAATGTTCTTATTGGGAGCAGAGCCTGCATAACAAGGGATAAATACTTCTATTCTCCCCTTGCCTGGTGAGGCCATTACTGGATTAATATGTTGCATGTGGAGAAACGTTTTAGGAAGGTTACTGATAAACCAAAAACATAAATTGTGGGGAGAGGGCAGGCCAGGATCTCAAGAAAGCTTCAAACCATGATGGGAGGAACTATGACTCTTTATCTGGGGGAAGAGAAGACTCATGGAAGACATATAAAAGTAAAGGAATGAATGACAAAAACTTCTGTTTAAAAATAATTATAATTTTCTAAAAATTACAAGTTCTTGCTTTTGGAGCAGTCTGCTCCATTATTATGGTCACTTAGCTAGTATTTATTAAGCAATTATTATGTGCCATGGGCATTCAAATATTTAGGTGAAAATGGATGTCCACTCATTGGGACCTCATCGAAGAGATTCCTGCTCTTTGAGGCTTCTAACTCTAAACATCTATGCTTCTATGATGTGCTCTTGGCTATTTAAGGGTTGGGGTAGATGACTTTTCCATCACCCCGATTGTCTGAGGTTTGCTTTGGCTTCCTGCCTACTTAGTTTTGGGATCTGAGCCCATGGCCTGGCACTTATCATCATTCCCACTTTGCTCTAATATTTGTCTTTCTATTTCTTTGGGTTAAGCCTTGTGGTGATAACGAAGCTGTTCTGGAATGAAGTGTGAATTATGTCCCAATTTAATCTTGCTGCATCAGGAAGAGCCTGAGGCAGCAGGTAGGTCTCCTGGGACCATTTAAAAAGATTATGGATGTGGAGAGTGCTGAAAGAGAAACCCTATAAACAGTTCTTCATAAAGATGCACAGCCATTGTAGAGAGGACGGTGACTGAGCTGAAGAAAAAAATCAGTGTACTTGCTTATGGAGGAACACTGAGGAAATATGGGGTGGGGGGATCCTAGACATTCTCCCTCTGCATTGCCATTGCTTGAGCGTGGCTTTGAAGGGCTTATCTGAAAAGAATTCTGAAGTTTATAAAAATTTTCCAAACCATGCTGATCTTTCTTTTGTTTGAGCTCGGTAATCCTTATGGATACCATATGTAAGTTCCGAAATGGAGGTTTTCTCCTGTGGGAGAACAATGTGTGGCTCTATGACTTACTGTGAAATGATACGTGGGCACTGGGGGCAGGGAGGAAGAGAACAGGAGAGAAGGAAATAATGTTATCATCAAAATAATTATCATTATTATCACAGCTAGCATTTATATGGTGATTTAAGTTTTACAAAGCACCTTAAAAATTTCTCAATTTGTTCTCATGATACCTGAGAGGTAGGTGCTATTATAATTCCATTTTATAAATGAGGAAACTGAGGCAAAAATTCATCATTATCCTGTGATGGAGCAGATGTGGACTGGCTAGGTATTCCAAGGGAAATTGGTCTAGTGATGCTGCTGAGGCAAAGAGGCAGAAAGATCCCTATGACAAGTGAGGTCAACAAGAATTTATTAAACACTCACTATATGCCAGGCCCATATCTATTCTTGAGAAGTCTCTTCCCTCCACCAGGTGCATGCCCTAGTGGGGATTCCTTTGGTGCATCAGTCAGAATAGGGAGACACTGAGGTCCCCTCCCATTCTCGAAACCCCAATTCTGTCATTCTGATTGCCCAAGGCACCTCTGCACACCATGGCCACTATGAAATACCCAAAACATGCTTTTCCAGTCTCTTTTTGTAGACTTCCAAAAAGGGATGGGTGCTATCTCCTAGGGCATGCCGTTCCACATTGGCACCAGTATGGTTCTTAAGTAGTTTTTTCCCCCTGACATAAAGCCTAAACTCTCTTCTTTGCAAGTTTCACCTGCTTCCATCCACCCTACATCCAGCCTGGCTCCTCTAGCCATGGCATAGGAAAGCTACTCTTGGGGAGATGGGACCTGGCAACTACATCTATGGGTGCTGAATCTCCTATCTCCTTAGTGGCCCCAGACACCGAAGACAAGAAGGGGAAAATTCCTTCAAAGGCCCTATCCAATGGTTCAACATCAAAACCAGAAAGTCTTATTAATAAAAATGACATTAAAATTCATTACAAAGTGATTTGTCGCTGCTTTCCAAAGACCCTGAGACCCTCCCATCTGACTTACAGCTGAAATTCCTATTATGTTGTGCCTTCTCCTACAACATGTGAGCTCCTTGAGAGCCAAGACACTCTTGCTTTGCTTATTTTTATTTAATTCATTGCACTTAGCACAATGCTTAGCACATAATACATACTTATTCATCCATCTTTTCTATGACGGCCATTCAAAGACTTGAAAATGTCTCATACGCGACCAAACCTCAACTCCTTTCTTTGCCTAAACATCCTCAATTCCTTCAAGTGCTCCCCATATGAACTGATACAAAGTGACATGAGCAAACCAGAACGTTGTAGACAATAACAGCAATCTTGTATGATGGTCAGCTGTGAATGACTTAGCTTTTCTCAGCAATACAATGATCCAAGACAATTCCAAAGGATATATGACCAAAAGGCTACCCACTTCCGGAGAAAGAACTGGTGGAGGTGAAATGAAGATTGAGGTATATTTTTTTTGCTTTTTTTCAAAATGGCTAATATGAAAGTATGGTTTTTCAGGATTTGACAAATTGAATTGATATAACATTTCTTGCCTTCTCTATGGGTGGAGAGGAAAGCAGGGGGAGAGAAAATTTGGAACTTAAAATTTTTTAAAAAAGAACGTTAAAAACAAATACTTAATTTGGAAAGAAAAGAGTGATCCTCATATGGTATGAACTGAAAATCCCCCTCCATCCCAGTCACCCTTCTCTGGACACTCTCCAGTTTATCACTGTTCTTAAACTGAGTTTCCCAGAACTGAGCACATGAATCCAGATGTAGTCTAGTGAGATGAAAATAAAAGGAACCATCACCTCCTTAATCTGATGAGATTAAATCAGAGGAACCATCACTTCTTAGTCTTTAATTGTGTGTTTCTCAATACCACTTGTGATCTGATTCATTGTTTTGGCTGCAACATCAGTCAGACAGAATATAATTAAAGTTTCATTCCCCTAAAACACTTGGATATTTTCTCCAATGTACTGATGCCTAGTCATATTTCCATCTTAGATTGCAACATTTATTTTTTATGCTTAAGGATATCTTTACCTTTATCACCTATTAGATTTCATCTTATTAGATTCAATTCTGGCAAGTATGGGATGTTCAAGGAGGACTTGCCCCTCTGGTATGAGGGATTTCTGGGCTCTTTTCAGCATTGCTCATCCTCCTTTGGTGTCCATCTGACACTCAACTCTCACCTGTCTCTCCAAGAAGCTGTAGCTTATGCAGTGGTCACACCCTGGTAAACTATTTCAGGAAATGGACTAAACCAAGTTGAAGAAAACCAACAGGCCCCAAACCTGTTGGGGAATTATGGCAGTGTCTACCCCAAGTAACTGAAGACATCCCCCCAAATTCCATGGAATTGGTGGATAAGAACAATTTGTTCCAATGGCTATGAAGGTGGCTGAAGCAGACACTGTAGAGCATTTAGGGTTGCTTTGGTCAGACATTGCAGACTCCAAGGTCATCCACTGCAGCCCAGATCATTGACAGTCATCAGAACCTTTTTCTTGCCACTGGACTTTGATGACTCTGGAAGAAATATTAAGGTTGAAAACTTTGCACCACTCTGCCTCACTTAAATCCAATTCATCAATATGTCAAAATATCACCCTGTGATGTCGTTAGTCCTCTTTGAAAACAGAGGATGAACAGCAAGTGACACCCAGACTCTGAACCTCCAGAGATATCTTGTATTTTTACATCAAAATCAGACCCGAATCCATTTTCAAGATAATAGAAGAAGATGAGAACAGTGGAAAGAAAGTCTCCTTGTAAGCATTTTCAGTTTGTAAACTCATGAAGAAGAAGCTTAGAGTGATGGAGAGATCACTAAACATTATATCTGAACTATATCTGAATTTGGCCTCAAGTGCTAGTCATGTGACTCTGACTAATTTCCTTTCTCTGGGCCTGTCACCTCATCAGTAGAATTAGGAATTTAGCCTATAGATGAGCTAAGCCTGATTAATGGACACACAAGATGGCAGATGAAATATTTTCTCTGATTCCCACAATCTCTCAAATCTATCCAAAAGAGAAATTATGTGCTAAAGATAAAGAAATTTCAGCTGTTTTCATTGTCTAGGACACCAAGAATCAAAAATAAAATTAAAAAAAAAACAGTAACTTACTCTAAGCTCCCCAAGCACTCCTTTTCCACCTTCTACACTACCAGCAGCAAGTTGCACTAGCAGATGAAAGGATATAACACAGGCTTACATCAAAACTGACTCATATATTACATCCCTTCTTCCTTCCTTTTGGTGCTGTAGAGACCCTGGATTAGACTGTAGAATTTTTCTTGGGCCTCAGAATTCAGTTTTCCCACAGCCTTTCAGGAGCAAAAGCCTGATGAGGCTTACAACCCAAAAACATTAATGCTGCAAAGCTCTGAACTGCTGGTAGCTCGGAATATCCAGTACTTGGAAAATTGGGCTCAGAACTGCCATTTCCAGGCCAAAGAACTAAGTAACAGGAGGAAGGGAGTAGGTCATTAAGAGAATACACTGCAGCATGGGGAGCTATGCAGCACTACACCAAGCCTGAGGGAAGAGCATGACATTAAACTGGGGACAGTTCTAACTACCCAAAAGTCAGTTGGGGCAGAGATTTGGGCTGGTGTGGGAAGAGCTTAAGACACTTGGAGATCCAGCTCCTAAAGAAAGCACAATCTTGGGGAGACTGTGAAACATAAAAAATAAAGAAAGGTTGTTGGGGGGGGGGGCAGACTGAAACTACCAAAGGTTCCAGGAAGAAGAAATCTCAAAGACCTTGAACATAAGCAAATAAATAAAAAATAGGAACTGTAAATGGAAATATGGCTCCTAGATGTAGGAAATGAGTTTAGGAATCTAGGAATAAATATTTTTAACTGAGGGAAAAAGATCCAACATTTGATGGGACAGACAACCCTGTGCAAGTGAAGGACTGCATAGAAACACAACACATTGTTTCTGAGTGGTTTCAAAGAGGAATGAGGATTATAAGAACAGAATTTGTTCTGTATAGCAAAATTATCATTATCATCATCAAACTTGAATCTACAATGGCAAGCCTCACCAAAGAAACAAGAGAGAACAATAGACTGGGAATGAAAATTCACATAAATGAAAGACAATCTAGAACAAGTGAAGCAAAAAGCCAAGAACACTAAAAGGAATTTAGCCTGGATGCATCACTATACATTCCCTATCAGATAGGACATTGGATAATTGGACAGACTGACTTATCTTCTAAACGTGACTATGTTCTGAGCAGCATGACTTGTCTAAATGATGTCTCCCCTATCAGTGTTATAGTGAGATTCATAAGAATTCTGTGGGATGTAAATGAATACCTGTTTTCAAAGAACATCAGAACTATAATAGACCTAAGAAGGAATGGAAATGAACCCCATGGCATAAGCAAGAATCCAGCCCAGAATGCCCCCAAGAAGTAGCCATATTACCTTTGAAGAACTCCAGCGCGCGTGTGTGTGTGTGTGTGCATACATACGTGTGTGTGTAACTATGGCATAACTGTGTACTTTTCAAGGTAGTCTATGGCACTTTTGAATAGCTTCCATTGGTTTCCCTTAGTTTGTCTACACAGACCTTCTTTAAATGAATAGCAGTTTCAAAGGGAGTGAGGAGATTGATACACAGTAGGAGTAGCTGTATTCTTTACAGTCTGGAGTTGGTCTTGAGTGGACAGAGGAGAAAATGAAAACCCTTCTCCCTCCCATGTAGCTGACTGATGAACTGAGATGATGTGAACACTTTCAGGGGGAAAAGTGCCAGCAACAACATAGTCTGTGATGTCAGCCCAGTCATTCTGATTCTCGACAGAAGAAATATGCTTTCTTCATGGGATATTGTGTTTTCAGTGAGTCTCATAATGAAATTTTGAGAAACTCACTGATGCTCACCCAAATTTGAGCTGGGATGCCTATTATGAAAATTGATCACACCTGCATAATGCATTCTAAGTTATGGGTCCAAGAGATGATAAATCTCAGAAATTTGCATTGAGTAAAATGTTTGAGGAGATGGCTTTGTAGTCTAGAAGATTAGCTGATTTTGGGATTGGCTGCTACAGTACCCCAAAATAAAGATAAATTCCACATAATGTGTATGTACCTCGAGGGAAAGGTTTGAAATGATAAACTCCTGTTTCTGTAGTGCCTGCAAGCATTTACTTCTAATCATTTAGCACCATTGACTATTTGGAATGAGAAGTACCTGCAGGGGAGAGCGAATACAGGGGGGGGTGCTTTGGGGGGGTGGTTTTCTTGGGTTTTCATGTGTGGGAGGGAGACAAGGGCAAGCAACCAGGAACAAAGCAGGAAAATAGAATGGGGGAGAAAGGAATAGAGACTGTTTTGTTTTTGTTTTTAATGAGGAAAGTGGAGAGAGAAGAATTATGAACAAAGAAATTAAATTCAACAACCATTTATTAAACATTGATTATGAGTGAGTCCTGGCTCAAGATAAGGGCTCCAAAGAGGTGGGGGGGGGCAGGGCAAGGAAGGAAAGAGAGAGAGAAAGAAGGGCTTGCATTCCATCTGCTACATTACTATTCTGACTTTGGGAAAGCACCTCCCCCTCTCTGGGCCACAGACTCTTCATCTATGAAATTAGGAATTAGGACAAGACAATGCATACACTGTACTGCCTTTTAGCTCCAACATGCCAGGATATTTCATTGTACAGGCAGGCTTTATACCACATAATGTCTCTATCAGCAACCATTTATTAAGCCTTTACTAAGTGAGAGGTGAAGAATGAAGAAAAAGAAAGGAGGAAAGAAGGGGAGAGGAGTGAAAGAATGAGTAAATGGATGAAAAAATACTTATTAAACATTTAATTTTTGCCAGGCATTGTGTTATGCTCTGGAGATGCAAATACAAGCAAGGAAGGCAGTTCTTGCCTTAATAGAGGAAGACAATAAATATCACATAATTTATGGCCAAGGAGGCATGGTTTGAACAGAGAAGTCAGAGGGAATGGTGGAGGAAACCACTGGACAAATGAGAGACTTGTCCTTACTGTGAATAGTAGTGGTATTTTGAAGGTTCTTCTGAGAGAAACAGTTGGTAAGTGGGGGAGGGGAGCATACACTCATGCCCTAGTAGGCCCTAGACATTGTTTTGTAGGCCTGACACTGAACAAAATAAAGTTAAAGCTAACCAAATCCCCGAATTATAGGGGTTGCTATGACCTTCAGTTACTGATGGAGGTGGAGGAATGGATCATAACAGGTAGAAACATGGAGAAAAAATATGGAGGAAGGAAAGGGTTTCATTTATGCGAATAATTTTCTTTTCTTCCCATTGTTCACTCATGGGCAAAATTCAGACATAACCCTCTTATAACTTACCTCTTTCTGAAAGTGTTTTCTTAACCTATCCTTAAGTTCCCAACACTCCTACCTTTCATTACTCACAGGCTCCAGTCTGACATGCACTTAACAGTCACAGTTTCAAAGCCACTGGAGATGTGATTTTCCCCCAGAAACTCCAACCAAACTGCCCTAGTCTGATTTTTCTTTGACATGACCGTTTTCTTTGCAAAGATGCCATAGGTGTGGGTGGCACATGCCGAAGTAGCAATAAACTGGGATTGCCATCAGCTGGGAGAGATCAGGTGTGATTAACAAGCAATGTGAAATATTTTTTAACAAACAGGCCAGACTATAAGCATAGAAATGAGTGTTGTTTATCCAATGAGCCACTGAGAAGGCAAGGGAGAAGTTAGTAATGCTACTTTGAGCCTTTTCTTCAGAACATATTCTCTCTGATGGCAAATCTTAATCTTTGGAAACTGCAAACAAGCACAAGTCATTTGGAACCAAGTCTGGTGACTGAAGTGAGTTACCTCATTGGTTTATGACACTTTTGGTCAAAAGCAAAGTAAGGGAGGTAGCATGGAGTGGGCTGGCTTTGTACTTAGCACCTGGACTTAAATCATGGTTCCATCACTTACTACCACATGTGAAGTCAAGCAAGACACCAAATTTTTTTGCCTCAGTTTCCTCATATGTAAAATGAGGGAGTTGGACTAGATACTTTCAGGTCATTTTTCAGCTCTAAATCTATCTTATAGTAACACAGAATCATAGACTGAACAGGGTGACACTCAGTTTCAAAATATCAGTTTTGTAATTGCACAAGGAAAGATATGACTAGATAGCAATGTGAAGAAGTTCTAGAGGGCTGAGTAGATTGAAAGCTCAGTGTGAGTCAACATGGCACCATTGCAGTCAAGAAAGCTAAAGCTATCCTCAGCTCTCTAGATTAAGTTTAGATAGATGTAGCATCTAGAACACAGGGGTGGAGAACTTCATTATAGATTTGCTTGCTGAGACCACATCTGGGGATTCTGTTGAGTTGTTCAGTTCCAGGTACTACATATGATATGTAAATTACATATACATAGATAGACTTGTGTATATATGTATGTATGTATATATGGGTGTGTATGTGTGTATATGATTTAATTCCTTTTAATCCTAGGATCTTTTTGGCTCCATATTGTCACATAATGCATTAGCTCTCTCTCCCTAGTTTTATGTCATCAAAAGTTTTGAGAAATATGACAGCCGTGCCTTTATCTAAGTAATCAATGAAAACACTGATCTCTATGAGGCCAAGCATAGATTGCTGGGCATCCCCGCTAGAAATTTCCCTTTATGCTGATATCACCAGGGATTCATAAACTTAAAAAAAACTAATCATTATATTTCAGTATAATTGGTGTCCTTTATAATCCTAAGCATTTTATTTTATGCATTGAAAGACATGATGCTAAGAAGAGATCCATATACAAAGACATTGAGAAACCCCTTCTATAAAACATTATTGTCTATCTACTCTTTGGATATAGCCATTCAACAATTTGCAGATGCATTTTACCATGCAATCACCTGGCCCGTGTTTCCCCATCTTTTCCTTGTATAGCAATGGAAACGTTGGCAAGGGTTTCGCTAAGATGAAAGCAAAGTATATCTCTATCATTCTCCAGGTCTAGCAATCAAATAACCTTATCACAAAAGGAATTGAGGTTATTCCAGCATGACCCATTCTGGATGAAGCTATGTCAGCTCTTTGAAATCCCATTTCACTTTCCAAATATTCACAAACCATCCCTTTACTAATGGATTCTAAAATCTTGCCATCTTCCAGTGCACCTATTGTAAGATATTATCTGACATTCTTTGGAACCAAGGCTTTTTCTAATTTGAGGATGTCCACACTAGAGGAACTGGTCAATATATTTTACATTAACTTTCTGGCTATTATTCCAAAACCATGCAAGGTGTTTCTTTTGTTCTTAAAGCATTGTTCCATTTAGCCCACATGGAGCCCAAGAGCAATATTTTCTTTTTACTTTGAGAAATTTGCACTTTGAGAATGTACATGGAGCTTTAGACTTGATACTGTAAAACTTAGATCCAAGCCCTAGGCCTAGAACTTGCCACTTTGGTAAAGGTTTTGTTCCTGTTGTTGTTGTTTTATTCTGTTTTTTTTCCAATACTCGGAAGCCTCAATTTCCTTATGCATAAAATAGGAAAATGACATATGCATTCCCCAATTCAGCAGGTTGTTTTTGGTAAAGAACTTCATATACTTTAAAATACAGTACAGATGGGAGTTATTTCCCCCTTAAGGTAGAAGGATGCTTATCCCAACTCTCACAGATAAGTTCCTGATGCCAGGACGGGGTTACATCTCTCATAAAAGGTTCTGTAGGGACCACTGAAAAGGTTGGAGGTTATTCTCAAATGTACAACTTTCCTCTGCCATGGTAGCCTCCTTCGGCTGGTGAGTTTCTTTGGGGGTCTCCCTTTTTATGAGAGGCTCAGACTGTCCCCTTTCAGCTGCCCTTCTGATTCTCCCAGATATCGCTCTCATGCACTCTTGTCTGGGAAATGCTACTCCCATGCAGTCTCCATTTTCAGTTCTCCTTTTATGTTCTCTTCTACCATTAGAATGTAATATCCTTAAAGCTAAGAATTGTCTTTCATTTTGCTTGAGTTTTACCCCCAGTGCTTGGCACAGTACTTGGCTTACGGTGAGTATTTAACAAATGTTTATCTCCTTTTTCTAATGCCATCAGTGTGGGCACCACCAGAGGATTTCTTTCCAAGATTAGTAGTTGAGAATTTAATTAGCTAGCTTTTAGTAGGCTTTAGAAAGAGATATTTACAAAGATGGAACTGTAAGAACAGTTAATATGACACAAGTCTCTTACATGTGCATAGACAGTCCAGGGGAAAGTGGGCTCAAGCTTAGATGATACATGTACCAAGGAGGTACCTAAGCTCTTGGTTGCTAAAAGTTCTTTTTCTCTTATTTGTGGGGGTGCTCAAGAGGTTCTCCTTAGGCATGGTGTCATTTCTTTATTGGGCTTCTCTTTATGCAGCCATGAGTCTAACATCAGATTTATTCTTAACTTGCAATGAAAAGAGTTCTATCAGCTGATCTTAGGAATGCTACTAGAACACCTAAGGGAGGATGTAAAATCAAATATCTGGAACCCTTAAACATTTCAAGGTCTTCTTCTGGCCAAAGGGGAGGGGAAGGCAACTTAGACTGAAGACTGAAGCTAAGACATTTCCTCTCCACCTCCCCCTCCTTGCTTCCTTTCTGGGTGGAGGGGAAGAGGGAGTGGTAACTTGGAAGTCTGGGCTCCCTCAAATTTCATGAATATCTCCAATTTTAGTTAGTGTGATCATTGATACATTACCTCTGGGGTCTGAACAGATAATTTGACCACAGTTGGAGAACTTTTTTGACTTTAAGATCAGTCCTTTAACTATCCTAGTTAAATTATCAAGACCATAATGGGATGGGATGGCTTCAACCACCACCACCACCACATGTGTGGATATATCTATATATAGGTATGTGCATACACATATATTTATGTATATATATATATAAATGCACATATATGTATACATGAATATATATACAGTGTTAGACTCTTGGGATTACAGATATACAAACACATACACATACACACATATGTATGTATTATGAATGTGTGTATGTGTAACATTATATTAATATATCCTACAAATATGATATGTACACATATATACACGCATATGTAGGCATATACTTATTACCACACTTGCCATGTCTGAGAATATAACTCACTTTCCTCCCCCAGTTCATTACCCTCTATGAAAAGAGGTCGATTTTAGTGGAATAAAAGAAGATGGTAACACCAAACCTTTTGAAATGACTTTTTGAAATGAATTTAATCCCCAGAGAGAAAGAAATAATAGAATAGTTAACCAAACATCTATTATTATCTACTGCTGCCTCAGTTTGGACCTTCCCAGCATGTAGAGCCTCACTGTTTTGGAACAATCCATGATTGCTGTGGCCTGCTTACCCTAGTATATCCCTCCTCCTCCTGGTCAGCTCCTCCTGGTGTCTCCTTGCTATGCAAAAGCCCTAGGCCTGCCCTGTTCCTGAATTTTTGAAATTCCAATCCATGGGCCCCCCACAAGGTATCTTCCTCTTCCCCCTTCCCTATTTTTCCATTCCCTTTTATGCATTGTTTTCCCCCATTAGAATGTGAGTTCCTTTGCTTTTTGTCTGTATCTCCATCCTTGTACATCCTCCATGTACTTAGTACATAATAAGCACTTATTAAATGCTTGTTTCCTTCCTCTATGAGCCTCTTGTTTTTTTGCACATTGAGATATTTGTGTTTGGTGATTGTTAGTAATAAAATAAAAATTTCATTTAAAGAGCTAGTACGTTTATTATCCAAGAACCAGCCTGACCAGCTGCTAGAGGGGATCATTACCAGAGGCTGGCCTCAGGGATGGATTATTTGGGCCAGAGTAACTAGGCATGGGTCATGTCCTTCATGGAGAGCTGGAGTCTGTCCTGCTGGACAGAAGACCTACAGCTAGGAAATCAGCAGTCCCAAAGCCAGCAGGTATTGGGTTTATTTTTTGTTGCTGTTAAACATGGGAAGAAAATACATGAGTGGTTATCTGCTTTTACTAAACATAGCTCACCTTCATAAATCACCAAACTTCTACATTTCTCACTACTGTTAAAACAGAAATGTGCTGCTCTCACACTATGTGACGGTGACAGGGGAAGCTGCTCCATGCTATATGAAGGTGACACTGGATGCTTCCCCCAGGTTATGTGGCAGTGACAGGTGAAGCTGTCTGATGCTATGTCCCAGTGACAGGGGAAGCTACCCTCATGCTATATGACAGTGACACAGGATGCTTCCCCCATGCTATATGACAGTGACAGGGGAAGCTGCCCCCATGCTATGTGATGATGATGAGAAGTGAGCCATGGCATCTACCCCAGAGGAAGCTGCAAATTCAGACATAATGAAGACCCCCCACCCTAGGTCCCCAAATCAGTGGTCGTGCAATGAAATAGGAGACGTTTTGCATGGTTTCAAGAGACCTTGCCTCTTTCAGCCATGTTCTCCCTAGGGGATTGCCCTAGTTTTTGTTAAAATGCAGGCATAGTCTATGTGGCTTTACAGAACATCCAATAAGAAACCTCACTGCCCCTCGTTTCTGCTATATTTTGATTAATCCTAGTTATATGACCTTGGCACAATGGACTTGCACCCATGGGAACAAGTAGATATACTTAGATACTGTATATAGTATGTTATCATTTTTTCTTAGAATTGGTAAAAGGAATAAGTAGTTTATAACAAAACATTCAAAAGTTTACAGCTTCTCTTTGACCCTGTCTGCCTCCTTACAGTAGATAGGCATATTCAGTACTCAAATTCCAAATCTGGACCTTGGCTCTTAGATGTAACATGGGCATATAGAAATCAAGCTGCTCTTTCCCTCCGCTCACCCTTACTTTCCCTCCTACATGTAGACAGAAGCTACTTTGGCTTCTGCTTCCTGTTCCTTCTCCCAACACTGACAGAACTGCTTCCCATTGACTACTTCTGAACCTAGCTTATAGCTCATGAAGCAAGTTGAGAGCAGGGGTGTAACTCATTGGCTGTACTTGGCAATATGGGCTCACCACCATTCCACCCCACCATCTCTGACCTTTAGACCAATGGTTCCCATTTCATCTGCCCGAGAGGCATCTAGGTGGTACAGTGGGTAGAGCTCTGGGTCTGGTGTCAGGAAGACTTGAGTTCAAATTCAACCTCAAACACTTACTAGCTATGTGACCCTGGGCAAATGACTTAACCTTTGTCTGCCTCAGTTTCTTTATAACATGAGGATAATAGTATCACCTACCTTGCAGGGCTCTTGTGAGGATCAAAAGAGCTAATTTTAAAGCACTTAGCACAGTGCTTGGCACATAGTGCTATACAAACATTAGCTATCCTTATCAGTTATCATCATTATTGTATCATTTGGTCTTCTAACCTCTTCTTGGCTTTTCAGACTTGTAGACTGCTCCAAATTGAAGGATAGAGCTATAGGTCAAATATTTAATACCTATTTACATATAAAGTGTCACGGACTCTTACTTTTCCTATCCCCCACCCCCACGCCACCCCACATAGACTCTATTAGCCTGCCATAGTCCCACTGTTAGCAATTGGCATACACCGAGGTCTTTGGGCTACAAGTTCAGTCTTCTTTCCACTGAACTGTCTCTCCAAAGGGAAAAAAAAGTTTATTTAATTGGAAGATGCTTGCCATACCTATAGACTCTGACACTGCTGGGAAGACTGTGAAAGGTTAGGATGGCAACTGCCCCAGTTACCACTTTGATCAAATTTTGCTGATTCTGCTCATCACAAGTCATCATTAATGGCTTAGGTCTCAATATGCAGGCAAGATTCCACCGACGGAGTAAGCTCTGTGGGCTCTTCCCTTCAGGCCATAATATGGATCCAAGGTAGGGAGCAAGGGCTTCTGGGAAAAATTTTGTGTCTTTGACAGCACTCCCTAATAGTCCTTAGACAGAGAGCCTTGTCAACCTCTTCCCGTGGGTCTGGCCTCACTAGATCCTACTCTTTTTGCAAACCAGAGATGACTATACTTTCTTAAATGAATGATACGTGGGACTTGGTTGGAACTTGAGAAATATCCAGGTTTAATTAAACAAGCCATGCATTTCTTCAGGAAGGAACTGAATATTTATGATGCAGTTATAATTTGGGAAAGAATAAAGGATAAGCATGACAGAAGCCTGGGAACAGTTTCTAGAAAAGATGACACAGACAATTAATATGATATTAAAAAATTATTAATTTTAATCAGGAGCCAAATTATTTTCTTTCTCCTTTCTTTTTCTCTCACCCCCCTCCATCTCTTCCAAGATTACCTATGGGTCTAGTTTTAATGTAGAAAGAAATCTGTCAAATTAAAGTGAATTTTCATGGCTGACATCTATGGTATGTCTTTGTCGAAGAAGTTTCCAAGGATTTCAAATGCTTCTGAAATAAAAAAAAAAAATCAATTTTTTAATCTGGGTACAATATAAAATCATTCTGGGATAATGATATGATAGTCTCCCTTACACAGCTGACATTTCAGCCAAACAGGCTTCCTTCCTGCTCCCCATCAATGGTATTTCGTCTCCCATCTCCATGACATTGTAAAAGATGACCCCCATGCCTAGATTGGTCTCCTTTCTGAGACTACACCTCTTGGAGGCCCTAGCTCTTTACAAGGCTCAGTTCAAGAACCATCTCCTATGAAAATTTGAATGAAAAATGAAAAAAATGAAAAAAAATGAAAATTCTGCTACTTGTAAGTGTTCCTTTTAAAATTACTTTGCATTTATGTTTGCATGAATAAATTAAATTTATTCATTTGTGCACCTGTATCTCCACCTGCCTCCCATAATACAAGATCCTGGAGGGGAAGGAATTGTTCCAGCTTTGTCTTTGTCTCTAGTGTCTGGCACACAGTAGGTAGTTAAAAGTTTGTTGAATTGAATCAAATGGAATTCTTGCCAAACATTTCAAGTGCAAATTTCTCAGTGTGGCATTGAAGGCATTCAGTAGTCTCGGCACATCCTTCCTATCCAACATGGCCTCCCATTGCTCTATACCACATGGTCTCCACTCTGCTCTTCCTCTCTGTTCTCTAAGCTTTCCAGGCTCATTCACTACTCCTGAAACCTAGAGATGTCTGTGTGGGGACTTCCTGAGAACCAAACCCCTTCCCTAACCAAAGTACTCTTCTTAGACTATTCTAAGTGTTTCTGTCCACCCTAAAGCTTGTAATGTCCAAGCTGGGGTGACCCGCAGAGGCATTTCAGTTATCCCCCTCATTTAACAGATAAGGAAACAGAAGCCTAGTGAGAGGTAAGGCCTTATCCCAGGTCAAACCAGAAAGATAGTTGATCAGACACAAATAAAGGTCAAGTGTTACAAGGTCAAATCCAATTGTTCCTTGAGCATTCACTCCTCATTCCTCATTCAGCCAACAAATATTTACTTATCCCCTGCTCTGTGTATGGTCTTAGATTTAACCTGGGGACATGAAGGTAGATAAATCAGAGACCCTATTCTCAATGATCTCTTAATCCATTGTGGGAAAAAACATGTACACAAATAATGATGGTGGAAAGAAGGGTGATAGGCCCAGGGAAAACTTCCATGTCTGCTTGTTCTTAAAGCAGGAAAAATCCCAGCTGCATTTTCCATATTTTCCCCCTTTCTGAACATTGCTAAACTCACCCTTTGATGTATGGTCTATAGTATTAATATGTGAGAATTTAAGAGCTTCTCTGTAAACTCTCACCATTTCCCATCACTAGCCCTGCTCCCCTATTGCAAGCATGCTGAAATCCTTTACAATCCAAAGGTAGTGAGTTCTTGGGGCCAGAAGCAGGGATGAGGGTGCTGATGGATGAGAACAACAAAGTATCCATCATGTTACTCTATTTGTTTTCCTGGGATTTTGTTTATTTGTTTTATCATCCCCCCACCCAGGACGCCTCTGGGATAGCAATACAGAGATGATGTTCTTAGGGACTTCACACCCAGCAGCTGAGTCTTTTTTGTTTTTATTATTCAATTGTTACCTACGGGTTTACCCACAGGGGTAGGTATTTACTTATAGGACTTTCCTGAGTCTATGGCTCAGGAAAAGTGGGATTTCTCAAGGATTCCTTTCTCATGGACTAGTTTGCTCACTCTGTCTAACTGCTGATATGGTAGAGGTGAGGTCTGTGTTTTCCCTCCTTCCCTTCCCCCCAAAATTTGAAAGTACAAGCCCTCGACTTGTTAGAACCAAAGTCAGTACCTGGTGGGTCTGAGGAGGTCAGCTTTCTTTACTCTCACTTCTTCCTGCAGGCCCTGATGCTTCCCTGCTCTTCCCCATTAATGACCATGTTACACCCCTATCTCTCTCTATCTCTATCTATCTACCTATCTATGTATCTATCTCTATCTATCTATCTATCTATCTATCTATCTATCTATCTATCTTATATTCTCATTTGATCCTCTCACCAACCTTACTAGAGAGGTACTATTATTGTCCCCATTTATAGATGTAGAGACCAAAGGAATAGGATCAAACAGCTGGTAAGTGTCCACAGCAGGATTCGAACCTAGCCATATGTTCCAAATTCCATGTCTATTTCTCCATCTACCTCACCAAATGTCCTCTTGTTCATATAAGTCACTTAATTTTTGTTCAGTTGTACTAAAAGGTAATTCCCGCCTGGGTCCCTCTCAGGTCTCTTAACATTTCCTGCTTTGTACTTCCAGGAAGTCAAGAAAAAGGCTTCTTAACCTTGATTCTATGGTCATTCTTCCCTCAAAGTGTCTGTGGATAGATTTTAGGATGTTCATCGACTTGAATGGGAATTTTAAAAATTACGTCTTTATTTTTAATAAATTTTGGTTTCTCTCACAATTTTATGTATTTTATTTTGTGTATTTAAAAAACCTGATTCTGAGAAGGGGCCCATAGGCTTCACCAGTCTGACTGCCTATATCCATGACACAATCAATGCTCAGAATCCCTGGCCTAGAACCTCAATCTGGCAGGGTCCTTTGCCTGTGGCTCAATGTGCTGGTCATGGATTCAAAGCTGCAGGACCAGTGGAGGGAGATCAGCTACTGGGTTGACATGACATAAGTGTATTTCATGATCCTGATGGCAAGTAGTATTGTCATGCTCAGCTCATCCCAGTCCTAGCAAAGCTTCATGACTTTTGACAAAAAACCTTGCTCGGCTAGGGTGGTAGCATCACAAAGGTCTGAGTGAGGATGGACCCTGGAAGGCCTCTAAACAAAATCTTAATTTTACAGTTACAGAGACTGAAGGAGCAAAGATGAAGTGACTTGTCCAAGATCATAAAAAATCTTTTGATTCACCAGAATCACTAAGTTCATGGAGTCCTTCAAGGCGATCTTATCCCATCTGTATTTGACCAGAAGTTATCTCTGTGTCATCTTGGCCATGTTACTTCACTTTAGTTTCTTTGCTGGTGAAATGAGGGTATTATATTTGAAGGCCTTTAAGGACACATAAAATACAGGTTTCTATGGCTTTCCAAGTGGCCATTCTGACTATGGCCAACATTGATCACTTTTCTTCCTTTGGTAAGTCTCAACCTCCTGAGTTTCACATTCTTTGTGCATAAAATGAGGTTTGGAATAGATGGTCTTTTCTGCCTCCAGATCTTGGGCCTTTTGATCCAGCACATCCTGACTGGCCTAGTACCTAATCTTTGTTTAAATACTGTCTCATGTTGCTTTTGAGTTTCACACATAAGATCCTCTCTTCCTCCTTTCTCCACATGCAGTCATTGTCTAAGTTTTGTTGGCCCAGGTTTTGTGATCTGTCAGCCAATCCTTCTCTTTCCCATAGAAATAATCTCTGTCTTCAAGGAGCATACATTCTACTAGACGACTCTTGGGCACTGATTATATTTTTCTGGGTACCAGTCCAGTCAGAACCTTGAATACGTAAGCCTAGTGCTGAGCCTAATATCATCCTCTCGGACAAAGCTGGTCATAATACTTGCATGAGCACGGAGAAGCCAACTACAACTTTCCCAGTAATATGGAGGACAATCAGGTCTTACCATATCTAAAGTGTATGGAGTATATAGGAAGGACTAACAGCTCTGGAGTGAGTACTTCTTGAGCCCTTTTCAAGTCTACTCCTCCACCTTTTCTGACCACTTTAACCCAACACTCACTTATGACTACAAGAAGCTGTAGCATGTGCAGCAGCCACACTATGGTAAAACTATCCTAGCAGACAGGCTAAATGAGGTGGAAAGTAACCAACAGGCCTCAAACCCATAGGTGAGTTAGGTAGTTGTCTGCATCAAGCAGGTGATGTACCCTAGGGGTATAAGAACTTAGTAAAAATGAATGGAAATTCACTGATGTTTGCCTTTACTAAGTGTCTGAAAGGCATGGGAGACCAGAGGGCTGGGTGTAGTGGGGGAGGATATCAAGTGAATGAGCCAGGACCTACATCAGGTCCTGCGGTTTCTGTTCCAATAATATAGAAGGCAGGAAAGTTCTGAACAGCTGACAGATCCTGGAGCTTAAAGCCTCCTTGTAGGGAGCCATAGATTTAAACTTTTGGTCACCTTTAGACTGTAAATGTGATCAAGAGGCAGGGCCTTATGGGAAGAAGGGTCAGACAGGTCCTGCCTATGGAGAAGTGTTAGCTCAGGGTGGATGACAGAAGCAGAGACTCCGAGGCCATATACAATCCATTCTTTTTGGAACAGAATAATGATCTTAGAGGGAGGCGGAGCCAAGATGGCCACATGAAAACAGCGTCTTACAGGAGCTCTCTCCCAAGTTCTGTCAGATTCCTATAAAAAAGTGAATTTGAGCAGATTTGAGAGAGTTAGAAACTGCAAGCAGTCTGAGTGGGGCAAATCCCCCAGCCCAGAGAGTCTGAAAGGCTGAAGTAACGAATCTATAGGCTAGGAGAGCGCTTGGCGTGCAGAGCTGCCCCAGACGGGACCAAAGCAGAAGCGGCTCGCTGGGAAAGCCACGTGGAAGACAGGCTGAGAGAAAGCCAGGCGCCCGAAACCAGCAGAGATCCCCAGGCCTCCCAACACAGGACAGCACTCAGTGGAAGCGACAAGAGGCAGCGCAATGCCACTGACCATGAGATACCAGCTCCTGAGGCTTGCAGCCCAAAGGTTTCAAAAGATTTTTGAACTTCCAGGAGACATAATGGCCAGGTAAAGGGCTCTAATCCCTCCCCTCCCCACCCAGAGAATTCCTTGAGGAAAAAACAAAAAAGAACGCTGGAACAGAGAAGACAGAAGTGAGGCTTCACTGGCCGAGTAGTTGGAGTACCTGAGTCCCAGAGGGGCAGAGCCAGCAGGGGTGAACACCAGGAGCCCAGACATACTCTTTCTCCCCCAGGGGAAGTGCCAGACACCCAGCCTGAACAACAAAGAGCTGAGACCATTGCTGAAAAGCAACAGTGCTGGAAAACAACACCAGAGGAAGAGATTTCGGTCAGCCAGGCCCTCTTCCCCACCCCTCAGGAAACTGAAGGCTATAATTCATGGAGCCAACAAAGAGACTCACAATCTCCAGAATAAGAAAGCTGGGACAGTGAGCCCTGAGCCCCAAAAGCAGAAATTTACTGTAAAGCCAGGAAAAGGCTAACCAACATGAAGAACACAAAAAAACTGAGGACCTTTGATTCTTTTTATGGAGACAGGCAGGATCAAAATACCAATTTGGAAGAGGATAACAATGACACTATATTCACATCTGATACCTCAAAAGGTAATGTGAACAGGTCTCCAGACCAAAAAGCAATACTAGAAGAGCTAAAGGAGGATTTTAAAAACAAAATTAGGGAGACAAAAGAAAAAATGGAAAA
>CM053623.1:230310012-230333006 GCA_028646595.1 Phalanger gymnotis
GGGAAGAAAAACTGGAACTCAAAATTATGTAGAACTGTTTGTTGCAAACTAAAAATAAAAAAAAATTAATATAGAAAAAAAAGAATAATGATCTTACACCGAGATTTCCTTTTACAGTTTATAAAATATGCTGGCCTCCATCCTCCTCTCTCTGGACAAGGATCAAGCACCTACAGCTTGTGGGACATTGGAAGAGAGGCAGAGATGAATATTCACAACAGTGATGACTCTGGTTTACCCAGCTGCTTGGTCTATGGCCTTGTCTTCAACTTTTCCCTGTCCTTCCTCCCCCTCCAATGAGTTACCAAAGTTCAGCTCTAGCCTTTAGCATCATCTATGTCCTCCTCCCTCTTTCTGCGACCCCAGCAAAACACCAGCTCTCCTTACCTCCCATCTGCTTCGATTCCCGTAGTAGCTTCCATTTTCTTTCCCCTCCAGTTCAGCCTCCCTACTGCTGCTACACTAACTTTTCTCATGTAATGATCAAACTATGTGATTTTGGCCTTGCTGTGGCTTGCCTTACGGCTCCCAAGTAAATATCTAGCCATTTTGTTTGACATTCAAGACCCCCTCCAATTCGGTGCCAGCGTATTTAATATCACTTCATGCTCTGCCAACCATCAGAAGGGGACTGCTTTCCATGTGATATTGTGGAGTGACCAGTTGAGTTGGAGTCTGGAAGACCTGCATTCATATCCTGTGTCAACACTGACTACCTAGGTGACCCGGGGCAACCACTTAACCTTTCCAAGTCTCAGTTTCCTAATCTTTAAAATGAGAATGACACCACCTAGCTCATAGTTATTATGAAGAAAATGGATATTAAATGCTTTGAAAATCTTAAGCCACTCTCAATCATTAAGTGAGTGAACATTTAAATGCTTTCTCTCACTGTCTCCCATACCTACAGTGTTCTCCCTCCTTCTCCCTGCCTCATATCTTCCATGGACTCAACCCTTCAGATGCATTTCAAATCCCACCTTCTCACAGAGGCCTCTCCTGGTCTCTCTTCCTTCTCTCCATTCATTTACATGATATAGCTCTCTTATTTATCCAGTTCTTTGCATGTTGCTTCCCCTGTTAATCTGTTAGCTCTCTGCACTAGGGACCATGTGTGGTTTTTTTTTTGCCTTTTTTGTATACTAGCACAGTGTCTAGAACATAGTAAGTGTTTAATGAATGCTTCTGTTATCCTCCATTCTTTTTTGCCCCCAAGCCCAAAGGCTAACCCTATCCCTAACCCAGAATGTTCAGTCCATTCCCCTGCCTGGAATGCCCTCCATTCTCTCTTTGTCTATTGAATTCCTACCACTTCTTTAAAAACTAAATCAAATGATCCTGCCTCCATGAAGCCTTTGAGGCTCCTCTCCAACTACAGGAATCCTTTGCTCCTCAAAACTCACATAGACCCTTGCTTGCATCTACAAAATATGATGGATTTTTTTAGCTTATAGTTATGCATAAGTCCTTCTTATCCTCCACTACACTATAAGGTCGATGATGGAAGGGTCCTCAGTAATCATCCTAGGAGGAGCTTGGTAAGTCTTTAAGTTGCTCCTGATAAAGCTGTTCTTGAAAGACATCCTCTGGCCAGGATGATGATGACATGTACAGACATACTTGGTCTTTACAATAACCCTGGGATGTGAGGACAATCATCATTAGGCTCATTTCAGGAGCAAATAGAGACTCAGTGAGCTTCAGCATCTTGGCTCCAGCCAACAACTAATCCATGGCAATGCCAGAATTGGAGCGCAGAATTGCCTAAACCACATTGCTTTTCTTTGCTGCCCTCGAAGCACCGTAAGTAACATGAAACTGACCCCATGAAACATACTGTTTCACTTTTGAGTTCCAGCCAGCACACATGCTGGCCTAACATTGCGATGCCCCAGGAATAACAAATTCCCTGGGCACTTCCAGCCATGGTGCAGTACAGTGTTGAAAATATTTCTCACTTTGGTAGAAGCAGAAAAGCTTGAGTAGTAACTTGATCCCCTTGCCCCCTGTGAGTCTCAGGGGTTAAGGAAGGGAGCCGTATCAGTGAAAAGAATGGCTAGTTTCTAGCTCAGGCTCCAACTTGCACATTCTAGTTGGCATTGCATAATTCCAAGGCTTCTAGTGAGGGGGAGGTTTGATGGGGCATTCCTTTGTGGCAGCATAGAGAAAGGGAAGGCTCAAGTAGCTAATTTAGTGCCAAAGCCCCTGTTGGCTATCTTCTCCTCGGGTAGGAGGTCAAATATCCATCCCAAGGTTTAATATCTTCAAAGGCAGAGGTGACCTCATGAGTCAGGGAGGCCCAGAGGTTCTCCATCCTTCTTGGTTGGAACTGACCGGTGGCAAAGACAGAGGAAATGACCACTACTAGGAAGGTGACTAGGAGTTCTTTGGACGTTGCTGAAGTATAGGGAAATATGGCCATGCTGATTTGGCATTTCCATGTCCTAATTTTATTCTAATGAGATTTAAATAGCAACTTCCCAAGACATTATATCAGACATTATAGTAAGTTACAAGAACCTATTTTAATTCATTATGCCAATGAAAGTAGGGAGGTGTTTGAGACCATTTGTTTCTGAGCCACCCAGTTGTTGGGGCTCAACAAATTGAAGAAGGAGAAAGGGAAATCTACACCATACTCATTAGAGGTCGGGCTTCTCTAGTGGTGAAACCTGCCTGAGCTCTATGCATGGATCACAAAACAAAAACCAAACAAAGCCATGATGAAAAACCTACAGGAAAGAAAAGAAGCTGTTCTAGTCCTTTGAGCTCAGCAGTGACTTGTAAATGTGTGACAGGACATTGGTGTCTGTGTACATGGGGTAGGGGTAAAGGATAAAGAATGGCTTCTACCTAAATTAGGGAGACAAGTTTCAGCATATATAAGAAGTTACTAAATGTAATAGAAAGTTTCAAGGGTCATGTGAGATGCACAATTAGGGCTACAGGATTTCAGAGGTGAAGGAAAATACATCTGAATCTTGATTCTCAAAGAAGTTTTGTGCAGAAAGCAGAATTGCTGGGCTTTGAAGAATGGATAAAATTTGGCTAGACAAAGGAGGACACTCCAGGCTCAGGGTGTAACATGAGCGAAGGGAAGGTGATGGTGAATGGCACAATACTTCATTAGCCATTGCATTTCCACAAACGTAAATTAGCCATCTATTATGAGCAGGGCATCAGGACGCATAGAGGTACATGGCAGCATCTATGCAAAAGGTATTTGTAGCAATCTGTAAAGCCAGGCTACAGGCAGACAGATTTCTCCTTTATGAAGTATTCAAAAGATCCTTTTAATATCCATCAGCTTCTGTGGCTTCTGGTTCCTATTATTTTAAAGCAAAGAAACCTTATACAATATGTATAAGGAGATGCTGCCAGGCTGCTTTTAATTCTGGGTTTGTCTTTTTGCTCCATTGAAAAGATTTACTGTCCTGCTGGAGCTGGAGCATATGTAAATGCAAGGAGATCGAGGCAGCAGATATACAGGGGAGGGGGCAGAAGAGGGGGGAGGAGGCAGGAATAATAATGCTGATACCAAGGCTGCCATTCTTTTGTTCTGGTTTCTATAGCTTGGTAGGCCTTTAGCTTGATGACCCCTTGGCCTCAGCAAATGCTTTGAGGACAGACTCATGAAATCCTGGGCAAGGGAAGTTGTATTCAGGCATCTCTGAGATTCTGATGATTTTGCCCTTGAAAAGACCCCCTGCAGTGGGTTTCAGAGAGCAGAGGACAGAAGGCCACAAGTAGGACAGTGCACTCTGCTAGCCCCAAAGAGCAGGGGGCTGCAGCCCCTGGTCTTAGATATAGCCTGGTGCTAAGGCTCTACCAACTGGGCTCTGGACAGCAGGAGAGCAGAGATTCAGGTGAAGAACAGAAATGCCAGCTGCACGTGGGGCTACAATCAATGCTGCTAGGGTGAGTCAGGTATGGGGTACAGGAAGACTGGGTATGGGAGGGGAGAGGAAGGACAACTGGAATAGCACCTTGGGCAGCCTTACCTGCTGGTGAAAAGGAGGGAACGCATGACCCTCTGCTCCCACAACAGAGAGTGTATGCATCTACAGATGAGCTTTGAGGATACTGGGACCCTTAAGAAAGCTAACACATATGTGCTGAACACTTCTGAGAAAACCATTGGGCAGATGAATTGAGGGTGGTCCCGCCTGGTGGCCATAATAAGGATTGCTGGGTAATTCATTAAGTATGTGACAGCCTGCTTTTCTGTAGGTGGTGGAAAGCAGGACAGCAAACACAACTAATCCTTCCTTCCTTCCCTCCTTCTTTCCTTCCTTCTTTCCTTCCTTCCTTCCTTTTCTTCCTCCTTTCCTTCCTCCCTCTCTCCCTCCCTCTATCCCTCTTATCCCTCCCTCAAAAAGCAAACTTAGGGTCACAGATATGTGACTTGCCCAAGGTCACATAAGTGATATTAGTGAGAATCAGTGTTAGAACTCAAATTCTTGGACTCTAGCTTGAGTTCTCCTTCCACTGTACAAACCATGAACACACGTGGTTTCCTTTTGGAGGAGAAGAAAGAGGATATCCTGTAGCTACATGTGCATATGTTCATACATAAAGGCACATTCGCATGCATATACATGTATATGTGTATACTTCCCCTGATATATCCAAATACTGCTGCAAAGTAGCACAAGAACATACCTACATAGAAACATGCCTTTACTGACCCCTAGAATTGCAGGCACCCAGAAAAACTCTGCACACAGAGAGGTGGGCATGGGTGGACACACACATCCATGCACATATGCATGTGTGTGAGAGAACATACACATGGGTACACATGCTTAGAAGCCTTGGTAACTGGTTCCTGAGCCAGGCTGCACAGCTGCTGTGACAGACGGGTGAGGCTCCATTTGAGCACTCCCTGGAGCTCACCCTAAGGGATCCAGCACAGTATATTATCGGTGCCTGAAATTTCACTGTTAGATATTTATCTTTGGATCATGAAAGCTTGCTCTGTAGAAGGTTCTGGGCTCAGTGCTGGGGATGCAAAGAAGAGAAATAGCTTATTTCCTGTCCTTTGGGAACTAATGCATCCAATTAATGCTAAAGTCTTAAGTAAAGTGATATGCAATATATTCAAGCAACGATTTTGGAATCCTAACATTGGAGTCTTGAAGTTGTTTTCTATCCTATGCCTTCAGACCTTGCCTCTTGGTAGTTTAGGTTTTATAACTATGGTTCTTAAAGTGTTTCAATTGTGTGCCTTGTTCAATTCAACAGCAAATGTATTGAGGCACAGGACTCTGTGTCTCTTTCTCATGTTAGTATCCCTCACTTCCAGTGGCTAGCACTGGGGTCTGAAAACAGAATCACATGCTTCTAGACCTGAGAAGACCCTCAATGAGCGAATAATACAATGTAGAATTGAACCAAAATTCTTCTTCAAGAAACATAACTGTTGCTCACTCATCTAGCTTGTACTTGAAGGCTTTCAAAGATCAGGAACTCACTCATTCCTAATGATATATTCATTTTTAAACTTAGAGAAGTTTAAATAATTATAAAGTTGTAAAGAGAATAAATTCTCTGTATCTGAAATCTTCTATCCCTCAACTTCTACCCATTGTTCCTTGATGTGGCTTTGGGTGGCAGGAAAAGTAAATCTAATTTTACTTTTAAAACTGAAATAAAGTCATGATATGGTCATGCACAGATTTGTACAGCTATGTATAAATAAGATCTAGACAGGATAAATTTGAAATAACCAGCAGAAGAAATGCACTAGAATTATGGGAGATGAGCAAAATCTTCCTATGGAAGATGAGTTTTTACCTGTGACTTGAAGTGATGCAGGTGGCAGAGATGAGGAAGGAGGACATTCTAGGCATGAGTCAGCCAGTGAGAAGTCTCCTGATTTGGAGATCAAGTGTCCTGTTTGAAGTATACCAAGGAGGCCAATGTCACTGTATTGCATAGTATGTGTATATGTTGGGATAAGGGGGTGTAAGGTATGGAAAAGCTGGAAAGTAGGGGCATGTTATGAAGGACTTTGAATGCCAAACAGAAGATTTTATGTTTGATCTTGGAGGTGACAAGAATGAGAATTTTTTTTTGCAGAATTATAACTATCATCACCATCATCATGAGAGTACTTCATGGAAAGCCTCAATGTATCTATCTTTGTCCATACATGTGTAAATTTTATTCAATGATTTGAATAAAGGCATAGACGTCAAGCCCATCCAACTTAGAGATGAAAGAAAGCAGGAAAGAGTAGCTAAAATATTAGACACAATGAAGATTAAAAAAAAAAAAACCTCAATGGGCCAGTCAAGTGACTTACACTGTGGTGCAGGAGAAATAATATTGGATTTGGGGTCAAAGAACATAGGCTATAGTCCAGCTCTGATATTTACTATCCAGGTGACCCTGGGAAAAGAAGTTAACCACTTGGGACCTCAGTTTCTCAATTGTAAAGTATAGAGGTTAACATAGATATCCTATAAGATCCCATTCAATGATAAATCTATGATCTGATGACTGAGCAAATGCAAATTAATAGTGATAAATGTGGATTCATACACTGGGATTCAGAACCCACAAATATAATATAAAGGAGGAATGACTAGACAACAATGCATGTGAAAACTCTAGGGATTTAGTAGAATGAAATCATCATCAAATGCTTGTGGTGTTGACATCAATCTACAGTATGACCATGCAGCCAAAGAAGCCTCTGAAATCCCAAATTACATTGCAAGGTACATTGTTTAAGACAAGGAAGGTGATGCCCCATTTGTACCCTGTGTTGCTCAGAACATGTATGAGATATCCTATTACGGCTGAAATTGTAGGAGCAGGGGATGATAGGTCCATCAGTCACCTCGTCCTACCTAAAAAGTAACAACATCTCACCTGACATCTTGACTACGTGAGAATGCATCTCAAGAAATGAGACATTTAGTTGATTGTGAAAAATCCTTGGACCTGATTAGATGAACTATAATAATGCTGAAAGGAAGTCTGTTCTTTTTTTGGCAAGGTCTTAATTATTCTTTTTGGGGATTTAAAAATTAAGTCCTTTAGGGCTTGAGATCCTAAGCACTAGACAATTCAGGGTACAGGACTTGATTCAACAATAGGAACAATTTCTAAGTAAACACTTTTGTTTCTACTATCTCTCCACAGTTAGCTTAGTGAGAGGTCAAATAATCCTGTCTCTTCCCTGACCTGTTGATTTTTAGTGAACATATACCTGGATTTATTGCTGGCATAGGCTGATCATCTTTTGCTCTGAATATGAGAGAGCCTTTCATAGACCTAATCACAGAAGAAGAGCTGGATAATGAGGTATTAAACTAGCTTTAAAAATTCAGCCTAGCCAAGTGATCCTATTAAGATGGGCAAATTAGTCCCTTGAATGAATGAGGAAGCATCTTTATAACATGAAGGATGGCAGGCCACATTTCTTGGTGACCTTGCAGTCAGTTCACTGAGTCCAGGAAACAGACTCAAAGAGTCCTATCACTGGAAGCCTGCTAATGATATGACAAATAGAAGAGTCAGAGATTTGGAGAATGGGAAGCTATAGGAAGGAATGTGCAGATATGAATAGTACAGCACAGGCGGATATGATTGCAAAATGAAAGGGGCCAGAGTCTGGGATAAGGCTTCTTGGGCTGATTGGACAGGGTTTAAGACAATAGGTGAATCCTTAACTCTAACCTTCTCCCTCAACTAAAGCCCCTGAATGTGATAAACCTTTATCTCCTTTATCCTTTGACTTCCTTCATGAGAGCTTAAAGTCTTGTTTCTCTGGATGTGGGAAACCTGTTTATTATTAAAAAAATATTTACCTTGCCTTCATAAACATGGTTAAATATTGTTATTTTCTGGTGGGCATCTACTCATTAGAAATATGTTTGGAAGGAGACAACTGAAAGGGAAACATCCTCAGAGAAGTGATAGAGACAACGTGAAGACTAAGGTGATTTTCCGAAAATGTGGACTATTAACGGGGGCTCAGAGATAAGAAATATATAAAGAGAATTGAAGACCTTTTTTTTTGTTTTTCTTGCTTCCTACAGAAGAAAGGGAAAGTTTAGTTAGGGTTAAGAGTTAGTAGCAGGGTCACAGGAAAATAGGAGTGATGGAACAAACCTGGTCATCATTCCATGCAATTAACATTGCTTTGTAGATTGGCTTCTTCATCTAGGTATTTCTACAAATGCCATTTTAAGGTAGGAAAACACTAAAATAATATAAATTTTAAAAATACTTAAAATAGCTAAACTAACAATAGTAATGCAGCAGGGTATAATGGAAAGATTGTTGTTTTGGAATAAAGGAACCTGTATTTTAATCATATTACTGCTTACTTTTCATAAAATATTGGGAGTGTCATACTCTTTAGCCCTGAAGGGTTTGGTCCGTAAAACTTGAGGCCCCTAAGGTCTATTCTTTGGGTAGTTGATAGTACAGTGAATAGAGTGCCAGGCCTAGGGTCACAAAACTCATCTTCTTGAGTTCCGGTCTGGCCCTGGATACTTACTGGCTACGGGACTCTGGCCAAGTCACTTAACTTATTTCCCTCAGTTTCCTCATCTGTAAAATGAGCTGGAGAAGAAATCATATCAGCATCTTTACCAAAGCAATTCAAATGGGTTTATAGAGAGTCAGAAATGATTGAAACAACTGAACAATGACAAAATCCATTCCAACTCAAACTCTACAATTTTTTTGCTCCTGAATGCAATGAATAACCCTAGTGATAGAAAATAGATGATGAAACATTTTCTTCCTATATGAAGCTAGGTGGCAGGGTATGGGTACAGAATCCTTCATCAGACAGCTTTGCTGTTGGTTGATTTGACTTAACTGTTTGTTTGTTTGTTTGCTTTTCTATCTTATGAATGAGGTTTCACTTGGGGGTTTATATTAGTAATTGTTATAGAATTAAAAAAGCCATATCAACACTTTAAAATAAATACTTTGGGACAGAGTTCTTGCATCAATAGTTAGGGTAGCAGCAGATTTATCCCAATGAGGCACCAGGTCAGTGTGATATTTGCAAGGCCTCTCATAAGAAATACAAGTTGTATTTTATAAAATTGACTCCTTCCCCCATGATTCGAAATGAATCCAGCCAATCTTGTTAAGCATCCTTCCCTCTGAAGAAATTGTAGAAAAACTGTTTGCTAAAATCACCAGGCACCATTTGTTCCCTTGAAATCCTGGCTTTCCACATTTCAGAGGGGAAAAGGGGGTGGGATTGTGAAATGCTGCATTTCCCACCAATCAAGAAAACAGCAGTGTCTGGGGGGAAATCCTGCAGAGAAAGGTCCTGGGGAGTGGAAATTCTGAGCATTCAGGAGCCCTCCATGTGGGCGAAGAGAAGAAATTCAGTCCCTAAAACTTTGTCAATCTGCCTGGAAGCCCACTGAATGCTGATTCAATGAATGGTAATTTTTCTAATTAGCAAAATAATTAGGGCAAGGAGAAAAAAAGGCACAAAACCTACCCACATATAATTAGTTTTAAAGCAATCTTACGAAAAGCCAGAAGGGCCTGCTGGTGGTGAATGTGGATGGGAAACAGGCATATGTTCAGGTCATGTTGGAGTGTGCATATGGGAACTACTGGGAAAACTAAGTGTGTATGTGATGGGGTTGGTGTAGCCTTTACTTCTTCCTGCTAGAACTCTAAAACTCCTGCAAATCCAAAAAACAAGGTCCTAAAGGCCAATTGATAACTTTATTTCAAGGTACCACTGGAGACCCACCAATCATTACTTCTCCAATCAAAACCTACGATTATTTGTCTTTGTTTTAAAAACAAACACAATAGCTTCCTTTAGATTTGCATTAATGAATAATTTCTCCAGATAATATGAAATATCTTTCTCTAGTGTTTGAAGGTTAACTAGTTGTTTTGTTTTTGAACAGCAATGTTGTTGTATATGTAGTCCAAGCATTAATTATTCCCATTTTTAAAATGGGGAGAAAAGCTCAGAGAAATTTCAGTGTCTTTTCATTTGTTTAAAAAATATATATAGTGTGAGAGTTGAACATCAAAGTTATACCTCCTGTCTCCGACTTAAGTCCCCTGCTAATTGACCATGATACATCTTTGACAGGTATTTAAATAGCTCTCAAAATAAAAACATGGCATCATAGAGTAGGAGGATATTAAGGTGGTCCACAATCAATCAATTCTTGGTTAACATATGCTGTGATTGAGACTTGGAATACAAAGACAACAATCACTCGTTCCTGTCCTCAAGGATATTAAATTCTCACAAACTTCATCCATCCTACCAGAAAAGAAAGTAAAAAGTGAAGTTGGTATAAGAGAACTAACCATCATCTCAGGAAAAGGTTTGACCTCACACACATGCCTAGTCCTCCATCTCTGTAAGGAAGGAGAGAGAATTGCCTTCTCGTGTGTCCACCTTGGGACCATGTCACCCTAATTTCACAGTATTCAGTTTCTCTTGTTTTGCTGCTTGCTTCTCTTACATTTCTGTAGGAATTGTGGATATTGTTTTCCTGCTTCTGGTTATTTCATTTTATGTCACTTCATGTAAGTCGTCCCATGCTTTTCAGTATTCATTGTATTTATTATTTCTTAAAACACAGTAATATTCCATTATGTTCCTGTGGTACAACTCATTTATCTATGCCCTAATTGATTGGCATCTTTTTTGCCTGGTTTATTGCTTGTGTAGCATGCTTGTGGTGTTGACACCAAACCCTTTTTTATGGGCTAACTCACTCTCCCCATCTGCATTCAAGCTAGTAGGTTGGGAGGAGGTCTTTTTAGAGGGGGTGCCAAGATTCTACAACTCCCTTTGGCTCCTAGGGAGTAACCTAGTGTGGGGAAGGTGTAAGTCTTTCTATAACATGCCATCTGTATTCATTGCCTCCTCTTTGGTGATATCCACTCACACTCTAATCCCCTGAAATCTGACTGCCATCATGAGCATTGCACTAAAAAAGCTATTTCCAAGGTAACAGATGAATCATTAATTTCCATATCCAGTGGCCTTTCCTCAATCCTCAACCTCCTTTATCTTTATTTAGCATTTGACCCTGTTGACTATGTAAAGAAGAACTGAAGGTTAATAGAATTACGAGGTGGGTTCAAATCTAGACTCTGATAGTTAGAAGTAGCAAATATGTTTAACTTGCTTGTCTCAATATTCTCCCCTATAAAAGGGTCATAAAAATAATAACTCCTATTTCTATAGCACTTAGTAAGTCAGCAAGACTTCATTAAATTCTAAATATCTACTATGCTAAGTGCTAATGGGCGTGACATGTGACCTTAATTGCTCTTCTCTCTTTGGGTTGACTTGCTCATCCTAACCTGCACTTACATGTTAGCAAATCAGGTGACCACCAAAGGGAGTGGTCACAGTGCTGGAAATCATTCTGTTTTATTAAGAGTAATTCTGGTGGAATAAAGTCTTCTCACTGTACACTCTAGTACATGAGCCCTCACCAGTGTGCTTCCCATTGCACAAATGAGATAGGTGAACTCTATTAATGCTTAATTAGAAACATTTATCAAACAGAATAAATAATAATTATGACAAAAACTTCAACAACAATAAAACATTTCCCTTATAAACTAAAAAAAATATTCTCCAACTCATTCATGGGGAAAGAAGTGAAAGGGAAAATCATGTTTATACAGTATCTACTATGTGTTGATACTATGCTAAGCACTTTACAAATATTATCCCATTTGATCTTCACAGCAACCCAAAAAGGAAGGTGATATCATCATCTCCAATAGAGTTTAAGTAACTTTCCCAGAGTCACACAGCTAGTAAATATCTGAGGTCAGATTTGGCCTCAGATCTTCCTGACTCCAAGTCCAGTACTCTAACCACTGTACCACTTAACTGCACAGTGTCCAAAGGTAGGCACAGATTTATAAAACCACAGTGGAGAGGGACTGTGTGAAGAACTCATGTGCCTGTGATAAATCATAACTCTGGACTCTGAGTTTTGATGTGTTTTGCTTCTCTCAAGAGCAGTGTGCACAACAATTCCCTGATGGGGTGAATTTCTACTAGATGCTCCATTCTGCCTGATCAGATCTTCTCAGCTCTTCTGAGCTATCATGAATGTTCTGCTCTACTGGTCTAAAATAAGGTCCCTTCAGTGATACAATTACCTCTGTCTCATGGCAATAAGCCAAAAGTCATAATTCTCACACCTGTACCTTGAATGCAAAATATACATTTATCTTTCTATACTCATGAAAAAGTTCTAGGAATTTCCTGGAATTTCTAGCTCCTTCCTTCAAAGGCAGTCATATGCAAATTAGATTTTAGAAAGCAGATACTTCAGCTACAATCTTTCATCTCCTATTTCTCTCACTTTCCTTGCATTAATCTCCAGGGCTTAAAATATAAACTCTGCTGTTTAGCTATTAAAGTTCTTAAAATCCCAGCCCCAACCTAGCTTTCCAGTCTAATTATATATTATTTCCTTTTTCCACATCCTCCAATCTAGGTAAACATACTTTTTCTCTGTAATACACACATAACACTCCATGCCCCAATTCAACACCTTTGCATTGGCTGTCCTATATGACTACAATCTATTCCCTCATAGAATCATTCTATTTTCAAGACATGGTTTAAGTATCACATTCTACAGTAAGTCTTTCCCAACCCCAAACTCAAATGCAAATATTCACCCTCTAAATCAACCCTGCATTTACCTACTTTGCATTTATTTGCATTGCTTCTGTATATTTACATATACTTGGTGATTCACCCCTTAAGAATATCAGCTCCTTCTGAGTGGAGATCATTTCAATCTTTGTACTTTTATGCCCAGTAACCAGCATAATGTCTGATGCTTAGTAGGATTTAAGAAATCCTTGTTGATTGACTGAAATTTACCCTCAAGATATTGCCATTTTCCTCAGCAAAAGAATCAATTTTTCAGGGTTCCTCAATAGTTCCCATTTCTTTCTTCCTTTTTTGCTAGTCAAGCGATCCATAGCTCTGCCAGACAAACAGAGGCTCTGTTGGGGTCTCTCTACTTGTAAAGACTTTGAGTACAGGCTCATTGATAGACTTGAGTGTCTGTTGTTTCAGGACCAGCCAAACTTTTCAGGGATCCCCTTCTCCAGGTTCTCTACCAGGCGATGGATGACTCAAGAAGATGGTCTGTTGAGGGAGGGATCATGTCTGTGTAGGCAGCACCAGTGAGATCCTCCCATCTTGTGAAGCTTTCCAAAAGCATAGTAATGTAGTTTGAACATGAGCTTGCAATTCCCTTCTTAGTTGGGAATCTTAGGAACAATTGACAAGTTCTAAACAACCACTGATTTTGTAAAGATTTCCTTCAGCTCTGGTGCCTCCTCCACTATATGAGCAATAGAACCTTCTTCTCTTGAATATCTATTGTAATCTACATTATTTCTTGCAATCCTACATGTGATGCCTCTTATCTCTTCACTAAATCAGACCTCTAGGTGTCATAAGTGTCCCACATGGCCACCTCCAGCATCCAATGATCTTTGAAGCTGGTCATGGATTCAGCTTCATATGCATCTATCTGTTTCTACCTGATGTGCAAATGTCTGAGTGCATGGATGGATCAGGGATGCATGAGTGTGCTGTG
The DNA here is from genome assembly GCA_028646595.1 of Phalanger gymnotis. NCBI lineage: Eukaryota > Metazoa > Chordata > Mammalia > Diprotodontia > Phalangeridae > Phalanger > Phalanger gymnotis. The sequence goes on from CM053623.1 coordinate 230,323,623, forward strand.
GTGTCTTGAAGAGAACCTGTAGCCAGAGAAAAATTTCAGTGAAGAGATTTTCAGGCCAATTGTATAGTAGCTACCAGAAGTTAAGGTGAGAGAATGAATTCATGACATCTAAGACAAGACAGGAATCTTGAAACTAGTCCCTAGGCTGTCCAAAGTGCTCAAACATCACCAGCATTCTGCTTGAGGAAATTGAGTGATCATTGGAGAAGGGTTTCCTGCTTGGGCACTGCTTAGATTAGATTCCTCTGTGGGGGCCCTACCAGCTTTGAGAACTGGTGACTTTGTGACTTCCCTCTTGCTGTGCTATATTAGTTGTGGGGTCCTAACCAAATCATTTTTGGAGCCTCAGTTTCCTTGCAAAAAGAATAGTCATAAAATAACCTATACTTACTCAAGAAATAGACTGTAGATCAAATGAGACAGTGCCTATAAAAAGCATTTTACAGTTGTATAGAATATACATTAAAAAGTTATCATTTTTCAGGAGTTTATTGTTTAGAAAGTTGGTGTCAGAGTCAGGAAACTCTGAGTTTGAGTGCTATCTCTGACAGATGCTGTCCATACCACCCCGGATAATCATTTGCTCCTTCATTCAATGGCCCAGGGAAATAATCTAATTCTGTAAGGTGGAGACCAGGTGGTAGTCTACATGGCTACAAAGACTCTTCTCAAGGGAATTTTCTATACAAATCATACACAGCTATGATCCAAATAGATAAGCCTGCACAGTGTGTGTGTGTGTGTGTGTGTGTGTGTATTAGTGCAAAATTAGGAACATTAAGGTTTAGTGGAGAAAGAAAGACTCAGTAAAACTCGTCTGATCCCTGATATTTATTTTAGTGTCTTGGGCTAGGGCAAGCCATTGAATTCTACTATGCCACTATGCTTCAGTTTTTTCTTCTTCAAATTGGGACTGATACCTTTCAACCAATTTCTCAGAGATGTGTTAGGGAAAGTGTTTGCACACCTTTAATGCTGATACTAATATAAGCAGTAACAGTAACATCAATGCTAACACTAATAATAATACTCACTGTCATTTCATGCACTTTCAGGTCTGTGAATCTCTTTAAAGTCATTTTACCATCTCGTTCTCACAACTACCCAACAAAGTAGGTACTAGAAATATTCTTGTTTCACAAGGTCAAAAATTGATGCTGAGAGAAGTTAATTGATCTGGGCCAGATCACACAGCCCATAAGGGCCTGAAGCAGGATTTGAAACTAGGTCTTTCCTCCTCCAAGTCCAGTGCTCTATCCACTAGGTTACCCTGCCTCCTAAAAACACTATGGAAATGGAAGCTATTTCCACTTATTCCCTTCAGAAATATGGAAAAAGACATGACTTCAAGTCTGTGTCTGTGAAGGAACAATTCTTTCTCAAGACCTGTTATGAGTAATCGCTCAAATGTACGTAACTTGCCAAGGCTTCTTCCTTACAACAGATATTCAAAGCTTACCAAAAACATCATCTCTGTCTTCATGAAGCTTATATTCTCTAAGTGTCTTGACACCAATATTGTTGTGATAGGAGCAACATTTCCCGACACAGTTTCTTTCCTCTCTCCCAAACCTGGGAGACTGGTTTAACTTTTTCCATTTATCCTGAGAGAAGGGACATCCTCTCAGCCACAGGAAATAAGTGCCAAAGCCAGGGTTCCAACCCAGGCCTTCTGACATCTTCAGATCTCTATTCATTTTGCCTTGATGCTTAAAAACAGCACCCAAGTGCCATAATAAGAGAAAAATTGGTATGGAATTTGCACTTTGCAACATTATCTATAAAAGACCCCAGAATATTCCTAGCATTATCTTTCTTTTCCCAAGAAGCCTTATACTGTGTTATTCATAGTAGAATGAATATTTTATCTGAAAAAAATCTTAATTTTGCCTGGCCAAATGACCAACATCATTTCCCTCATGGGACTGTGTGATCCTTATTGACATACCAAGACAGCTGTGTGAATAAAAGGTTATGTGCATCCCAAAGCATTCTACAAATATAAACTATTGGTATTTTTATTAGTACTATTAACTTCAAGGTCTAGATCAGCTCCAAGAATCTAGAATTCTGAAAACAAGCATATAAGAAACATGGCCTCCATCACACTAATTTGGAAGGGCAACCAAACCTCGTATCTTCAATCCTCTCCAGGATGCTTATTATATAGCGGTAAGTTAGTTCAGTTCTATTTAGAGTACATTTCACTTACATGTGGAGACAGAAAACTTACTTTCCCAATCTATGGAATCATTGCCTCCACCCTCATCCTGCTTTTTCTCCCAAAACACATTGCCAGTTTTTGAATTTTCAAACCATTTTCTAATGTGTCATTCAACTGAGTTCAACTGAATTGATCAAACATTTCTAAATACCTGCTCTGTTTAAGGCTCCATGCAAAGAGGTGGAGATGCACATATGGAAAAGGACATTGTTCAGGCCCTCAAAGAGTTTGTAATCTAATAAGGGACATAATACATACTTAGATTGGTACTTGAGAAATTAAGGGGAGCAAAGGAGACATGAGGCAAAGTGCCCTGGGAAAACGTGAGGAAGGAGAAGCCAATGTTGTTGGGATGGTTGGTCTTCATGGAGTGCCTTCACCTCAAGTTATAGGGCCAACAAAACAAATAGAATACAAAGAATTGTGAATAATTATAACTAACATTCCATCTTCAGTGGATCAAGCAAGATACTCATCCCAATAGAAGATGAAGCAATGCCCTCTCCCTATGCTTTGCAGATTGCACCTCGAGAATTAAACACTAAAATGGAGGCAAGAGGGTAGATTGTGCAAAAGGGCCCTCCTGCCTTACCAGTGGAAGCTCCCAGTTCTTTGCATTGCTACTTCCATCAATCCTGAGACCTTGACAGATCATGCCCACGTCCAGTTGCCTCAGCTGATCTGCCTTGAGATGGCTGGTCACACCTGGCTTGATTCCTTGACATCTCTGTGTGACCACATCCATTCAGGTTCAGTCCCTGTGGAATCTGCTAGCTGTGCTAAACTGCTGAGCACTGACAGCAGAGGGGAACTGGTCTCCCCAAGTGCTTCTTGAGCACTCTTGGAAGAGATCAGCCCTGCTTAGCTTCACTAGCTCCAATTTGTGCCAGCAAAATGAATTTTTAAGCAAAATCTTACACCTGCTTATAAAATACCCAATAATTCGCTTTACAGCTAACCTCAGGAGAAAGAGAAAGAACATTAGGTCCAGAGCCAACAAGCCTATATTTGCTTCCCTTTTTCGACTATTGAGCTGTGTGACATTGGACAACTGGATGGATCTCTCTGAACTTCAGTGAGGTTCAAATGATGGAATATTCACGAAATGCTGGTATGAGAATAAAAAGTCAAAGAGAAGCCAGGCTTTATTCTTTTTCTCGTCTAAAGCCACTACAGAGTGGCTAGGAGGGGCCTGATTTGGAGTTCAGCTGGTTTGATTGTTTGGATTCACTTTAATTCAATTCAGGCTAACCACTTCAATTAGAAAACATTTTTTTTTTGCTATATTCAAATTATTGTTTGTTCTTTGTTCTTGAAGAGAACCATGCCATGAGGAAGATGATGCCATGACTTGCAAGTGAATGAGATTTAAGGGAGGGAGGGCTATGCAAAGTGACCAGCCTCATTCAGCTCTCTGGAGTCATCTGGGTCCAGTAGCAAGTATGGATCAAAGTTGCTATGATAGGCCTAGCATTGGAGATACAAAAGAAAAACCAAAAACCATCTTGGACTTCAGGTAGCTTATGTCCTGCTATTTTTATCCAATGAAGTCATTGAAATATTTATAGCAGCCATTTTCAGAGCACTAAATATTTTTAGCCCCCTTACCTCCCAAGACTCTAAAGGAAGCGGTCCTATTTTACAGATGAAGAAACTGATGTCCTTAGAGATAAAGTGATTTGCCCAGGGTTATACAAAGAACAAGATCAAAGAATCACAAGTTCACAGGTTCTACATTTTGGAAAGATTCTTGGAGGACAGCTAGTGTACCCTAACCTCGAGCAGGAATCTTTTCTCTAACACCTTTGCCAAGTGCTTGTCAAGGTTTCAGCAATGACCTTCAGTTATGATGAACTCGCTAGCAGAGGAAAACCGAGTTCCTGTGGACCACCTCGCATTGTTAGGGTTATATAATTTTGTTTCTCTATATACAGAACCTTGATCTAACTCAGCATATTCCTATTCCTATAGTTCTTCCTTTCTTACTTTTAGCTTCTGGAGTCAAGCAGAATAAACCTGATCCCTTTCCCGCTTGGCAGCCTTTCAAATATTTGAAGATAGCTAACATGTGGCGTGTGCCTGAAGGCTTCTCTTTTCCAGGTTTGACATTCCCAGTTAGTTTTTTTTCTCATCTTGGATTCTGATGGTCTTCAGTTCTTTAATCATCCCTGTGGCCTTGCTAAAAGATGATACCAAGAATTTCACACTACACCACATGTGAGGACTAAAAAAAGACCAGAGACAGTAGGTCTAGCACCTACCTCATCAGGGTACTCTTCCTCTTTTGATGTAGCCCAAGGTCCTGCCAAGAAAGACTTGGGCCTCCACCTCAAGCCTCTTGCTTCTGAGCCTAGTGCTGTCTTTCCTCGCCTCCCCTACCCATCTCTGCTTCTCCCAAAGTTTTCAGTGAAGTTGGATTAAAGAACGACCCAATGCAGAGTGGTAGGTCCATAGAAGACTCCATTTGGCTTGGCAGCAACCATGCATGAAATATGATTAGATCTCTGTGATCTTGGGGAAGGACAATAGCTCTGACTGCCACATTCAGCAGTGAAGGCCTTGGAGACTTCTGAAACCAAGAGAAACAAACTGGAAGGGACAGGACAAATATGTGTTAATTGGGCCTAACAAAATCTCTTCTGACTTTGCCTCTTCCAGAGGAATTGTTATCCCAGGGCAGGTTGTGAAAGAAGCATCTTGATTCTGAGACGGAAGATAATTGGCAGTTGTGATATAAATAAACCTATTACAAAAATGGCAAACTGCTCTATTATAATTCAGAGATTTCCCCTAGTTTTCTATGAACCACTGAAAGGTAAAAATAAGTCGTCGTTCCATGAAGGAAATTAGCATGAATCAGATAAAAACTGTGTTTGGAGTAAGTGACACTTTGATGAATGTGCAGGCAGAATTAGATGTGATGCTTCTGATGGATAATATTTGGGGCTGCCTCAGGTTGGATTTAACTGCTTGTTCTTGGCTCTCAACTTTAGTTAAGTGGAAAAGAAAACCATCCATGATGATTGAATTTATCTTTCCGTTGGCAGATGTATGGCTTACTTATTGGTCTGAGGAGGATAGCTTCTCTATGGGTTTGTGTGTGTATCCATGTGAATGTATGTATGCGTATATAAACATGTGCAAATCTCATGGCCATGGAGAAGGGGAGTAGTACCACAAAATCAAGCAGCTTCCTAAAGATCCAGGGACCAGGGGTTATAATCTCTGCCCAACAGAAATTTATGAGGGTAAAGGTTTTTTATTTACAAAAACTCAGTCCCTGTAGTCATGATGCTTGTGTTCTTTAAATGTCTTGGCACCAACAGTGTTGTGATGTGACCAACATTTCCTGACCCAGTTACTTTCCTCCAATCCACAACAGGGGGAAGACAAAGTTGCTCCTATGATCTGACAGCCCAGGATTCCCTGGTTCATCTGTCTTCTCCCTACTCTACAGTCAATATAGGGTACACCCAGGCCAAAGCTCACCCCGGGGCTTGATTTGCTCTGGTTTTTCTGACCCAGATTCCTCTTTTGTGGGAGCATAAAAACCCAAGTCTCATGGAATCTGGGCCTCTCGCACTGGATGGGCCTCTCACACTGCCTAAGCCCATGTGATTCACTGTATCTGATGCTCCACTGAGCAGACAAATTTACAGAAGGAGAGAAGGGAGGCCACATCTGAGGAAGTTAAGTGCCACTAGATCCTTGGTGCATATTCTTGCTGCTTTAGGGCAAACTAAACCTCTTTTTGTAAATGTTCCCTGACTTGTGAGTGCCTTATTTTTGTCCCAAAATAGAATCCAAATTATGAGCTTTCTGGCATTAGAGCTGTGCCTTTGATGGTAGGTGACTAATGCACAAAATTATAACTTCTTAGATGATCTGGTTTTCAATTCTAAATCTAGTCCTCATTGGAATGGAACACTTGGACAAGTCCTTTTCTCTCTGGGCCCATGTTCCCTCAAATCTAAAAGGAAAGGACTGAACTAGAAAAGGCAGAGTTCTGAATGTGACAGTCTCATGATTCTAAGATTAGTATAGACAACACCAGCATGGCTAGTGAGGGTCATAGTAGCAGGAAGAAGGGAGAGGAGATTAGAGATGAGGGTAGTTGATCTGTGAATTCAGGTAGGTTAAGAGGACAGGAAGATTCAAGAATATCTGGGCTTGGAGTCCTCTGGGCACTGAAGAAGGAAGTTCAGAAATGACTGAAATGTCAAAAGTTGAGGTGAAGGTAAGATTCCCACTGAAGGGCCTAGAATCACAGACCTAGAGTTGGAATGGACCTCAAAGACCATCTAATGCAATTTTCTGATGTTACAGATGAGAAAACTGAGGGGAAGGGAGAGTTTAGGTTAGAAGGTATGGGGGTAGGCTTCCAGCACAAGAACATTGTCCTGGGAAGTAGGTTGGATGTAGCGTGGGATTAACCAGGACTAGACACCTTCTGCACAAGATGATGTAGTGCATGTCCTCACATGTTGTGCTAGGCAACCCTGTATTTATGCTGGATGAAGCAGGATCAGAATGCTGCAGTGAATTAGAGATTCTGCAAAGCTTTTAGCCAATCCTACTAAGCCCATGGCTTCCTGGAAAGGGAAAAATGCAAAGAAAGAAGAGACATAGACATATAATTGGCTGTATTTTCTTATTCACCTAGTCAGTCTTAGCCCATTAAATCACAATGAGGGACATTTCTCATTTGATGCCCTATCCTCACACCAGACTCTGTGGAAAATGCTACTGTGATCCTCAGGAAGGAGGAGAGAAGAGAAAAAGGACTGAAAGGAAAGGAAGGCAATGGAAATATGAGTAGGGAGCAAGATAGGAGTTGAAAGGATTGTAAGAGAGAAAAGAAAACCCTCCTTTCAATGACTTTGCTAAGGAGGAGACAGATAATTAACTAGTATTGTGGTTATTTAATAGTAAGGCTAAAGCATCCTTCAATGATATGTTGGGTCCTTCCCCAGATATGCTCTAGGGGAGCCCATAGGCTCTCAAAGGCTTGGGCATTTGTAGGTAAGCTTTGGAAAGCTTTGAATGCATTACAGCAATGGACTTCATATAGTTTCTCCAAGAAATAACCCACTGAGCAACTCATCACTCTTTGTCTATTTTGGGGGCCTCCTAAGTGTCTCTACTTCCTAGTGCATCCTCCTCATAGCAGCCCAAGTCATCTCTCTATAACAAGTTTGACCATTTCTATGGCCTTAATGGGAGTAGCTAGGTGGCACAGTGGATAGAATGCTGAAGCTGGAGTCAGCAGAACCTGAGTTCTAATTTGGCCTCAGACACTTACTAGCTGTGTAACATATGCAAGTCACTCAACCCTGTTGGCTGTTGTTTTCTCATCTACAAAAAGAGTTGGAAAGGGAAAGGGAAAATCACTTCAGCGTGTCTGCCAAAAAAAGTGGGATTATTGAGAGTCAGGCACAACTGAAAAACTGAACAAAAATCTTCTATGGCTCCCTATTACCTCTACAATTAAAATACAAATTCTATGACTTAGAAGTTAAGGATCTCCACAGACATGCTTCTCTTAATTAGTATCATGTTTATTGGTATACATACACAGACACCCCATAAGTCAAACAACAACTGTTTATTAGGTTCCTGGTATGTTCCAGGCACTGTGCTAAGAGCTGCAGTTTCAAAGAAAGGCAACACTAAGCCCAAATCCAAATGATCCCTGTTCTCCAAGATCTCACATACAAAAGGGGAAGGTCTTTGAGGACAGCAGCTTCCATTTTGCTTTTGTGTCCCTAGTGCCAAGCATGATGGGAGGCCCACATGCAGAGAATAACACTTTGGGGATTGAGGTTCTTGGAAGTGAGCTGGGATCAAAGGAAAACTTCTATTGCTAAACCCAATGGCTCCCAATTGACCTTTCCAGGCTCATTATATGGAGTGTCCTGAAAGTCCTAGTGCATAGATTTGAAGCTGTCAGAGTTTTGCACTAGGTGTACTAATTAGAGCTTTCAAATGCCCTGGCACTTCGGAGCCACCCAGTCTATTACATACTCTCCGTTCTAGCCAAGCTGACCTTCTTGCCATTCCTCACATATTCTACCTCAACTCCTGTCTACATGCCTCTAGACTGGCTGACCCTTATGTGTTCAGTAAACTCCCTCCTCATCACCAGCTCATAAAATCCCTCACTCCCTCCGAGATTCAACTCAATCTTTGCCTTTTACATGAAATGTCACCTGCTCCTTAGATCTTAGTGCACTCCTTCCCAAAAGTTCCTTGAATTAATCATATATGTATATATGTATACATAAATGTCAAATGCATATGTATAATCACACATCTATCATATGTATGTACACATCTACATGCATGCAAATAAGTGAATGCCTTCCCTGTTAAAATATAAGTTCCTTGTCTTTTATATCCCCAGACCCTGTATAAGTACATGAAGCCCTATATCTCCATGCCCAGACCAGCTGTATTGACTTCGAGTAGACTGTTGAAAATCCCCTTTTTTCGGCAGGGAGGGCTGGCTGGAGGGAGGTTTCCTTCACTCTAATCTTATTTTCTGGCTCCGAATCACTTTGATGCTGACCTGATGCTTAATGTTCTTTTGGACTCTTATAGGAGGAATCCATGTAGCCAAGCCCAGCCAACAATCTTGCTTTTTGCTGGGCTGGGAGCCTCTGTTTGAGGAGGTCGGATTGAAGCCCAGGACGCTAAAGAGCTTGTACATGACCCATTGCAGATCTTTTTTAGAATCTGCTGATGCCCGACTTGGGGCTTCCACTAAAGCTGTGGTTAGTAGCTGCTTTCCAGCAGCTCCTCCCTAAGGCAGGGAGGAGCTAGTAAATATTTAACAAGTGGCTCTCTTGTTGGGGGGGAGTATGTTCAACATATTTTTCAATTAAATTGATGTTATTAACGTTTTCTTTATATTTTCGTAAATTCAGGCTTGTGGTGTGTAGTAGGAAGGCCGAATTTATGATCTCAAATATAATCATGTATATGTTTGAATGGTCCGAAATCGCAAGGTATGAGAGATTCTCTAAGGAGAAAACAACAAGAAATTTATTTAGGCCCCACCACAGCAAAAACTTAAACCAGCCTCCCCATTCCAACATCTTGACAAAAAGACTCCAGGCCCAGAAAGCCCATTTCACAAGGGCAACTAGGAGGCCAAAGAA
>CM053623.1:230333506-230365834 GCA_028646595.1 Phalanger gymnotis
ACTAAGGTCAGAATATAATGAGGTGAGAACAATAGTGAAAGAGAATAGCAGATGAAGGGAGGGAACAGAGAGAGAAACAAAGACATGAAAAGGAGACAAAGGGGTTTATATAGTTGGGGATCAGAGCAGGAGAGACAGTGACCAGAAATTTCTGAATGACTGCATTAGTCCCCTTCTTATTAACTGAAGGGAAGACCCACTCACTTCTTGGTAAATGTGTACTAAACCCCCAGATATTTTTCAGACTATAGCATACTTATTACTCTTTGTGTCTGGAATAAGACAAGCCAACACCAGTGGCCAGGCTTTCAAAATGGTTTCTCTGTTCTCCCGTGAGGAAGTGCCCCACTGATCCCCAGAATATCCCTTGTTTCTATTGCTCCAGAACACTGGAAGCCATTGGTCTGGATAGGATTGCCTCTTGATGTTGCCCTCTAACCTTCTGCTTCATCACCAAATGAAGCTCACTAGGTGATGATACATTTTGGCAGTCATGGAAATGAATAATGAATATCTCCTAAAGTTTGAGGGATTGGTAGCTGCATTAGTGGAGGATCCTTGGGTTAGTGTAGTATTGCTCTTCAATGCTACGATCTTTAACGGGACTGATGCAATCTTCCCAGGCTTACAACATCCTGCACATATCCCTTTATGGACTTCAAATTCTGGTCAGTGATCAAACTTTTGAGTGGCTGTGTGGCTGATGACACTGATAGGCACTTGGTAAGTGCCCTTTGATTACTGTTAAATTGCTAACAAGTAGAATCCGCGTGTGCGTAAGCCATCTCTGTATTCCCTGGCCCTCTATTTGACTTCTTCAGAGAAGTAGCTGAATTTTTGGTTAATGAACTGAGTAAGGAAGTTGCTCAACCTTTTGATGTTGACTCTTCCCTGACAAAGACAGACTTTAATAAGTTGTCCTGTTACTTACCAGTGTATGCACTCTGGTCTCCATTAATCCAGGTTTTCTAAAGTTGACAGAAATCTCTAAGTACCTTTTAATACTTTCTAAATCTGACAGTTTTAATTATTTCCCAGCACTACTATTGATTCTGCAAGTCAACCTGTGACTTTGAAGGCCTTTGTCAATATATATTGCCAATACCAGAGCTAATCACTCATTCATTGAGCTGAAATGCTATCATGGTCAGTAGCTTGCGATATGCTAGGTATTTGTGGACAAGGTGAGTACAACCCATAATGCACCTGCTTAGAGCTAGCTTTTTCCTGACAGGAGCTGCATCTCTTTTCTACGGCCTCATGTCTGAAAATCAATGAGCTTTTGCAATTTCCATCTGATGTGGCCTAATGACAAACAATGTTCTCTGAGGCATCTACTTTTTGCAGGTATTTGATTTTGTTTAAACTCCTGATAGGTCTTTGTGAAGAAAGCAGTGCCAATGTGCACTCATTTCCTTCAATAAACATTTATTAAATAATGACTGTGCCAGATATTGTGAGTACAAAGTGGCTGACATTAATTTTGAGGCTTTCTGGGAGAGGAGATACCATTCTCATTGTCACTCCATTACTATTGACCCCTAGCCTCTTGGCACTTACTAGCATGACCCAAAGTTTGGGGGTGATAGGCCCCTGTACTAGAATCTCTTTACTAGGTGTGACGCAGAAAAAAGAACAATGAATTTGAAGTCAGATGAGCTGTGTCCCAATCCTGTTTCTGATACTAACTCTCTCTATGACCTTGGGAATGTCACTTGTCCTGTTTTGGTCTCTCTTTCATTATCGACCAAATGAGCTGGCTTGATGTTGATGGCCTCCATAGGCCTTCCCAACTCAGAGTCTATGATGCTATGATTATAAAATCCCTTCCAGATTACTTGAAGGAAGAAAATATTTTGAGACCAAGAGGTTTCTGAGGGATACAAATGGTGACTAATTGTATTTCAGTACCTTTGTGCTTTGTGTTTGAGCCCACTCTCCCTAGGCTCATACCTTGGGTGTTTGTAGGAGCTAGAATATACCCTGTATTAAAATGACATTTTGTGAATATTATTTTGAGTTTGAACCCACTCTTGCAAAGAACTAAGTATATTCAGAGTGGATAGTGTGCCCTCAGTTTTTTTGTTTTTTTGGGCGGTGGGGTATTATTGTACTTATATTCTTGCTAAACCTCAGAAAATATAATAATGTAAAAGCTAATTGGGATGAACCAATTAACCAACACTGGGGAGATATAAAACGTAATCAACATTAAGGGAAGTTCATGGGCAATACACCCAACAAACACCCATCCTCTTCAGATTACCACTCAAAGTCTAAGAGAAGAATTAGTCAGCGGTCCTCTGATAACTTAATCTGCCAATGCAAATGGAAGTTGGGAGAGTGGGTTCAGAGAAAATGCAATATTAATAAATTAAATGCCCAATAAATCTGTGGGTGTGGCAGTTATTAGGAATTGATGGAAATGAGTTGTCCTGAAAGGGGCAGGGTGGGGGAGGATTGATACTTTAGCTGAGTTTCAAAGGCAGGTAGGAATGAGGAGAGATCACATTCTGGAAATGAGGGAAATGGAATATCAGATACAGGGTTTAGCAAGAAGGCCAATTTGACTGGAGTACATATTTCATGAAAAGGATAATTATGTAATACTATATGTAATAATAGTGCAAACGTAGGATGGATTATAAAAGGTTTTAAAATCCCAATCAGAGGAAGTTTTGTTTGATTCTATAAGGAAAGGGAGCCGAAGGAATTTGGGCAAGCCAGCAATGTGATCATGCCTGGACTTTCTGACTAACATTTTGGCAACTGTGGAGGAGACATTGTTTTGAGGGGAGACTTGAGATGGGGAACTCAAGTGGAAAACTAATGCAATTGTGCAAGCAGGAGGTTGTTCTCCTTCATTCTCAAAGATGGCCAATGACATCAGGAGGCTTATGTCTTGACATGAAAGTGAATTGGATTTAAGTGAGGCAGGGCTGTGCAAATTCATCAGCCTCACTGTCTCCTCCAGAGTATGAGTCTAGTGGCAAGACATAGGTCAGGATGACTGGCAATGGCCCCAGGCACAGTGGGGAGACCTTGGCCTTTTTAAGCTAAGGTCTTTCCCAGGTCTCACTTTGTCTGAGGGAACACCTATTCAATGATTCAGTGATGTAAGGCTAGGTAAGAAATGAGGCAAAAGATGGATAAGATGGTTAAGGACTGCAGCTTTGGGATTTACCAGCATTTAGGAGGTAAGACTGAGATCCTGACCAAGCCAAAAAAGAGAAGGAGCAGTCCTACAGAATTAAGGGGGGGCCAGGAAAGAACTGAGTCACAAGAACCTAAAGAATGAACATCCAGAAGATCCTCAATAGAGTCAAATAAATCGGAGAAGTCAGGGAGAATGAGACCTGAAGAAGAAGTGATTGAATTAAGAAATGAAAAGTTCTTTGCTAATTTCAAAGAATGTGGATTCAATTGAGTGAAGAGGCCAAAATCAGATTGTAGAAGGTCAAGAAATGTGTAAGAAGAGACTTTTAAATGAGGTACAAATTGTAAACTTCATAGTAACCCTGAAGTGGTACAGAAATATCGTTTAATATTATTATTATAATTAAATGTATACATTGGGGAATAAGGGTGTAAGCATGGTAACCCCTTTAGTAATGAAAGGAACTGACATTTTTATGCCTGAATACAAGCCCTCTCAGTACCTGTCTGGAAGAAGCAATGTTTTGTGGGGTCTTTAAATGGAAGCAACTTTTAACATGTTGAAGGAAACGAGTTTTGTTTCCTGAAAAGATATTATACTTGGTGTCTGGTGACGTGATACCATATTTAAGTCCAGTCACTTTTCATGTGTATGATTGGAAGTAAATAATTTGGCTTCTCTAAGTTTCAGTTTACTCAATTGTCAACTTTGTGGTACAGTGGATAGAGTGCATAGCTCAGAGTCAAGAAGATCTGTGTTCCAATCCTGCCTCAGGCATCAATTTTATTACCACTTGACCTCTTCGCCTCAATTTCCTCATCTATAAAATGGAAATGATTACAGCACCTACCTTCAATGATTGTTGTGGGGACCAAATGATATGATCTTTATACAAAGCACTTACCACATATTAGATGACATGTTATGTCAGTTATCATTATTATTAGTATTTGTTCTTCAGATGAGGATAAATATATTGGCATTAGATGGAACAGCAAGATTGGAGTGAGAGGAAGATTTGACAATGATGAGAATTATGGAAATGAATGCCAAGGGTGGCTATCGTGTGTTGAACGACAGTATGGTATAGTGTATAGACAATGGGTCCCTTGATACCAGGAAGAGATTGAGTCAAAGGCTACCTCTTAAGCACATTGGCTGTATGACCACTAAAAAACTCATTGACCCCCTCAGTGCTCTAGGCCAGAGGTGAGAAATTCACACTTCTGGCCTCAATTGGCCTGCCAAATTCTTGGGTCCTGCCCAAACCTGATATTGTTAATCAGGAAATGTTAATAAAATAAATAATTCAATGCAACACACATAGGGTTAATTTCAGATTTTCTGTGGACAGTAATTCCTTTCCATTTGGGTTTGACACCATTACTCTAGCCAGCTCTCTCTTTGGTTGCAGAGAAAATGCTGGTTTCCATTGGTAGTAGTTCTTCACCAGAACTCCCTTCACTAGTGAAATAATAGGTATGATTTTTTTTAAATGTACTTTGTAACAAATAATTAAAGTCCTTAGCATCCTTTAAGACTGAGTTCAAGCAGGATCTTCTACATAAAATATTGCCCCGTCTTCCCAGCTGCTACTTCTCCCCCTCCCTGTAATCCTCTTGGGCACATTTCACATATATCCATGATGTATATACTTCTATGTTTACCCACCGGCTCCTCCAATAAATTGTAAGCTCCTCGAGGGCATACACTGTTACACTTTGGCATTTGTACCTCCAAGGTCTAGGCCAGTGCTTCATGATTGATCAAGTCAAGGTTGCCAGGCCAGGTTTCTAATAATTGTTTAATCCCACACTTTCTAAAAACAGTAGTTTGGGGACAGGGCATGGCTGAATTCAGTGGTGTAGTGTGTTTCTAGAACAGAATTTATCCTCCTTACATTCCCTGCACCCTTAACAAGTCTGAAAATAAAAATTGGAGAAAATTTCCTGTCAGAATTTGAAGCTCTGTTCTTTCCAGCATGATTTGAATAGGGGCAGTGGATGCATTTACATAATTGGGTTCTTATCTGGAGCCAATGGAAACTTGAAAACTTTGAGGTTTGTCTCCTGCTAATCATTACTTCCCTTTGCTGAAGAGGAAAAAAAAATTACTCCCTCCAAATACGCCTGAGAGACATTCTTCAACACATTTCCCATCGTTTTCATTTTTTGCTCTTTCTGCCTACATGACATTCTGAGCTGATCTCCAGGAAGCAAGAAGAAGAAAAAAATAGTTTTTATTTAGAGGTTCTTTGTTTTAAAAATGAATCATTTCTGGAATATTAATAGTCCAAAAAATTTCTTCTGGCCATCCCAACATATTGGTTGGGCACCTACTATAGAGCCAAGTTAAGATGAAGTGAAATGGGCAGCCACAGAGGTCGTGGTTGTATATCTGTGAAGGGAGATAAGAAAGATTTTTTAATGTGACTTTAAGTAGCCACATGGATTTTAATGCTGCCCCCTCCTCCACAAATAAACAACTCCACAAGCAATGGAGTTAGTGGATTAGGAGTGGATTGGGAAGGGACTCTGAATTTCCAGTCAAAAGATTTGGGAGTTGAGGCTCTCGTTCATAGAATCTAAAGCTGGAATGGCTCTTGGTCCATCCTTGAGGTCACCTTCATTTTACAGAGAAGGAAAATGGGGTCTGGTGATATGACTAACCTACCAGGAATATATGGGTAGCACACAGCCAAGTTGGGACACAGACCATATCCTCTGAAGCATCCTCTGCTCTTGCCTTTGCTCCTCAAATCTCAGCCCTGTTTACAAAGTGAGTGAACCAAGGCAAGTCACAGTCTCACCCAGCTTTAGTTTCCCCACCTGTAGAAAGGGAAAAAAGGATTTTAATGACTTACTTCACAGGGTGCTCTTCCTCCCACCCCAGAGAAGCATGTACTCAGCCTTAAAATCTTAACGTTCTGAATTTGTATTGTTATTGACCAGACCTATGAATTCATTGGCTGGATGAAAGCACTTGCTCCCCCTACAGGCCATAGCTCTGCAACTTGTGGTCTTAGAGAGCTGTCTAGTGTCATGGACAAGTTAAATGACTGGCCCATTGAATATGGCAGCCTCCATTTAACCCATGAACTTGATTTAGGAACTCCTGCACAAAAAAAAAAAAAATGCATATCACAACTCTTCTATGCCTATCCATTCTGCTCCATGTGACTCTGGTAAACCACTACCCTGAAGGTCAGAGGGGCCAACCAAACCAATATTCTAGGAGAGACTATTTTGCTTCCTTCTTACATTGTGAGGGCTATATTGACACACTTTATCTGCCACATGATGTCATTTTACTCTCACTAGGTAGCAAACCCAATTTCTCTTTCAATCCCACATTTCTTTGCTTCTAGACTTTATTTGGTTTTGCTTCAGAGCTCTTGGTTGTATGTCTGGTCCATCCTCCTTATACCCATCATACATCTTCCCACTGCCATATATGTGGTGTTTAGTTTAAATTATGTGGGTACAGTAGTATTCTAGGTCTTGATCACATGGAAGAATACAAGAAAAATGTCACTGTTAAAAATATGGGCCTTTGCTGCCATAGACAGTCTGGGGATCAGTAAAAGAGGTTTGCAATTTCCTCAAAGCAAGAGAGTCCAATATCCTCCTCATTTTCCATGTCAACTAGATGCCACCACAAAACATAGACCACTGGGTCTGGAACCAGGAAGACCTGACTTCAAATATGACCTCAGACACTTAATTAGGTGTATGAACCTGGGCAAGTCACTAAACCTTCTCTGTGTTAGTTTCCTCATCTGTCAAATGGGCGTAATAGATTATCTATTTCCTAGGTCTGTTGTAAGGATAAAGTGAGAGAATATTTGTAGAAAGCTTTGCAAAATTTAAAGCATTACGTTCATCATTAGCATCATTTCAATTTTGGGCCCAGCTCACTGTCCATGTCTGCTATCTGTCTCACACATACATACTGTTCAAAAGCTCTATAGGGCATCCATCAGATGCATCTTGAAATATGGGCAATAGATATTCTTCATGTTGGTCTTTTCCTGTGTGGACAGACATGCCAAATGCCTGGGAGTGATTCCGTATCTTTATGTGGCACTGTAATATCTTGAGTCTTGATGCCAATAGCATGCTATCATCTCCAAACGTGAGCCCCTAAAGAATCACAACATCTACAGGAAATCCTTTCTCTACCTATTCTCTGTTGTAGATCTCATTTTCTGATTTGGATCACCCAACAATATGGACAGATTCCAAACTCAATTTTGCCTTGAATAAAAGATTTCCAGAGCAAAACAAAAACAAAATACATCACAAAACAAGATGATGGGGTGGAGTTATTAAAGTCTCCAAGGG
Source organism: Phalanger gymnotis (assembly GCA_028646595.1). Lineage (NCBI taxonomy): Eukaryota > Metazoa > Chordata > Mammalia > Diprotodontia > Phalangeridae > Phalanger > Phalanger gymnotis. Next base: position 230,341,007 of record CM053623.1, read on the forward strand.
ATGAACCCACTTTAAGGAATTTGAAACCATTCAATCTAAGTAATATTTATAAAGCTTCTCCCACATGTAAAGAGTTGTACTGGATACTGGGGAGAGTCAAAGATTAATTAAGCTATCCCCATATACTTAAGAGCAACAATGGTGTGTTTCATGAAAAACTCAGAATTTCCTCAATGTCTTGCAGTGCTAAGAATGTAGGACTTGGAATGAAAGGACCTGGGTTCAAATCCTGCCTCTCCCACTTATTACTCCTACTACCTTAGTTAAAAGTCTTTCTCCCTTTCTGGGTCATAGGTTCTTCATCTGTAAAATGACAGAGTTTGGGTCAAGTGACTTTCAAGGTTCTGGATAGCTACAATCTTAGTTACCATGTTTCTATGATCACAGTGGGTGATCTGTCTACTGACACAAAGGTAGACATCCACACTTTAATTGACGGTGTCATGAGTTATTTTTTTAAAATGCATTTCCCTGCACATGTTCTTCTTATGCATATCCTCTCTCTGGACTCTGCTGGACAATCTTGGGTGACATCTTATTAAGACAATGAGTCAATGTTATGATACAGCAGCCAAAGAAAACAAAAGGTATGTTAGGGTTCTTTAAGAGAGGTATAGCACCTTTGCCCTAGTAAAACCACTTCTAGGGCTGTGTCCCAAAGAGAATATAAAAATGGGAAAAGGATCCATATGTACAAAAAGATTTATAGCAGCTCTTTTTGTTGTGGCAAAGAATTGGAAATCAAGGGGATGCCCATCAATCGAGGAATGGCTGAACAAGTTGTGGCATATGAATGTAAAGGAAGACTATTATGCTATAAGAAATGATGAGCAGGTGGACTTTGGAAAAACCTGGAAAGACTTACATGAACTAATGCTGAGTGAAATGAGCAGAATCAGGAAAATGCTGTACACAGTAACAGCCACATTGTGACATTGTGTGATGACTAGCTTTGATAGACTTAGCTCTTGTCAGCAATGCAAGGAGGTATGACAACTCCAAAAGGCTAGTGATGGAAAATGACATCCACATTCTGAGAAAGAACTATGGAGTCTGAATGCAGATTGAAGCATACTACTTGGTCTATCTCTTTGTTGTTTTTGTTTTGTTTCTTCTTTCTTGACATTCCTTCCATTGGTTGTAATTCTTCTTTACAACGTGACTACTGTAAAAATGATTAATATGCATGTATGTGTGGAGCCTATATCCAATCGCACACCATCTTGGAGAGGGGAGAAAAGAGGAATGGGAAGAGGGAGAAAATTTAAAATTTAAATGCTTATGGAAGTGAATGTTGAAAATTAGAAATAATTTTTAAAAAGTTATAGCAATATCACTTGTGTTATCCCTTTCCCTTCCCAATCCACAGTTGCCTTCCTCTATGAAATTACCTTATATCTTGTATATCCCTAATTAGTTACATGTTTCATCCTTTGCAATATGAGCTCCATGAAGGCAGGGGCTATTTAATTTAATTTATTTATTTAATTGTATGCCTTTGTATATATCCCTAGTGCTTGATTTATATGTCTAATGCTTCGTACATGGTAAATAATAAATGTATGATGACTGACTGACTTCCCAACTAAATGGGCAGAAGACAGCCTGTCTTTCCTTTATACTAGAGGAATCCCATGCAGAGTTGAGAGGTTTACCACTGCAAAATATAAAATGGACTCTGAAAACCTCAAGAATCTCCAGAAGAGGAGGATGGAAATGAACCAATATCATAACAAATGAGGACAAGCTGGGTGTTGTTATCCCAGAGAAGAGAAGCTAAAGGGAGGAGGGGACATTAATAGCTCTCCTCAAGTATTTATAGAAGGAAGGAAGACATATCTGACTTGTTCAGCTTGGTCCCAGAGGGCAGAACACCTAGCTTGGCAGCTAGGGGGCATAGTAGATAGAGCACTGCTCCTGGAGTCAGGAAGGTTTGAGATCAGATTGGCTGTGTGACCATCGATAAGTCATGTACCTTCTATTTGCCTCAGTTTCTTCATCTACTTCCCAAAGTTGGCACTATAGAAATGTTAGTGATGATGATGATGATGATGATGATGATGATGATGATCTTTGTCGTCATCATGGAACAGTTGGTTGAAGTTACAAATAGGAATGTGGAGGTCAGATGAAAGAATTTTCTTTTTTTACATCTTCCTAATAATTCGAGTCATTCATAAGCAGAATAGGCTATCTCAAGAGATAGTGGGAGTTCTTTCACTGAAGGTCTTCAAACAAAGACTGAATGGCCACTTACCAAATGAAGGTTAGACTGGATGACCAACCGCATCCCTTGTAATTCTGTGACTGCTATACTTCCCATAGCAGGGCCTGTTCTGAAGGCTTTTCCAACTTGCTAGGACTTACTAGAATCCAGGCTCTTTGGGAATGCCCTCTGTACCCCCAAAGTTCCCTCTACTCCAGCTCCATGTCATCAGAAGTGGATCCCTAGGAAATGAAGGGTTGGTTATCACACGTTGGTATGTGGAAGCCTGGCAGAGAAGCCTCTAAATCTTCAGTTATTGTTTCTGTCTCAGACTAGAGCTTCTTTCTCTTCCTTTACACTCTGTAGGGAAGAAGGCCCCCAAGGAGACTGAAAGGTGCTTTCTCTATCTTGGCCACCTCACCCCAGGATGTATGGTAGCACAGTGCAGTTATAACCTCTAATGATATGGGGGAGAGAAGCACAGCTTTGCAGCAGTTTCTCCTGGGAATGGCAAATATAAACCTGGGGACTTTTGCCCTCCACAAAATAATTTGCTGCCCTCTAAGTTCTGTAATGACTCAGGCAACTCATTCATAAGGTGCTGCATTTCCAAGAATACTTTAACATTTGTCGAGGCTATAGGGTCGGGAGGAGAGGTCGCATTCTACATGACCTTTGACTGCAGACAAATTTATATAGATATTATGCCTCCATACACACATTTATTTAAACAGGTGACATACATTTGGTAGAAATATGTTTGGGGAACATGTTCACAGAGCTCACCTTCTAATCTGACCCACAGAGATATTCTCATTAAAGAGTATTTCCTTCTTCTCACATTCACACAAATGTGCTCACAATACACACATATAGAGAAATACACACACGTATTACACCCAGCATAGGTTTCTGTAGATAGATCGATAATTGTACATGCACACTCAATATTTGTGCATTGGCCAGCACACATTTGTACAGAGCTGTTTGAAGAAAGCTCTTTGTTGGTTAGCTTGTTTCATCTTAGTATTGGTTTTCCCAGCTGCTTGTACAATTCTGGTATTAAGCAAGTGCTTCATAAATAATTGCTGAATGACTGAACACATGAACTGTTGTCACTGTTCTTAGTACCATAGGCTCATTCGAAGTGACACATGGCATTATCTTTGAAAGTGAGAATGCCAATGCATGCATTATCTACCACACCAGGGTGTTGTGATGAGGTAGGTGACTTCTGGCAGACCTCTTTCCCTCCCTGCCTCAGATTCCTCTTCTATAAAATAGGGACTCTAATTGTAATCTATTGAGGAAGGCGTTGCCAAAAGAGCACAATGTGAAAGCTAGATGGGAGCATGGGTACTCTCTAATCTAAGTCTTTGGTTAGGCAGCTAGGGAAACTGAGGCCTAAGTGAGAAGAAATAGGTACCTGATCTGAGGCAGCCATTTCTCAAGGTCAATTACCTCCAATCTTCCCAGAAGCCCATTCTGTTTGATAGTCTTTGTCTTCATGCTCCACCCACCCTTGAATCCTGCTTAACTTGCTCAGATAAGTAACAGCCTGGGAGGGACTGTTGTCTTTCCAAGTGGAACTCTTTTGAAGGATTACAAATCCATAGTGTTTCCTTTGTATGGTCAGATTTATGATGCCCTGTCATGGCTGTCTATTCACTGCCCTGTTTTGAGTCTAAGTTATTGCTGACCTTTATCTTTTAAGTTCTTTACCTTATTAAAATTTTCCATAGGGCTGGGATTCAAGCTTTGTGTTCAAAGTAGACAACTATGTATGAAATGTGTTTTATTCAATTTATGGCACCCAGAGTAAGGCATTCTTTGAAGTCCATATGGGCAAGAGTCAGAGATCTAGTCCAAATCCACCATAGGATCTGTCAAATGTCTCCTCATTCTATAATGAAGATGACCAATCTTCCAAAACATTAGAACAAATATTAAGAGTGGATGTGGTGAACCTCATTGTGGATTACACGTAAAGCTGGGACATCCCATTTTGAGTGAGCCAGTCTAAGGAAGACACAGGGCGTTGGGTGGAGTTAGAAAACAAACGAAAAAAAAATGCAAGAAGAGGTAGGCAAGGCTAGCTGATAAATTGTCCTAGATAGCTGAAACCTACGTTCTTAGGTTAGCAAGCAGCATTACTTCAGATATAGGTGGTAAACATTTAGAAGTCACCCAATTTTAGGGGTATGATTAGGAACACATAGGAATTTGGGGTTAGGTTCATATGTTGTGTTTATGGTTAACATAGTCCAAAGCTGAAGCACAAAGAGGACAGAAAGAAAACAGAATAATTGGTGAGAATCAGGCCCAAAATGAATTAATGAAGGACCTCTGAAGGGACTTTTTAAGAAAGCAGAAGCCACTTGCAAGTCCTTCTGGGCAGGATGTTTTATTTCCTCTTGGCTATAGAGTAAGGCAGGGAGGATATTTTGGGCTTTCTGTCCTCAATCCCATCCTGGAGCAGTCACAGTAAGAAAGAGAGGAGTATCATTTACTTAATTCAAATCTTACCTAATGAATGAACTAGAATTCAAAATTGGGATTCAAGGCCCCTTGTCTGCTACTTGCATGTTGTATGACTCTGATTAGGTGGTTCCCCAAGTTGGGTTGTCATGAAAATGTAATGGGAGAGTTTCTCAGACTAGGTAACATGAGCACGATTCTTGTGTAAACTATGATTGGTAGTGAGGGAACCATTGCCTCTTCCAATCGCTGGGTCCACTTCACTTAGTGAAGCCATGAAGCATGGCATATGAGCTGAGAATGTCCATTTAGTTGTTGGGCAGGAATTGAAGGCTTTCTCAACCTCTTCTTTCCCTACTCAAGCTATCCTGTATGCACTTATCTGTATACATCTGACAGTCTCTTCCTCTGGTAGAATTTTGGAGCCTTTAGATGAGACACTTTTTTTGTTATATTTGTATAGTATTTAGGTAGAGTTATTATATATTGTTTTTATTGCATCAGCCTCTCCATTGGCCTCCTAATATCAAGTCTTTCTGTCTCAAGAACATCTTCCACACCCCAGTGAGTGATTTTCCTAAAGCACAGATCCAACCATGCCACTCCCCAAGTCAATACACTCCAGGGAATTCTTGTTATTTCCAGGATAAAATATGAAATTCTCTGACATTTAAAGCCCTTTACAAGCTGGAGTCAATTGATTTTTCCAGCCTTATGTTCATTACCTCCCTTTGTGTACTTTATAGTCCAGTTGAATAGGTCTCCTTGCTGTTCTTTCTGTATGAAGGCCCCATCTCCATTCTCCACGCCTTTGTCCTAACTCTTCTACATGCCCAGAATACTTTCCCTCCTTACTCTTCCTCTCAGCTTTTTTAGCTTCCTTCAGCACTGCTCAGATGTTACCTTTTCCAGGAGATTACTCCCCATGCTACAGCTGCTGGGGCCTTCCCTTCATGGTTAACTTGGATCTCCTTTCTATTTGTTTTTGAGATTCATATTTATGTTCATGTTGTTACTCCCTCTCAGAATATAAGCTCCTGAAGGGCAATTTTCGTCTCTGAATTTGTAGGACTAAGCATGTAACGGTTTAATACATACTCCATCAATGATTCATGGACAAAGCATTTTCTTAACCCCTTACTCCAAATACCATTGGCTTCCTCACCCCTAAAACTGCAATTACATTTTGTTTACAGGTAAACTCTCTTCTTTCTCTCTCTCTGTATATATATGCATATATATACATACGTACATATGCACATACCTATGAACATACACACATACACATGTATATACACACATGTATATACACATGCACACATATATAAATACATATGTATATGCACACACATATAGACATATAGGTATGTATTGTGTGCATACGTCTATGTGTATATAGATGTCTGTGTGTATGTGTACGTATGTGTGTGTATCCAAATTATACACATATATCCAAGTTATCCCCTGTGATAGAATGTGAAATTCTGAAGGACAGGAACTGTTTGATTTTGCTCTTTGAATTTCCAATACCTGGCATACCACAGGTGCTTAATGAATGTTTATTAATTGATCTGAATCTTCTGTGCCTAGCACAGTTCCCTGCTATAATAAGTGCCTAACAATTCCTTATTGTTATTGTTCAGAATAACCACAAAAGGCTTTTTCCTGATGCTTCAATTATCACTAAGGATTTTTTGTTAAATGGCCTCTTGAGATATGCTATACTGCTGCTTTGAACATCGGGGGCACTGAAGAAATCACCTCTTACTTGATCCTACAGAATTGTCCCTTACTTAAACTCCCACAGTTTGGAAAGCATATTAATGTTTGTCAAGCCCTTTTCTCCCAATGACCCTTTGAAGTAAGTAGCATATACATCATTATGCCAGTTTTACACATAAGAGAACTGAGGCTCAGTGAGGTAAAGGGTTTCACCCAAATGGGCTTCACTGAGCTTGAATTCCAACACAGATAGCTCAGTGTTCTCTCTCTTTTACCACATTGCTCTGCACTGAAATCCACAAAGACAAATGCGCCTATTTAAAAACTGGGCCAACATTTAATTCACATTCATTTCAATGAACTCTTGGACTCTGACCTCAACATTTAGTTTGATCATCTCTAATGCATTCAAGATCTAATGTTTATTTTCATTATCAGTGTTTATGCCTCATTATCCATCTCCCCCTCCCACTCCTACCCCTTATAGTGACGACATTCCACCAGACAATCTAAGAATGGCATTCTGATTTGCATTCAAAACAATTGATACAGACTGGGAGCTCCAGGAGTGAAGGAATTCCACCCTAATGAAACCTTCTTTCTGTTCCCTCATGAGTCTGAGCATATAGAAGGTATACTGTTGGTCAGTCACTTTTCCTTCATGTCTGACTCCAGAATCTCATTTGGGATTTTCTTGGCAGAGATACTGGAGTAGTTTGCCATTTCCTTCTCTGTCTCACTTCATAGATGAGTAACTGAGGCAAACAAGGTGAAGTGACTTACCCAGGGTCAAATAGCTAGTTAAGTGTCTGAAGCTGAATTTGAATTCAGATCTTCATTACAGGCCAGTATTCTATCCACTGAACCATTTTGCTTCCCCATAACAGGTATATACAAGGCAAACTGAAAAGTTTGAATTTGCTCACTTGGTACACATCAGTGCCAATAAATGCCCGTGATCTCTTTCTACTTACAAAGATCTCATCCCCTACGTGCTTACTAGATAGCTTTTTCCTTATAACTTTTGGTAAAAAATGGCATTTTTTCAGAACCAACTCATCAAGAACTCTGAATTAGGCAAGGTGGTCTGCTAGTAACATTATTTTTTCTATCTCTGGGATCATATTTGGAGCACTGGGAAAGCCAGTGAATGATCTACAATGCCTGCATGAGTAGAATTCCAGATTATTACATGCATATTTATTGATATAATGCTGTAATGTGGCAGGGACATGGCAGATCCCTTCCACTAGAACTGGAAAGTGAGGGTACAACCAGTAAAATAATATATATTTTAAAATAATGAATGAAGAGTAAAAGGACATTGCCAATCCCTCTAGTATTTGGCATGAGATTAGAGTAATCACAAATGGCAGTTAACCCTATACATTGGCATTATGGCTCTACAGTTTATTTTTGGTCAAAGTATCTCAAAATGACCATAAAAGTTTAGCCTTTGTTGAAGGGTCATCATCCACAGATTCAAGGTGATGAAGGACTTAATGATGGCATAGATATTATCTCTTCAGAGGGTGGTGGTGTGAGTTGGTGTGTTTGAACTAAAGGTATGCCTCTATCCTTCCATATGCTAAACTGTCCCAAAGAAGCAAGAAAGCCAATTGCCTGAGGGCAGGGTATTGTGCAGCTTGGCTCTTTCAGAACAAGAATCCTTTCCTCTGTCACCACCAAACCTTAACATGGAGCTTTAATTACACAAGTGGGCCCTATATCTCCAGGAACCTCCTTAAAGTGCTGGAGAACTATTCCACCTTATTCCTGTGCAACTGTTTTGGAGCACATCTGATGAGGCTTTGAAAGGGGAAGCTTGTTGGCTTGGCAGAGGTTTTGGAGTAGGACCAAGCATTTCTCCATTTCCATGTATATCTTCAACTTCAAAGGATTTTAGCTGCCAAAAACAGTGCCTTGACTTTACTGTGAAATGTAAGGCTTTAATCGTTTGTGATTTTCCACCACTTTCCATGGCAGACCTTTCTCCTGCTGGATAGCTCTGAGTGCATAATGATTTGATTCCAACCCCTGCCTGAGCAAGAAGCCCCTCTACCACATAAGTGAAAAGAGGCTGTGCAACTTCTGCATGAAGACCTCCAGTAATGGGAAAGGCACTACCTACTGTGGTAGCCTGTAAGGATGCTGGACAGCTCTCACTTTTCTGAAGATTTTCCTTACTTGGAGCCAAAATCTATCTCTTTTCAATTTCCAACCGTCCTGTCCCTTTGCCCCTCATTCTGTCCTTGGAACACACAAACACACACACACACACACACACACACACACACACACACACACACACACACACACACCCCAAATCTAATCTCCCTTTTACATGACAGACATTATAGTGATTGAAGATAGTGATCATACCCCACCCCCTTCTTGTCTTCTCTTTTCCAAAATATCTCCAGTGTCCTGATAATCAACCAGTTAAAGAATCATTAAGTATCTGCTATATGCCAGGAAACTAAAGATAAAAACATAGACATAAAAGAGTCATCTTATCCATGTACTTTGCATGCCTTGTTCTTCAGTGGTCTTATTTCTGCTCGCACCTCTCTTGCCAGTGTCTTTCTGAAAACGTCTCCTCACAATGTGGTCAGAAAAGACAGAGACAATTCTCACTCCAGTCTCTGCCACCTGGAGAGATGAGAGATTCCTTCTCACATATAAGACATCACCATGCAAAGCATTGGATTATTTGCTCTATTCCATTAGTGAAAATGTGTATTTATTTATGAGATTCACCAGAGAACAAACCCAACTCCACAACTTGCTGATGGACAGGATGTCAGCTAATAAAGTAGCCTGGGTAGGGATCCATATCACTGAGATGAAGGAGGAATGAAGAGGAGATTAAACACTATAAAGGATTGAACATTAGCATAAGATGTTTGCATATTTTACAATCTTGTTTCCCAAGAATTATTTCAAGATTTTCTAATATACTGTCTGGATGGTTCCCAAACACTGGAGCTTGCAGCCAGCCACTGCCAATGCTGAATATTTTTTATTACTATGCATCCTTGAAACCATTCTGGGATTCTTGCAAATTGCATTATGGGCTGGCAAAAGGCATATTCAATCTACAGTCGGCTTGCTCTTCTCCTGAGAAGTAACACCAGGTGTCCCTGAACAAGAAGAAGGACCATTATGGAAGTCATGATGGAGGCACAGAGGAGCTCTCCCAGGGACCTCAGTGTCTTGGACAGAATGGATGCTCAAGAAATCACATTTGATTGGATTCTTTGAAACATCCTACTTCTTACCCTCATATAATGATGACTGTAATTTCCATAATACTTTAAGGTTTAAAAAATGTTTTTTTTTCACTACAAAAACACTCTGAGAAAAAGGTACAGTCATTATGACCATTTTGAAGAAAAAGAAACTGAGGCTTAGAAAGGTGAAGAAATTTGCCTGAGATCAGTCACATAGTTACTCCATGCTGGAGCTTGGATTCAAACTCAGATGTCTCACAATTCCAAGTCTAGTACTCTCTCCACTATACAAGCTGTCTCCAAACATGGTTGGCTGGGTCATTGAAGGTCAACTAGTCTAATCTAGAGTGGAATAGGATTTCTGTGTCTAATATTCATGTCAAATAATTTTATGGCCTCTATCCTTCAATTATCAATCATTCACTACCTCTTAAGGCAATCCATTCCACCTATGAATAGTTCTAGTTCTTAAATTCTTTATCTATGTAGTCTGAAATTCGCTTTTATCCATCTTTTCTTCATTGTTCCTGGTTCTACCCTTTGGGAGGAATGGTTTTCCATAAAGAGCTTTAGCACCTCTTCTGAGGTCATTGTAGCTCATTTTCATCCTCTCTTCTTATATACTCAGAGGGAATCACTTTCAAGGTTGACCAAGAGTCTCATAAGGATTTCTTTTGGTAGTCTACAATCAAATTCCACCTGCCACTGGAGATATCATGTGGGTGACTTGGAAAGAAGACACCACTCCTGGCAAAAGACCATGTCATTGACTATGGTCAGTGTCTCATTATTTTACTGGTTTGATTTCCCCATGAATTTAATGAAATATGAATTACTGAGAGTGTCCCCTGGGATTAAGAACTTTTCAGCTAAAGAGAAATTTAAGTAATGTCAGATCTCTCTCTCTCTCTCTCTCTCTCTCTCTCTCTCTCTCTCTCTCTCTCTATCTCTCTTGCTCTCTCGCTCTGTCGCTCTGTATTTATATCGGTAGTGATGATGGTACAATTGAGATTGTCTGTAAGTGAAGCTGGAGAAATTCTCAGACTGAGAAGTGACTCTCAGTTCTCACTTCCACCCATAATCACATGCTCAGGAGTTATGAGTAAGGATAATTTGTGATATATGCATTTAGAATAGCTTCAATTCAGTATTAGATATGTTTCATGACCAACCCCAGTTTGATCAGTTTAAGTCAATTAATTCCAGTTAAATAGAATCAAGTCCAATATAATTTAATTCAATACAATTCAGTAATTTCTCTAAGTGTCCATTATGTGAAAAGAATTGTGCTAGGAACTTGTGAAGGCAAAATTAAAAAACAAAAGCTCCTGCCCTCAAAGAGCTTGTACTTAACTATCAATGTTTTCAGGCACCCGTGTAACATAAACACTAGCTACTAACACTACCAGGTGCCCCTTCAGCTTTTCTTTCATGTTCCTTCCATATTTTCCCCCTCCAGCTAAATGTGTTCTTTCTAATGTTAGCTGTATTAGTTTTGTTTCTGTAAACATTTAATTTTAACAAAAATGTACATTATCATTTCCTAAATTCCTCTCTGCCACTTGATTAATCTTAAACTTTCCTCCATTTATAGATTTAAAAGGTAATTCATTTCTTCTTCTTATGATTTGTTCATATCATCCTTTACATTGAAGTCATGTATCCAAGGGGAGCTTTTCTTAGCATACAGCTTAAAATATTATATCATTAAGGCAAAGTTCATGACCTCAAAGGGGAAGATAAGCATGCCTGAATTGTTCAGAAATGCAGATTATAAGGAATTCTCTAAGTAGAAGGCAGAGGAATTACAGCATTTATTTAAACTCCAAAGGACCAAACCCAAGGACCAATGCCCCCAGTTTGATATTGTGGCAAGAATCTTCCAAAACCAATACACCCATCTCACAGTAGTGACCAGGAGTTTACACAAAAACATTATGGCAGCAAGCCAAGCCATACTTGTGCTCCCCCCAATGCTAGGGCTCTCCAGTAAGAAGGTTACTCAAGAGTCCCAAGCCCCTGCTCAGCATCCTCTGGTCTGTGTGCTCCAGAAGCTGACTTTTGGCTCTCTGCCCCACTCTTGTTCCTCTGTCCTCAGTTTCTGCTCCTCCTCCTCTTCCTCAGTTTTTCTTGTCTCTGCTGCTCCTTCAGCTTCTCAGCTTCTTTAGAGTCTGCTGCTTCACCTTCTTCTGCTCCTTAGTTTCCCCTTCTCCAGCTTCTACTGTTCTGGTTTCTGCTGGTTCTGCTTCCTCTGCTCCTCCTTCTCCAGCATCTGCCATGTCTGCCTCTCCAAGCTCTATGGTCTCTTTTTATACAGTCCTTAGACATCATCAGGTTGAATAGAACATCATTGGATTGACTAGAACTTAGGCACATACCATTGGCTCTAGTCTTAGCAACTGTCTTTAGGGCCCTGAGGGCTTCACTCCCACATTGGCTTAGCACCTAGTAATTAGTGGTTTCAGGGCCTGCTTAGGAACAAAAATCTAATCAGACCTCCCTGTTGGCCCCACTTGGAGCCCCACCTGAAGTCTATTCAATGGGTTGGAAAGATCTTTTGATTGGCCAATCTACTGATTGGCTTTACAGATACTGATCTACACCTACTTTCTGCCAAACTGCTTGCCAATTTTCCTTACAGTTTTCATATGGAAAGCTTAACTCTGGCTCACAGCATTAAGACTCCAGTTGTGATCCGGGACCCCTCCTCACCCAGTAACCTGAAGCTTCAATGAAGCAAATTTAAAAAAAAAAATTGTTCTTTTGCATTATTGTGGTCTAATGAAACAACTTGTAAGCATGGGAATATATGATTGGAAGAGCATTAAGAAATTCTATTATCTTCAATTTCAAGTTCATAGAAAATCTTTGTAGTATTTGACTATACAGTCACTGAGATGGATAGGCCACATATGTTGCTCAGATAGTCGAGAATTTATTAAGTGCTTTGTGTGCAAGGCAGAGGAAGCTACATAGCTAGGTGGGAAGAGTACTGGGTTTGGAGTCAGCAATACCTGAGTTCAAATCTGGCCTCATACACTCAGTAGCTGTGTCACTTCACATTGTTTGTTGTAATCCACTGGAGAAAGAATGACACATCAATGACAAATCAATCCAGTTTCTCTGCAAAGAAAATTCCACACAGGGTCACAAAGTGTCTGACATGATAGAAGAACAATGTTCTAGGCACTGTGCTATATGCTGGGGATTGAAAAGAGGCAAAAGACAATCTTTTCACTGAAGGACTTCACTATGTAATGGAGCAGTCAAGAAGCAAATACGTAAAAAAAAACCAATACACTGGATAAGTAAGAAATAATTTACTGAGAAAGGGCACTGGAACAAAGAGGGAAAGGCTTCTGGTAGAAGGTAGGATTTTAGTTCAGATTTGAAGGAAGCCAGAAGGCAGAAATGAGGAGGAAGAGCATTCCAGGGATGGAAGACAAGAGAAAATGCCCAGTGCTGAGAGATGGAGGGTCTTGTTCTTGAAACAAGAGGCCAGTGTCACTGGATCAAGAGTATGTGGGGGAGAGTAATATGTAAGAAGACAGGAAAGGTGGGGTAGAGTAGGCTATAAAGAGCTTTGAATGCCAAACAGAGCATTTGGTATTTGAACCCGAAGTGGATGGGGAGCCTATTGAGTAGTACAGTGACATGGTTAAATTTATGCTTTAGGAAAATCATTTTGACAGTATAATGGAGGATGAATTGGACTTAGGAGAGACTTGAATCAGGCAAGCCAACCAGTACACTGTTGCTATAGTCCAAGGGTGAGGTGATGAGGGACCACACTAGGGTGATAGAAAGATTTGAAGAGAGAAGTAGACATGTGCAAAAGATGATGCAAAGGTGAAATCAACAGACCTTGGCAACTGACTTTATATGGAAATGAGAGAGATAGTGAAGAGTTGGGAATTGTGCCTAGGTTGTGAGACTGGGGACTGAGAGGATGGTGATACCCTCAACAGCAGTAGGGAAGTTTGGAAGGAGAGCATGTTTGGGGGAAAATAACAAGTTCTGTTTTGGACATCTGCTGGGATGTTGTCCAAGATATCTGAGAGCCAACTGGAAACGGAAGACTGAAGGTCAGCAGATATAATGGGAAAGGAATGGAAGATCTGAGAATAATCAGCACAGAGACAGCACCTAAATTCTTGAGATCACCAAGTGAGGTAGTATAGACCAGAGGGAGAAGAGATAGCCTGGGACAGAACCTGAGGGACACCTATGGTTAGAGGACATGAATTGGAGCAGGTTCCAGTGCAGAAAACAGAGAAAGAGCAGTAAGATAGGTATGAGGAGAACCAGGAGAGAGTGGTGTCCTGGAAAACTAGAGAGAAGAGACCATAGTGATCATCAGTGTCAAAGGCTGCAGACAGGTCTAGGAGAATGAGGATTGAAAAAAGGCCCTTAGATTTGGCAGTTAGGAGATCTTTGATAACTTTGGGGAGAGAAGTTTTGATGGAATGATAAGGTCAGAAGCTTGATTATGTGGCGGTTAAAGAGAGTGAGAAGAGAGGAAGTAGAGGCATTTATTACAGACGGTCTCAAAGGGTTTTACCACAAAGGGCAGAACAGATATCAGATGAAATTGCTCTTTAGATGCTGAAGTGCCCGGTCTGTAGCTTGTCTCTCAATCTTGTAACACAGACGTCTACCTTTTTTCTCTTAGCTGAGATAGAAGGATCAAGAAGGTTTTTTTTTCTTTTCCAGCATGAGAGAGATATGGGCATGATTATTGGCATCAGAGAATGAGCCAGGATGGAGGGACTGAAACTAAGTGAGGGGGGAAATGACAGAGAAGGCAAGTGGAGGAGAAGACATGGAATGAGATTACTTGTATCGGGAGGGCGCTGTCATGGTAAGAGCCACATCAGTGAGAAAGAGTAAAGAAGGAAACTGGCTGAGTGCATCTGGGGGAGAAGAGATGAGGAAGAGGGCAGAAGAAGACACTCTTGTTAACAGCTTCATTTTTCCTGTAAAGTATGAGGCAAGGTTCTCAGCTGAGGGAGTGGAGAGAGAGGAAGCCATTGAAGATAGCGGAGGCACAAAAAAGTTTTGGAGAGCCACTATGGGGAGTGGCATGCTGACTTAATAAGGGAGAATGTGCACGGAACCCATACACCTGTACTCACAACCATGCAAACACCCTCAATGTCAAGATCTTGCCTAGCCTTGTTAGACTGATTCTCCATCCTCCTAAACTGATAAAAGACACCTTGTACATTAGGGCCAGATAAGACAGCTGCATACAATGGCTGTCACTTGCTTGCTAGGAGTCTAACAGCATAATTTCAAAAGTGGTAGGAGATTTAACTCCTCATCCCTGCAAATGTCTCTGAGTTAATAACTTAATTCACATTTCAAGCCCTGCTTCAGAGGAAAAAAAATCCAAGCTTTTGTTACCAGTGCTTCTGCCACTGTTCCCCTGTCCACCCACTACTCAAGACAGTGATATCGTACCCAGCACCTTCTGGGATGAATCTAATTTGTTAGAAAGAGAGACTATTCAAGGGATGCAGACAGAGAACAGGAAGATGAAACTTGGCTACTAAAAAAGGAAGAAAAAATTCTCCAGTTGCTACTGAGAGCAGGCTTAGTGCAGTTGATCGATAGGAAAGGGGTTAGTCCTAAGAATAAAGTTATTTACCGTATCTTTAATGGACTTTTATCATTCAGCTCCATCCTCTAACTGAATGCTATTACTGAGAGCATAACTATGGTTACACTTGGTACCTGTTTCCTCAAACTAATGGATTTTTAAATTAATCAATCAATCAACACATGTTTATTGAATCTCCACTGTTATAATCACAGCTCACATTTAAATGGTGCTCTACAGTTTACAGACTTCCGTGTGAGCAACCAGGCCTCTCAGTGATCCTTGGCAATATTGTCAGTTATCAACTGACACTGTGTAGAACTCATCATCTCCCTGCTTGCAGCCAGTCAGAAGCAGAGGTCTCCAGAATGTGAGCCCCCTTAGGGGTTGTGAGACTAACTCAAGAGGGAAGTTTTCTGTTTGTTAATTCATCATGACCCCCTAAATTCAAAACTGACTCATCCTTTGAAAAGGAGCCCTGCCCCAACCCCACCCCAGACATTTAGAACAGGTTCCAATAGAGAAAGCTCAGCTTTGTCTCTGCCCTTCAACAGAGGAGCTGAGAGTCTCTGAACTAGGAACTGCCATGCAATTGAACTTCAATGGAAGAACTGGGTGGGAGCTTTGCTCAACAGTGTTATCCTTCTTGCCTAGTCTTCCTCCTTGTATCAGACTATAAGACCTTTCATGGCTTCACTGTCTCTCTTCTTTACTGGCAAGATAAAAACTTCTAAAGACTTTTTAAAATTTCTGTGGGTCCTCCTTTTTCCTCTTCAAGAGGACGCAACAAGAGGCACCAGCTGTTTGTCAGAATCCATTGATACTATCATGTGTTTTAAGATGGGTTTGTTTTTAATATGTTTAGTTATGTGAACTATTTTCCCAATGTTGAGCCATTTTTGCCTCCCTGGTACAAATTCAGTTTAATCATTATGCATAATTTTGGATGTGCTAGCTGTGATTGGTTGGTCAGGATGATATTGAATATTCTATTGATGTTAAGGCAATATCTATTGATTTCATTTTAACAAGAATTGATGTTTTTTTAAAGATGTTGGTCTATATTTTTTTCTTTGCTTTAGTTTTATTTTTTTTCTGGTTTAGTCATTAGAATTTTTTTTACCTTCTTTGTGGAGAATAGTGGATAGACAAGAAAATGATAAGCAGCTCTATTTTCCTCTTTTTCCCCTTTTCTCCCTCTTTCTCACTCACCTCCTTTGAAGTTGGGAAGTCATCATGTCCTCAAATTGAGGTAGGCTAAACTGGGTCTAGAAGAAATGTCTGTTTTTTTTTTTATTTTCCTTTCAGGAAAAAGAAAATCATATGCTCATATTTTAAGATGATTTTAAAGGATTCTGATTCTGCCTTATTGGAAGAATGTATTTATATATGTCTACACTGGGGTAAGATTTGCCTGATAGCATATATACTTGATAGTTTTGGCCAAATCTTTCTTCCTCCTTCCCTTGTCTCTCTCTTTCCCTTTCACTCTCACTCTCTCCTTCCTTACTCCCAAACAAAATTATATCAATTTTCTGAAGGCAAGGCCAAGAACCATTTTGCTAGCCACTCCCATAAAAGATCACTATTTGGGAATAAGTATGGGCCCTTAATAGGGCTGGGGTCTCAGAGCCTCTTAGCAGCTTCTGATGGAATGACAAGAGTACCAAGGCTGTGAAATATTCCCCATAACCTGCATCAGATTCTTAGGAGAATAACATGGGTAATGCTTCCCCGAAAGGTAATGTGCTCTAGTCCTTGCTGAAGAAAACTGGGCTAGATAATGGGCAGTGACATTGATAGCTGTTATCACCATGACCCAAGAGGCAGTGAGTGCAAATCTTCTGATCCCTGTAGTGTATCAATGTGGATGGAAGCAGTTCAAAGACAGAAGTGACTACCCATGTCATTTGGTTAGTAAGTGTCAGGGGTGAGCTTGACATTAAAAGGTCAAGAGAAGTGTGAACAGAACTATGGGGGAGCTAGAGACCATGTCACATGAAGATCAATTGAAGGAATAAGCCATTTTTACACTAGAGAAGTTTAACAAAGAAGAGCTCACTCTCTTTGTATATAAGTTACATATTTTGAAAAGGGACTACAGTTGTTCTCTTCACCCTCAGAAGGGATGTCTAGTAGATTTGAACTACTAGACATAAGTCATTCAGCAAGTATTTGCTTATCATGTGTTAAGCCCCATGTTTAGTGCTTCAGATAAAAAGAAAGGCCAAAGCAAGTCTCTGTCCTGAAGGAGCTTACAACCTGATGGACATGAACATGCAAGTAAATATTAGTGTTCAAAACAGTTGTACCTTTTATACCCCAGATCTAGGGTAATTTTAGTAAGAAGAAACTGTCAGTAGGGAAGACAAGGGGTTGTTCAATTTGAATATAGAAGGAAGCCAGGGAATTAAAAACATGGGAACAAAAAGTTAGATCACTGGAGGTCTGGGAAGCAGCCAGGAAAAAGGCCCAGGGTCTGGATATTGACCATGGTACAGGAAGAATAGCAAGAAGGCAGATATTACTATGTCATAGAGTAGGTAGAAATTGGAAGGTAGCTGCACAGAACCACCTTTGGGCTCAGTGTGAGAAGAAGACAACCAACTTGCTCACAATCCCAAACTGTAATGGGCTCCCTCTCAGGGGAGGTTCCTGACTGGAGGAAAGATGATGACTTTTCAGGCATTTTGTAGAAAGAAGTCCTATTCAGATGCAGCTTAGACTGGATCTGGCCTCTGAAGTCCTATACAGCTTTGACTTTCCATGCTTCTGTGATTCTTCTGGCTTCTGCTCCACAATGCTGCCTCTGCTAAAGCCCAGATAATGAAATCACTTTCCACATTCTTGTGTAGCAAAACCACACTGGAGGAAAGAGCTCTGCTGGTCTCTGACAACGACTTTGCTTACCAAGATCTTATTAAGAAGCAGACAGCATTTAAACCCTATTTGAAATTGATGGATGGATTTTTTCCCCTCGTTCATTCCAGTAGCCACTGACATTGTGGATATCAAATCAATCTTAGTAGTATGAACAGCCCCGTGCCATGAAAAGAGCTTAATCAAATCCCTCTGTTGGTTCAAGGCAGGCGAGGGGGGCTGGCGTGTTTATTCTCCAGCCCTGTTAAAACCATATGAAAATGGACAGCTTGTAGCAAAGTCAGTGCTGTTCATGGATTTCAGGAGGGAGTCTAATAGAAATACCATATTTTCCGTTTCCTCACCCAGATTTTGAATATGTTTCCCAACACCTTGACTACTGAATTTCTTCTACTGAGTTAATTCGAGACTTAGCAATGACATTTCCTCTATTATGCTATTATTTAAGACTCCAGACCTTTGCAAAAGAAATTGATTGTAAACACAACCTGCTGTCTCCTTTATAGGTTTATAACCTGCACCAATTTCTCTAGAAATTGTTAGAGTTGAATACATTGATTTGCAAGGTGGGATTCTGATGGCTGACGATGGTAGGAACACTTTCTGTGCTTTGTGTTCATTGCAAACAAGTGATGTTTCACTTGTTTTCAAATTCCTTCAATTGGAAACATGCTAATTTCAATATAAAGGGACTATTCTGCAGACACTCTCAGCTTAAAACTGCTCATGTTGAGGTTCAAAATCTTCAAAGATTGATCCAGTGGGATCTGAGGAACAACTTAGGTAAGCATACACACCATTGTATTCATTTTGGCCATAGCATCTCATTAGGACTAACTAATAAGGCAGAGGCAGGATGGGTTCTGTCTCAGTGGAAGTATGAACTACATTAATGAAAATTGGTAATCTGGAAATATGCCTTTCATATCAATGTTTTGTATGCCTTACAAGACTTGAAGCTCACTGATGGCAAAAGGCATCCTAAATTTTGTGGTGAGAAGTAGTGTATTTAATGGAAAAAGAAATATTGGGCTTGGATATCAGAAGTCCACAGTTTAAATCACAGTTATTGTAACTACTAGCTATGTGACTTTGGAAAAATACCCAAACATCTCATAGTCTCTGTTTGATCATATGACAAAGAGGCATCCTAATATCCTCACAGTCTACCTGTGAAGGTGATCATCAGAAATACCATTCTAAAATGATGTACTGTAGGGAGCAGAGAAATTGTGAGTTTCCTACTCTATGAGAGGGCCAAACTCTGGGCCTTGCATCAAAGAATTGTGAATTATAGAGATAGCTAGGTGGAATAGTGGAGAAAACACCACTTATAGCAAAACATCCTGAAACCACCTGAGTTTGATTACTCAATGTCTCAGACCCTGGCTAAGCTTTGAGCCCTTTGCCAAATCCTTTAAGGGCTTTTTAGCCTCAGGTTCCTCATTAGGCCCATGAGGGTGATGGGGGTGATGAGAGCCCCAATCTCACAGGGTTCTTTGTGAAAATCAAAGTAAATGAGATGCTATATGTAATCCCTTTTTTGCAAACTTTAAAAGTGATATAGAAATGTTAGCAATTGATGATTGTTTCTATAGTGCTGTAAGATACCAAAATACTTTCTTCAGAAAAATTGATATGAAGTAGGTGGGTGATATTATTCTGCCTATGTTATAATTGTAAAACAGAAGTTGAGGTCACCCAGAATCAGTGAGTGTGGAAGCCAGCATGAAGATGACACTGTCCTGCTACCAATCCCTGATCTTTTTCCACTACCATGATCAATTGCCCATAAGAAATGTCCATTATACTTGTTATTGGCTCCAGACAGGAGAGCTAGGGTCAGTGAATAAAAGTTTTTAAAAAACAGTATTAGCTTTGTTGTTAGGAAATTGGAAGAAAAAAAAACAAAACAAAATGAAATCTAACTTCCCCAAATGAAAGTTGTCCCAAAGTGTAATGGATCACCTCAGGGTTCCTTTTAACTGTAGGTTCTTCAAGCAAAGGCTGGAGGACCACTCAGTGGGAGTATCTCTGAACCTGAGTTTCTTCTACTCAAATGAGATTTTGAACCAGATGACCTCTGAGTTCACTTCCCATTATGAATTTATTATCCTAAGAAAACTTAATCATTGACTAACCAAGTAGTTAAATATAATTTAAATTGCTTTAGTCTCAATTTTGTCATCTTTTGGAGCAGGCTGATCATACTCATATTATCATCACAGGGCTATTTTTAGAATTATTTAGAATGTAGCTAAAGCCTTAAATATTTTTAAGGTGATATACAAATGCCAACTGGCATAATTGATAAGCTGAGTAAGAAAAGATTTAATGCAAAGACTTAAACTACTCAAAGTACTAAGGGTGAGGGTTGTATGCTTTATTTCAGCTTTAAAAGATGTCACACTTGCTTGAAGTGCTATTTTTTTGCTTTCCCTTAACAAAGGAGGAGAGGGGAAAAAATTAACCATATAGCTCTGCCAAACCATATACCATAGAAAAGTGCAGGTGTAGCAAACCAAGTGTATTAGCTGAGAGCATCAGGAGTGAGCACAGTTGTCTTTGGGTTAGACTGCTTCCATAATCTTTTTTAAGGCAGCCCCTTTGGATACCTCTTTTAGCAGAGAAATTGAATCTGAGGGTTCTGGTGGGGGCATCACTTGTGATTTTGAAAGATTCTTAAACACTCATCTTGTCTTTGAAGACAGAGCATGCAGTTTTGATTATACAAATGTCAGAAGGATATCACTGCACTCCTCAATAACTGGACAATAAAAGAAGAAAACATGATATAGCAGGTTAAAATATCTAGTTTTTGTTATCATGACTGGCTAGACTCTGAGGACTACATAGCTTATTTCTGCCTTTGTAGACTTAATAATATAAAACTAGCCAACAGATGTGTATGTGTATGTATATACACACCCATATGTGTGTATACATATATATGTATGTATACACATACACACGTACACATGTGTGAGTATTGCTTCATACTCTGTAGTGTTTGGAGGGGGGCCTTTATAATTTTCACAACCTTTTAGCTAAGGGTGAGTTACAGTATTTCCCAAAGCAAAGATGTAAGCCCGGTGACTGCTCAAATGGAAATCTGATCAGTGCTTTACCTGAGTGCTTACTCTCCATTTGGTGGAATGATTGGTAGTTAGTGAGTCAGTTCCCAAACTCCTGGGCCCTCAGTTGCCTTAGAGTCTTAAACCTTGGGAAGAATCATAAGCATCTACTCCTTTCAGCTTTGAAAATGCCACACATTCTTAAAATGGCCAATTTTGCTTTACATTGACAAAGAAGAGGACAGGAAAAAAAACTAACCATAGAGTTCCGCCAAACCATATACCACGGAGAATTGCAGGTTCAGCAAGGAAAATGTATCAGCACTAATTCACAAGAGGTACAATACAAGAAGTAATCTATTAATCATATCCGCTGCTTCAGATATGTATTATGTACATAATACATATGGACACTAAATGACTTGTTGCAACTTTTAATAAGGACTCAAATTTGATTTGATAGATACCACTAAGCCTTGCTTAAAAAGGCCTCATTACTGAGCTATGATGCTCTAGGAGAGACTAACATTCAAATAGAGCAGAGAGATGAAATCGAGGCAAGTCAGCGTACCCACATACACATATACGTATACATATTTATATCTACACATATAATCATAGAAGGAAAAAAACCTAGAAAGGAAGAGAACAGCAATGGTCTCTGAAGGGATATTGAGAATTTAGTATTGTGGGAGGTCCTCTCTTCCTGTGCCAGTCCACAAGAAAGGGGAAGAATAGATAAAGTGTTTTCAGGAAACACATAAAAACATGACCACACAAGCATAGCTTAATGGAGATGGATTCCTACAACTCTCAGGATATTTACTAGCCAGCTATTGCTCAGCCAAAAAAGCAGATAACTTCCATCTTGGCTTTGGCTTTAATAATAATTCCATTCTTAAAAGTAATAATTGGTAATTGGAAAAGGAGACTGTTCTACTTAAAAGTAATAATTGGTAATTGGAAAAGGAGACTGTTCTACTGTACTCAATATTGACCAATGTGGAAGAATTGCTTGTTGCGTAAAAATACTGGCCAGAAGGTCATGTCTTCACTTTGCGGTTTGTGATACAACAAAGGAGGGAAATTGAATATAACATACATTTTAGTATGAATGAACATACACTCTAGCTTTTGGCAGAGAAGATTTCAGTGAGAAAGCACAGGATGGATCTCATTCACTGAGAAAAGTTGGCCCAAAATAGTTGTGAAATTCTTTATAGTTTGTACAAGTAGAAACAAATCTGTTGATGGAGGGAAAGAGAGATCTATCAAAATGGACTGACATTAATGTACAAAAATCATCTACTAATATATAGAATAATCATAATGATAAATCTATAGAAGATGGAATAAGGGAGAAGTTACAAATAGTAATGAGTACAATCAGGACTCCTAAGTACAGGACAAGGTGAGGTTGGCAATAAAAGGGAAGCTTTTAGCTCTATTGGAGCAAAATGAAGACCAAGCAAAAGAGAAGATCGCCACTTGCAGTGGATGGGGTGATATCCCTGCTGAGTGGGGCTGTTTAAATGGTGGATGTGGTGATAGCAATGTATGGCCAAGGGAAAGCAAAACTACTGGAGATGGGATTAGCTTTTATTGAATCTTTAAAGGAGAATGATACTTGCATTGGAAAGCATAGAATGCAGATGATTAACATGGAGCTGAAAGGAGATAAGAAGAGAGTACTGAGCTCCCCTCAGTTAGTTGAGATCATGATGTCAGAACAAGCTGTATCCTGAGATAGTGAAATACATGGATATGAAGAATCACAGAAACTGGAGATTCTCTGTAGGAGAAGAGATCATTTGTCACAATTAAATACAAGATAACTTGTTGAGATTTTGTTTTTGTTTAAGGAAAGGTGAGGGAGAGAAGTCTTCATACTGCGGGCTAATAAGTATGCTTGAGTAGTCATTTTTGAAATGAAAACTCCACAGGGGGCGGAGCCAAGATGGCCACATGAAAACAGCGTCTTACCGGAGCTCTCTCACAAGTTCTGTCAGATTCCTATAAAAAAGTGAATTTGAACAGATTTGAGAGAGTTAGAAACTGCGAGAAGTCTGAGTGGGGCAAATTTCCCAGCCAGGAGAGTCTGAAAGGCGGAAGGAACGAATTCGTAGGCTAGGAGAGCACTCGGCGTGCAGAGCTGCTTCAGACAGGACCAAAGCGGAAGCGGCTGGCCGGGAAACACACGTGAGAGACGGGCTGGAAGAAAGCCGGGTGCCGGAAACCGGGGGAGATCCCCAGGCCTCCCAACACAGGACGGCACTCTGTGGAAACGACGAGAGGCAGTGCAACACCACTGGTCCGTGAGACACCAACTTCTGAGGCTTGCAGCCCAAAGGACACTTCTCGAACTTCCAGGAAACATAATGGCCAGGTAAAGGGCTCTAATCCCTCCCCTCCCTACCCAGAGAATTCCCTGCAGGAAAAAAAAGGGAAAAAAAAGTTGGAATAGAGGAGACAGAAGTGGGGCTTCAGTGGCTGAATAGTGGCAGTACCTGAGTCCCAGTGGGGCAGAGCCAGCAGGGGTCAACACCAGGAGCTCAGACATACTCGTGCTCCAGCAGGGGTAGCACCAGACACCCAGCCCAAACAACAAAGAGTGAGACCATTGCTGAAGAGCAACAGTACTGGAAAACAACCCCAGGAGAAGAGAAGATTTCGGGCAGCCAGACCCCCTCCCCCACACCTCAGGAGAATAAGGGAGCTGGGACAATGAGCCCTGAGCCCCAAAAGCAGAAATTTATTGCAAAGGCAGGAAAAGGCTAACCAACATGAAGAACACAAGAAAACCAAGGACCGTTGATTCTTTTTATGGAGACAGGCAGGATCAAAATACCAATTTGGAAGAGGATAACAATGATACTATATCCACATCTGATACCTCAAAAGGTAATGTGAACTGGTCTCCAGACCAAAAAGCATTACCGGAAGAGCTAAAGGAGGATTTTAAAAACAAAATTAGGGAGGTAAAAGAAAAAATGAAAAAAAAATCCACTGACGAAATCAAGTCCCTAAAGAATAAGACTGATGAAATGGCTATGGACATTCAGAATCTAAATAGAGACAATGACACACTGAGAGGTAAAATCAACCAATTGGAAAAGGAGACACAAAAGCAAAATGAAGACAGTAATTGGCTAAAAATTAGAGTTGAGCAAGTGGAAGCTAATGACTCTATAAGGCATCAAGAAGTAGTAAAACAAAATGTTAAGAAAGAAAAAATGGAGAAAAATGTGAAATAACTGATGGGGGAAACAACTGACCTGGAAAATAGATCCAGGAGAGACAATTTAAGAGTTATTGGTTTACCGGAAATCCACGATGAAAAAAAGAGCCTTCACAGTATCCTTGAAGAAATTATCAAAGACAACTGTCCAGAGGTCCTAGAACCGGAGGGCAAAATAGTCATTGAAAGAATTCACCGATCAGCCCCTGAAAGAGATCCCAAACTGAAAACTCCAAGAAATGTTATAGCCAAATTTCAGAATTACAAAATTAAGGAGAAAATACTGCAAGCAGCCAAAAAGAAACAATTCAAATATCATGGAACTACAGTCAGGATCATGCAGGATCTTTCAGCTTCCACTTTAAAAGACAGGAGAAACTGGAATATGATATTCC
>CM053623.1:230366334-230385594 GCA_028646595.1 Phalanger gymnotis
CTATAAAAATGTTCATACTTTTTGACCCAGTAATACCACTCCTATGGCTGTATCCCAAAGAGATCACACAAGTGGGAAAAGCACCTTTATGTACAAAAATATTTATAGTTGCTCTTTTTGTGGTAGCTAAGAATTGGAAATCAAAGGGATGCCCATCAATTGGGAAATGGCTGAACAAGCTGTGGTATATGAAGGTAATGGAATACTATTGTGCTATAAGAAACGGGGGATGATACAGACTTCATAACAACCTGGAAGAACCTACATGACATAATGCTGAGTGAAGGGAGCAGAGCCAGGAGAACATTATACCCAACCACAGATATATAGATTCTGTGATGACCAACCCTGACAGACTTTGCTCTTCTCAGCAACACAATATGCAGAGAAAGCTCCAAAGGACTCATGATGAAGAGGGCTACCTTCATCCAGAGAAAGAACTATGAAGTATGAATGCAAATCAAGGCACGCTTCATACTTGCCTTCCCCCTGCCCCCACTTTTTTTTCTCTCTTTTGTATTTGTTGTTGGGTTGTGGTTTTTTTTTTGTTGTCGTTCTGTTTCTTCTTTCTCATGAGTCATTCCATTGGTCATGGTTCTTCTCCACAACTTGACTAGTGTGTAAATTAATTCAATGCCAAGTTATACATGGAAGTTATATGGAATTCCATGCCTTCTTGGGGAGGGAGGGGGGGAGGGAGGGAAGAAAATCTGGAACTCAAAATTATGTAGAACTGTTTGTTGCAAAGTCAAAATAAAAAAAAAAGAAATGAAAACTCCAGAATGCATTATTGAAGAGTTGCTTGTTGAACACCTGGTAAGAACTGATCACACAGAGTCAGTATAACCTCTTTATGAACAGAGAATGTCCAACTAACCTGATTTCCTTTTTAAAAATATGTTACCCCAGCTGTCGGATTAGGAGAATGCCATTGGCACAGTAGATAAGAATTTTGGTTCTGGGAGAGAGATATGGGCTGGATATTAATAAACTGAGGTTGAACTAATGGATGATAAGACAGAGTCAATATCAGGTCAACTTATGGAATGTCCTGAGACCCTATCCTTAGCTCCATAATGTTAATAATTCCTATGGGTGACCTGGAAAACTATATCCATGTAACTAAACAGTTTAAATAAAAGATTTGCTTACCAAACTTGCACATCACCCAAAGCTGGGATACAAAGAGATTTTTTGAAAGGAGCTCTGGGAATGTGATTCATCAGTGGGAGGTGGATTTGGGATAAGAGTCCTAGGAGCCTACATATATGGTCAATGGCAGCATGGCTAGACAAGAGTTTATGCAAAAACAAACTAATATATCTGTTCAACTCAGTAGACTGGAACCTCCAGACAAGTTAAGTTTGACATGGCTGCCAGTAAACCCAATTCCATGTTAGCCTGCATAAGGAACATAAGATCATGGACTTAGAACAAATAAGGCTATCTAGTCCAATGTCCTTATGAGGAAATTTAGGCCCATAAGAGTTAAGTGACTTGGCTAAAGTCACATAGGTAGTGAGTGCAAATCTGGCCATTGTAGCTAAGTCTTCTGACTCCAAGCCTGGGACTCTTTTCACTCTACCACCCCTCCTCATAAGAGAGGTATGGCATCCAGAAGGGCAGCTACGTGATGCAGTAGATAAGAATGCCAGGAGTGGAATCAAGAAGATTTGTCTTCATGAGTTCAAATCTAGACTTAGGCACTATTTACATGACCCTGGGCAAGTCATTTAACCCTGTTTGCCTGAGTTAGTCATCTGTAAAATGAACTAGAGAGGGAAATGACAAATCACACCAGTGCCTCTTCCAGGAACAACAACAAATTCAGAAGGAGCAAGACTTAAACAATAAGGAAAATGTAGTCTAGAGATGCAAAGCAAGTTGATGTAGGCCACACTGAAATAGGCCCGGGAACTGAACCAAGGACCACTGCGGAGCTTCCCCCCAAACTACATTATGATGCTTTCATCTTCACCAATTTGTGTAGAATGGAAATCGCCTCTTGGCCTCCTTCCTCCATGCCCCCCTTGTCCTGCCACCACAATCCAGTATAGACTTCCCCACCCCCACTGATCCATAGTGAATGTTTAAAACTGAAAATGGCATTGAGTGGTTAAGAATGGCGTTTTGGAGGGTCCTGCCTTCCCTTCTCCTTTGCTTGCAATCAAATTATTTAGCCCATAAAGAAGAGCAAAGCAATTTGGGCCTCATGGAGTGTGACCTGGGTGAGAACGAGACCCTGACTGGCTATGTTTGTATAGTTGTGAAAGATCCTTTTGTTTGTGAGTACACTATATTATATTTGTTATTTATTCATAACCCACTCTGTTAAATCTGAGTATCAACCATTGTCAGTACAAGACTTCAGACATTCTCTGTCTGTTGTCTAATTACTTGATTTTGTTTGATTTTATTCACAAAATAATTAGCCTGCTAAGCACCTAATTATTGCTAAGCATGCATCATATGCCTTGCACCCATTCTACAAACAGTGGATTAGCAAACATCGTTTGGTTTGAAACATTCCCTGCTAAGTAGCAAGATGTAATAACATCTTGAGATTAGTAATTTTCTTTTAATAATGAAAATTCTAATTTATCCTGGTCCATAATATTGTTATGTTTTTTTTTCTTTCCCCAAGGCTGGTCCCCTTTGAAATGGAAACAATGCTTCTAAATTAAAGGCACCCAAAAGTTGATCACTGAAACAATATTTTCCTTTCAAGGTCAATGCTATTGTAGAACTCTAAGTAAACAGAGGATAGATCTTTAATCTCCTTTGTTCTCTGAGATTAATGGCAGCATAATTTCCTTCACATTTATTAAATGAATAGGAATTCACATATCAGCACCATATATTGGGGCTCAGAGAAGCCTAATTAGAAATGTTGGCATAGGAGAGGATGACAACCACATGATGCACTTGCAATACTCCATTTTCTGCGAAGCGAAGCTCAAGCATCAACTTTGACAGGACTTTATCCTGAACTGGACCTGCCCCTTCTGTCCCCATAGAAGTACTTTGTGTTTATTTTGCATGTATTCCATATATAATATATAGTTTATAGAATTCAAATATTTCAATAGGATATTCATTTTTGTATAATTCACATAGATTTTTACAAAATATAGGTACATGTTGAATCCTCAGATTGAATATAAGCTCCTTGAAGGCAGGACATACTTTTGTTTTCACATCCCCGGTGCCTGGCATAGTGTCTGTCATATAGAAAAGTCTTAATAAATGCTTGTTAATTGGTTGTTATTAATGTTTTCAAATCAATAAATATTTATTAAATACCTATTGTATATAAAACTCTTGGGGAGTTTATCTTGAAATTTAAACTTAGATCCTTAATAAATTATTATTGTTATTGATAACACTTTTTTTAACATTATCTCTATTCTAGTCAGTTGGTCAATAAATTTTTATTAAGTATCCATTATATGCCAGGCCTTGTGCTAAGGGTAAAGAAAAAAAAGTAAGGTAGTCCCTGCCCTTAAGAAGTTTACAATCTAATTGGGGAAGATACACAAAAGGAAACTGAAAAGGGAGCAAAGCAGAGAAGGGAAGAGAGGTATAGTCCAAAGAGTGTAGATGCTGGGAAATGAATGCTTCTTCCAACCCCTTTTCTAGAAAGCAATCCTTAATAATAACTTTTTAAGTGAGAGAGAATAGCTAAGTCTATCAAAGTTGGTCATCATACAATGTTGCTATTACCATGTACAATGTTCCCCTGGTTCTGCTCATTTCACTTTACATCAGTTCATCTAAGTCTTACCAGGTTTTTCTGAAAACACTCTTATTGTAATTTTTATATCACAATAGTATTCCATCACAATCATATACCATAAATTGTTTAGCCACTCCCCAATTGATAGACATCTTCTCAACTTCCAATTCTTTGCCAGCCACAAAAAAGCTGCTATAAATATTTTTGTACATCTGGGTCCTTTTCCCTTTTTAATGATCTCTTTGGGATAAAGATCTAGTAGTGGTATTTCCGGATCAAAGGTTATGCAAAGGCACTATTTCTTCTTTTTTTGTAGTCTTTTGGCCATAGCTCCAAATTGCTCTCCAGAATGGTAGGATCAGTTCACAATTCCATCAACAATTCATTAGTGTCCCAATTTTTCCACATCCCCTCTAACATTTGTCATTTTCCTTTTCTGTCATATTAGTCAATCTGATAGGTGTGAGGTGGAATCTCAGAGTTGCTTTAATTTACATTTCTCTAATCAATAATGATTTGGAACATATTTTCATATGACTATAGATAGCTTTGATTTCTTCATCTGAAAACTACCTGTCATCGCCCTTTGACCACTTATCAATTGGGGAATGACACATATTCTCATAGATTTGACCAAGGTCTCTATATATTTGTGAAATGAGACCTTTATCAAACTTGCTGTAAATTTCTACCCCTCTGCTCATTTTCTGCTTTCTTGGATTTCTTTGAGCAAAAACATTTAATTTTATATCAAAATTATCCATTTTACTGCCCAGAATACTCTCTATCTCATTTGGTCATAAATTCTTCCCTTATCCATATATCTGACAATTAAGATATTTCATGCTTCCTTAATTTTCTTATGATATTAACCTTTATATCTAAAACGAGCACTTATTGATCGTTTTAAGTATGTGGTGTGAGATGTTGGCCTATACCTAGTTTCACTCAACTACTTTATAGTTTTCTCAGGAATTTTTGTCAAATTGTACATTCTTGTCCCAAAAGCTTGGATCTTTGGGCTAATCAAATACTAGGTTAATACGATCACTTTCTTTTGTGTATTCTGTACCTTGTCTATTTCACGGGTATGATCCTCTTTTTTCTTAGCCAGTACCAGATGGTTTTGATAATTAACACTTTGTAATACAATTTGAGATCTTGTACTTCTGGGCCACCTTCCTTTACACTTTTTTTTTCATTTATTCCCTTAATACATTTGACCTTTTGTTCTTCCAGATGAATTCTATTATTTTTTCCAGCTCTATAATTTATTGTTGGTAGTTTGATTGGTATGGTACTGAACAAGTAGATTGATTAAGGTAGAATTATCATTTTTATCATATTGTCTTGGCCATGAGCAATTAGTGGTTCCCCTCCCCCCAATTATTTAGATCTCACTTTATTTGTGGAGAAAGTGTTTCAAAACAGTATTCATATAGTTCTTGGGTTTCTCTTGGCAGGTATACTCTGAAGTACTTTGTCTACATTTTAAATGAACTTTCATTTTCTGTCTTTTGCTGCTGGAGTTGTTGGTAACATAAATGCTAATGATTTGTGTAGGTTTGTTTTATATCCTACAACTTTACTGAAGTTGTTAATTATTTCAAAAAGGTTTTTGAGTTGATTCCGTAGGACTTTTTAAGGATATCATCATATCTTCTGCAAAGAGTAGTAGTTTTGTTTCTTTGTTGCCTATTATAAATTCTTCAATTCTTTTTTTTTTTCCTTTTCTCATAGCTATAGCTAGCATTTCTAGGACAATATTGAAGAACAGTGGTGATAATAAGCATATTTGCTTCACTCTTGATCTTATTGGGAAGGCTTCTAGTTTATTCTAAGTACAAATAATGCTTGCTAATGGTTTTAGTCAGACCCTATGATTTTTAAGGAAACTTGACTTTTTTCTTATTCCTTTGAGATTGTTAATTTGATCTTCCTCTTTCTTTCTTAAAAAAAATTAACCAATGGCTTATCTATTTTGTTTTTTTCCCCCAAAAAACACCTTCTACTAATTTTATATATTAGTTCAATGGTTTTCTTGCTTTCAATTTCATTAATCTCTGATTTTCAGGATTTCTAATTTGGTGTTTAATTGAAAATTTTTAATTCGTTCTTTTTTTCTGGTATTTTTTACTTCATTCTCTGTGTTAACTTTGGGCAAAATGATGTTTCCATCATTATCTCTTTTAATTAGATGTTTTGGCTCTTGCTTCATCTGAGATCACATTTGCTGCCTCTACTTTTTTTTTTTTAACATCACCCTATAATAGATTCTGCTTCACTCCCTTACGTTTACTTTGTGTGTGTCTTTCTGCTTCAAACAACATATTGTTGAGTTCTTTTATTGAGGTGGGGAGACAGGATAATAGGGATTAGACGACTTGCCCAAGGGCACACAGCTAGTAAGTATGTCAAGTGTCTGAGGCCAGATTTGAACTCAGGTCCTCCTGATTCCAGGGCCAGTGGTCTACTCACTACACCACCTAGCTGCCCTTGAGTTCTGGTTTTTAACCCACTCCGTTATCTGCTTCTGTTTTATGGATGAATTCATCCAATTAACATTCACAACTGTGATTACACACTCTGTATTTCCCTCCATCCTATTTCACCCAATTTATCCTCTTCTTTCCCATCCTTTACCCTGTCCCTCCTTGAATGCCCATTTTGTTTCTCACTACTGCCTCTCCCAATTCCTTCATCACTCTATCACCATTTCCCCCATTCCACATTGTCTTCTTTTTTATATATATTCCTTTGACTTTGTTTTATTCTTTCTTGATATTCCATGGAATTATTAGCTTCTACTTGTCCAATTGTAATTTTTAAGCAATTGTTTTCTTCAGTTACTTTTTGGACCTCCTTTTCCATTTGGCTAATTCTATTTTTGAAAGAGTTCTTCTCTTCAGTGTTTTTGGGGCTTTTTTTTTTTACTATTTAGCCAATTCTTATATTTAAGGTACTATTTTCTTCAATATTTTTGTTCCTCCTTTGCCAAGGTATTGATTCTCTTTTCATAATTGTCTTGCATCATTCATTTATTTTGCAATTTTTCCTCCACTTTTCTCATTTAATTTTTTTTAAAAAATCCTGTTTTGAACTCTTCCAGTTATTCTTTTGGGGCCTGTGACCAATTCATATTTTTTTCTGTGAAGCTCTGCATGTAGCTTTTATGACTTTTGTTGTCTTCTGAGCATGTGTTTTGACTTTCCCTGTCACTATAGTAACTCTCTATGGTCAGGTTATTTTGTTGTTGTTTATTCATTTTTTGTCATTTTTTTTTTTTGATATTTAACTTTATGTTAAAGTTGGGTTCTGCTCCCAAAGTGGAGAGACACTGTCCCAAGCTCCCTGTCCTGCAACTTTGAACAGGTCCCTTGTATTCCGGTAACTGCAATTACTAGTGAGCTAGAACTCCTCTTTTCAGTTTTCATTTCTTCCAAGGTGGTATGATCTAAGGAGAGGTGTGGTCACTGCTCTCTTGCCTTCTGCTCTGGTCTGTGAGTGACCACAAGGCCTCTTCTCTGCCTTGCAACTGTGAATAGGGCCCTGTATTCCTGAAACCACAATCACTAGTAGGCTAGTACTCCTCATAGCTCTGTGACTGAGACCCAGAAGTGCATAAAGGAAATGTGAAAGAATGCTAAACCCATTGCCAAAAAAGTCCCCTATACTCTCCTTTGGACCCTTTGTCTGACCCCCTTACAACTGTGGGCTGTGAGCTCCCAAAATTACTGCTGTCACTAATAAACTGCCTCCTAGGCCTATTGCTGGCACCCTGGCCTAGCCTGCACTTTGTGTTTGTGCTGGGCTCCTGATCTGTCTACCACCTAGCTGAGATATACTTTCCTGCTGACCTCCTAACTTGTCCTGGGTTGGAAAATTGTTTTATCTTGACCTTTTGTTGGTTCTGCTGCTCCTTAATTTGATTTGAGGAATTACTTTTAAATTGTTTATAGAGGAATTCGGAAATGCCCAAATGAGTCCCTGCCTTGATTCCACCATTTTCACTCTATTTCCTTTTATTCCTATGCTCACTGAACTGCTAGTTTATCTACTAGGAAATGACATTTGGTCAATATTTCTTCTTTCTTTCAAGATATTTAGGTAAGTTTCATTTCTATCTTCAATTTAGACCCTTGCTAGAGATATTTCATACAAAGATCCTCCATCCTCTGTACAGGTTCCCGTTGTGTCCATGTAGCTTTTTCACATGAAAATTCCTTTCAATTTGAAGTAATTGAAATTACACTTCTCTTCCTAAGGAATAGAGGTACTTATTCAGTAAGAATTCTACTCCATGAACCAATTCATTGCTCTGGAAGGCACCTGATTTGTTTCTTTTCTAATGCTTTTAGTGATTTGATATTTAATATTCAGGTCACACATCCATTGGAGTTTACTATGGTACCTGGTATAATACGTTTGTCAAAGTCTAATTTTGGCCAAACTGATTTCCATGTTTCCCATGAATTCTTATGAAATAGGGAGTATTTTTATAGGTAATTTATATTTGTTCTTTCATTTAACACCATGTTCTTGAGCTTGATTAGTTCTCATACTTCTGGTTGTCTCTGTTGATCTACTTTTTTATATTTTAAAATGAGTACTAAAGAGAGTAGAGTCAAGATAGCAGAGTAAAAGCAGGGATTACTTGATCTCTCTCAAAACACCTCCAAATACTTGTAAAAATTGACTCAAAACAAATTCTAGAGCTACATAGCCCAGGAAATGACAGGGTGAAACAAATATCTAGCCCAAGAAAACCTGGAAGGCCAATAGGAAGTGTCTATCAAACCGGCATGGGGGCAGAGCATAGTCCAGTATAGGCCATATCAGCACCCACTGAGCCAGAGCAGGCCTCAGGAGATTGAATCACTGGCAGCTGTTGAGTTTTCCAGACTTCTCAACCAACAAATATTGAAGAAAAAGTAGAAGGTTAGTGGGGAAGCTCTGTTGGAACTGGGTGAAAGAAGATCATGGTCTGGCACCAGTGCTGGGGTGGCAGAGGTTGCAGTGGTGGCAGCAGCTGCTTCCAGTATTCCAGTTTCACAAATAGTGGGGGACTCAAGCAGCTGAGAAAGTGGATTGCAGGGATCTCTTAGCTGATGATGAGGCAGGATTCTCTTTCTTTGCCCTGCTTAAATCTCGGTCACAGTCCTGGCTGTCAGTCCTAGGGTGAGGAGGAGCACTAGCATGACAGAGGTTTTGGTATCTGTGGAGAGGGAATCCTCCTCACAGTTCCAAGGTAGAAAAGAGTGCTTGTAGTCACTCTCAGAACAGAGCACAGGCCAGGAGAGGAGTAAAAACCTCTCCTTTGATCATGCCACATTAGAAGAAGTGAAAATTTACAGGTGCCTAGAAGTGTCTCTGATAACAACTGTGCCAAACCCCTGAAACTTGGGACAGAACACTCTCCAGTCTGGAAAAGGAGTCCTATCTTGACAAAGAGCTCAAAAGTCAAGTAATTGGCTGGTGAAATGAGCAAACAGGGTAAAAACTTCAGACTTCAGAATCTTACTTTGGTGAAAAAAAGAGCAAAACATACAACCAGAAGAAGTTAACAAAGACAAAGCTCCTACATCCAAAGACTCTGGGAAAAATATAAATTGTTCACAGGCCACGGGAAAGTTCAAAAAATATTTTAAAAATCAAGTAAGAGAGAGGAAGTGGGGGCAGAGAGAGGATGGTGGCTGGAAAGCAGGGACTTGCCTAGGGCTCTCCCCCAGGACCCTCCA
Source organism: Phalanger gymnotis (assembly GCA_028646595.1). Classification (NCBI taxonomy): domain Eukaryota; kingdom Metazoa; phylum Chordata; class Mammalia; order Diprotodontia; family Phalangeridae; genus Phalanger; species Phalanger gymnotis. Next base: position 230,375,809 of record CM053623.1, read on the forward strand.
AACATCGAAAAAAATGGCTCTGAACAAATTCTAGAAATGTAGAACCCACAAAATAGCAGATGGAAGCAGGACTCCAGTCCAGGACACCCTGGATGGTTCCTGGCTAAGGTCTATCACTCACAGAGGTGGGAGTGGAGTGGAGCAGAGCCCAGGTGGGCTATGCCCAGAATAACCAGAGCAGGAGCCAGGAGGAACAGACCCTAGCACCCTGAATCAGTGAGCTGTGTCAGTTACCAGACTTCTCAACCAACAAATACCAAAGAAAACAGAGAAGGTTAGTGGGAAAAGCTGCAGGGACAGAGTGAAAGGAGTTTGCGGTCCAGCCACTGCCCTGGAGGGAATGGGGAAGGTGCAGCTACAGAACTACAGCTGCAGTTGCTTCCGGGCCCAGGCTCACCTGGTGGGAGGAATTAAGTGGCAGATCAGAGTGGGAGTGCAGAGCCTGCTTAAGATCTGAGTCCAGTCCAGGTGGGCGGTTCTTGGAGGAAAAGGAGCACTAGTGCTCCAGAGCTTGCTGTATAGAAATAGCTCTGAAAACAACAGCACATCCCCTCCAGCTTGGAACAAAATACTCTCTACAAATAGTCATACCCCAACAAAAATCTCAAAGGTCAAGTATTGGGCTGGGAATACGGCCAGACAGCAAAAACAGACTCAGATTCAGACTCAGACTTTGGAATCTTTCTTTGACGACAAAGAAGACCAAAACATACAGCTAGAAGAAGTCAACAAAGTCAAAGAGCCTACATCAAAAGCCTCCAAGAAAAACAAGAACTGGTCTCAGGCCATGGAAGAGCTCACAAAGGATCTGGAAAAGCAAGTTAGAGAAGTAGAGGAAAAACTGGGAAGAGAAATGAAAATGATATGAGAAATCCATGAAAAACAAGTCAATTGCTTGTTAAAGGAGACCCAAAAAAATACTGAAGAAAACAACACCTTAAAAAATAGACTAACTCAAATGGCAAAAGAGCTCCAAAAAGCCACTGAGGAGAAGAATGGCTTGAAAGGCAGATTTAACCACATGGAAAAGGTGGTCCAAAAGAAAACTGAAGAAAATACTACCTTAAAAATTAGATTAGAGGACATGGAAGCTAATGACTTGATAAGAAATCAAGATATTATAAAACAGAACCAAAGGAATGAAAAAAATGGAAGACAATGTGAAATATCTCATTGAAAAACCACTGACCTGGAAAATAGATCCAGGAGAGATAATTTAAAAATTATTGGACTACCTGAAAGCCATGATCAAAAAAGAGCCTAGATATCATCTTTTAAGAAATTATCCAGGAGAATTGCCCTAATATTCTATAGCCAGAGGGTCAAATAAAAATTAAAAGAATCCACCAATTGCCTCCTCAAAAAGATCTTAAAAAGAAAACTCCTAGGAATATTGTTGCCAAATTTCAGAGCTTCCAGATCAAGGAGAAAATACTGAAAACAGCTAGAAAGAAACAATTTGAGTATTGTGGAAACACAATCAGGGTAACACAAGATCTAGCAGCTACGACCTTAAGGGATCGAAGGGCTTGGAAGAGAAATGAGAGTGATGAAAGAAAATCATGAAAAATTAGTCAACAGCTGGGTAAAGGAGACCTCAAAAATACTGAAGAAAATAACACCTTAAAAATAGATTAAGCGAAATGGGAAAAGAGGTTCAAAAAGCATATGAGGAAAAGAATGCCTTTAAAAGCAGAATTAGTTGAATAGAAAAGGATGTTCAAGAGCTCACTGGAAAAAAAAAACAATTCCTTAAAAATTAGAATGGAGGAAATGGAAGCTAGTGTCTTTATGAGAAATCAAGTAATTACAAAATAGAACAAAATGAATGAAAAAAATGAAGACATTGGAAAAAAAAAAAAAACACTGACCTGGAAAATAGATCCAGGAGAGATAATTTAAAAATCATCCTACTACCTGAAAGTCATGGTCAAAAAAGAGCAAAGACATCATCTTTCAAGAAATTATCAAGGAAAACTGACCTGATATTCTAGAACCAGAGAGTAAAATACAAACTGAAAGGATCCACTGATCACCTCTTGAAAAAAGTCCCAAAAGCAAACCTCCTAGGAATATTGTAGCCAAATTCTAGAGTTCCCAGGTCAAGGAGAAAATATTGCAAGCAAACAGAAAGAAACAATTAGAGTATTGTGGAAACACAATCAAGACAACATGAGATCTAGCAGCTTCTACACTAAGGTATCGAAGGGCTTGGAATATGATATTCCAGAAGTCAAAGGAGCTAGAATTAAAACCAAGAATCACCTACCCAGGAAAATTGAGTATAATACTTCAGGGGAAAACAAGGATATTTAATGAAATAGAGGGCTTTCAAGCATTCTTGTGAAAACATCAGAGCTGAATAGAAAATTTCACTGTCAAATACAAGAATGAAGAGAATCACAAAAAGGTAAACAAAAAAGAGAAATCATAAGGAACTTATCAAAGTTGACCTGTTTACAATCCTACATGGAAAGATGATATTTGTAACTCATGAGACCTTTCTCAGTATTAGTGTAGATGAAAGGAATACACACATACAAAAATATATACATATAGGAGAGATAGGATAAGGTAAATTATCTCACATCAAAGAGCCAAGAAAAAGTTGTTACAATGGAGAGGAAGAGTGGGGAGGTTAAAGGGAATGAGTCAACCTTACTCTTATTGTATTTGGTTCAAGGAGGGAACAATATACACACTCTATTGGGTATCTTACCCTACAGTAAAGTAGGGTGGAGGGTATAAGAGAAGGAGATACAGGAAGGGAGAGCAGATTGGGGGAGGGGGTAGTCAGAAGGGAATACTTTTGAAAGGAGACAGGAGAAAGGAGGAGAAAGGAGACAAATAGAATTAATGGGGGGGGGATAGGATGGAGGGAAATACAGTTAGTCTTTGACAATATGTCTATTATGGAAATGTTTTGCATAACTAAACATGGATAACCTATATTGAACTCCTTGCCTTCTCAGTGAGGGTGGGTGCAGAGGGAAGAATGGAGAGAATCTGTACATCAAAGTTTTAAAAAAAATGTTAAAAATTGTTTTTGCTAGGAAATAAGACATACAGGCAATGGGGTAAAGAAATCTATCTCACCCTACAAGAAAGTAAGGGGGAAGAGGATAAGAGGGAAAGTGATAGAAGGGAGGGCAGACTGGGGGAAGGGGTAACCAGAATGCATGCTATCTTGTGTGGGGGTAGGGGAGAAATGGGGAGAAAATTTAGAACTCAAAATCTTGTGGAAATAAATGTTGAAAACTAAAAATAAATTAATTAAAAAATGAAAAGTACCACATTTTAAACCTTTTTAATATATGAAATTTTATTTTTTCCCCAATTACATGGTAAACCAATTTTTAAACATTTGTTTCCTTTAAAGTTTTGAGCTCTGAATTTTATCCTTTCCCTCCTCCCTTTTTGCCCTCTCCCCTCATTGAGATGATAAGCAATCACATACAGGTAATTCACAGGCAATCATGTAAATCATTTCTATATTAGCTATTTTGTACAATAAACCTCAAATTAAAAAAAAAGAATGAAAGGAAAAAAATGAAAAAAAGCATACTTCAGTCTGTAATCAGACAATATCAGTTCCTTTTCCAGAAGTGAATAGTATACTTCATCATTATTCCCTTGGGATTGTCTTGGATCATTGTATTGCTGAGAATAACTAAGTCATTCACAATTCTTCAATTACAATATTGTTGTTACTGTATATTATCATCTGGTTCTTCCTATCTTACTTTGCATGAGTTCATGTATGTCTTTCCAGGTTTTCGTTAAATCATATTGCTTGTCATTTCTTTTTTTTGTGAATCTTATATTTTATTTTATTTTAAATTAATCTATTTTTCGTTTATAACACTTAGTGCCATAAGATTTAGAGTTCCAAATTTCCCCCCACTCCCCAAGAAGGCATGCAATCCAATAAAGGCTCTACATGTACATTCACATTAAACATATTTTCACATTAGTCATGTTGCAAAGAAAAATTATAACCAAAAGAATGAATCACAGGAGAGAAGAAACAAAACAAAAAAGAGAGATCAAATAGTTTGCTTCAATCTGTATTCTGACTCCATAATTCTTTCTCTGGATGTGGATAGGATTTTCCATCATGAGTCTTGGAGTTGTCAGAATTTTGCATTGCTGAGAAGAGTCAAGTCTATCAGTTAGTCATTGCACAATTTTTTTCTGTAACTGTGTACAATGTTCCCCTGGTTCTGCTTACCTCACTTAGCGTCAGATCATATAAGTCTTTCCAGATTATTATGAAGTTCACCTCCTCTTCATTTTTATAGCACAATAATATTCCATTAGAGTTGTATACCACAATTTGTTCAGACATTCCGCAATTGATTGGCATCCCTTTGGTTTCCAATTCTTAGGCACTACAAAAGAGTTGTTAAAAACATTTTTTGTATAAATAGGCCCTTTTACTATTGTTGATGTCTTTGTGATACGGATCCAAGCGGTGACATTGCTGGATCAAAGGGTATACACTGGTTTATAGCCCTTTGGGCATAGTTTTAAATTGCTCTCCAGAATGTTTGGATTAATTCACAACTCCACCAACAGTGCATTAGTATCCAAGTTTTCCCATATACCCTCATTTATCATTTTCCTTTTTTGTCATATTAGCTAATAATTAGATGGTAACTCAGAGTTTTTAAAATTAACTTTTTCTAATCAATAGTGATTTAGAGCCTTCTTTATATATGACTACAGATAGCTTTGATCTATTTGTTTGAAAACTGCATGGTTATATCCTTTGACCATTTAACCAAATAGGTTTGATACATAGTCTTTATAATATATTTTGAGTTTTACAAGTACTATTAATTTCTACTATCCACACATAATTTCCCATCATGTTCTATATTCCATCAAATGAATTTAGTTATTTGGTAGAAGGAGGAGGAGGAGGAGGATATTTAACATTCATATAGTGCTTTTTATGTGCTAGGCATGGTGCTATTTGATTTACAAATATTATCTCATTTAATCCTCACAATCCTAGGAGGTAAATATTGTTATTGACATCATTTTACAATTGAGGAAACTATGATAAATCGAGGAAAGTGACTTTCCCAAAGTCATACATTTTGTCAGTATCTGAGGCTGGATTTGAGCTCAGGTCTTCTTGGTCCCATTCCCGGTAGTCTACTGTGCCACCTCACTGCCTAATTTTGTCTACCTCTGTAAAATATCCCTTTATTTGTTTGATTTTCATACCATTGAATCTATAAAAGAATTTAACATTATAATTGTTTTTGTTATATAAGCAGAGATCAATTATGAATGCTAACTATACCTCCAATTATTTTTTTTTCTTTATGGCATTTTCTAAATGATGCAGTGTCAGAAACATCCTAGAGGAGAAAGTTTAAAATGGATGCTTGAAAGATTCAATTTTATGGGGAATTCAAAGAAAAGAGAGAGGCCAAAGAATTAGATGGAGGATGGAAAGTAAAGACAGCGAGAGAAATCATTTTAGAAAATGGACATAAAATGAAATTTAAAACAGCTAATGAACAGAAATGGTTGAAGGGAAGGTGTCTACTTAAATGAGGGGAAAACAAGGAGGAAAGATGATGTAACCAGATAAAAACAGGAGAAAAAGGAATAAATAAGTAAAACCCCAAAAAGAAAGGGGAGACAAATGAGTAAAGGGAAAGAGGAGTGAGGGGAAGAAAATCAATGAGTGCAGGGCCACCTTAAGAAAAAAAGATTAAAAGAATGTAACTGAAGGCACATAGTACAGAAGAGGGGAAATTTCATAACTTGGAAAAAATGGTATTAGAAACAGATGGAAGGGAATATAAACCTAACTCTCATAACTTTAAATGTGAATGGATAAAACAATTCAATAAAACAAAAAAGAGTGACAGATTGGATAAGAAAACAAAACCCTACAATCTGTTGCTTACAAGACAAACATTTTTCAAAAAGACTTACACAAAATAAAACTAAGGGGATGGAAAATAATTTACCATAAAAATAAATCAGTTTTGTTAGTATTTAACTGTACATATGTTCTGGTCATGCTTTTTGTTTCTTCTTGTTTTGCCATGATTTCACCTTGTTCATTTGTTATTTTATCAATTTCACCTGCTCTCTTCTTTTTAATCATATTAGAAATGGGTTTATCGACTTTATTTGTCTTTTTAAAGAATCAGCTTTTAGTTTTATTTGCCATTTCTATGATTTTTTGTTCGCAATTTATTTAATTAATTACCTAAATTAGCCTCTAATTTTAATATATCTTCATTTGTACTTATTTTAGGTTTGCTCATTTGTTGAATTTCTAATTTTTAAAAATTTATATTTAGATCATTAATACTCTTATTCTCTTTTGGCAATGTATATTTGTAAGGATATAATTTTCTCCTGAGAACTACTTTAACTGCATGCCAGAAATTTGAGCATGTTGTTTCAGCATTATAATTGTCTTTTATATAGTTATTAATTATTTTATTGGTTTAGTTTTTTGATCCACTCATTCTTTAGGATTTCATTGTTAATTTTCCATTCACTTATGTATCTTTTATGTGATAACTAATTATTGAACCAATTACTATTTTATTGTATTGTGATCTGTAAAGGATGTCTTAATTATTTCTGCCTTTTATTTTGCATTTCTTTGCAATATCTTTGCATCCTAGTATGTGGCCATTTTTTAACAAAGTTCCATGTGATGCTAAGAAATATGTATACTCTGTCTTTTAACTATTTTTTTTCCAGAAATATGTACAGTTCCATATTTTCCCTTTTGTTTATCTTTCTGCTTTTCTTATCCACTATAGAAAGGGATTTTGAAGTTCCCTGTCACTATTTTGTTATTGTTTGCTTCCTGTAGCTCAGTTAGTGTTTCATTTATAAATCGATATGGTAAGACATTTTTAAACATATACTTTCATCACCAATGTTCGTTTATTGTCTATGGTGCCTTTCAGCATAACATAGTTTCTTTCTCTCTTTTTGCCTTTTGAATTTTTGTTTCTGAGTTACTTGATTTTTTAATATTTTTGATTTGTCAGATAGTTTAATTGTAATTTCTACTTTTTTATTCATTTAATAGTATTTTTCCCATTACTCCACTTTCATTTTGTGATTGTCTTTTTTTTTTTTTAGTTCTTGTAAGTATCAAATTATAGGGTTTTGTTATCTCATCTAGTCTGTCCATTTCTTTCATTTTGTTGGAATATTTAAACCATTCACATTTCAAGTTATAACAGATTTATATTTTCCTCTGTTTCTAATATTATTTTTTCAAGTTATTATTTTCCCTCCTCTGATACAAGCACATTACTGTGTACCCTCAGTTACTTTACCTGAATCATTTGTAAGGTACCTTCTTCCCACTGGATCTCTTCTATATATCCTATTTTTTTTGTTTGTTACCCATTTCCCTTTGGCATTTTTTTCATTAGTTTCTTTTGCTTTCCTGCTTTTATGTGATTATATATATATATCTTCTACTCTTTTTTTTTTCCTTTCAGTTAGTCATGTAGATTCCCCTGTTCTCTCTTCCCCTTTAGCTAGTCCTGTTTGTTAGTTGTTTTTTTAATTCATTTTTGTTCCTTCAAAAGTGATTTATCTCATTATCTTTATTATCCCTACTGTATTTCTGTCGACCCTGTACTCTTATTATCAGGTATCTTTTCCCCCTCTGTATTCTTCATTTAATCAATTAGGCACACCAACCTATGTGTCTTCCTCACCTGACATATATTACATAACCCCAGACAGCTGTTGTGCTCTTTCTTATATGCTTAATGGAGTGCTTAAAGAATCCTCACTACCACCAGCACCACCACCACCATCACACACATATACACATATGGTATCCTGTCCCATTCCTGTTCTTTAATTCTCTGGTTTGTCACTGACAGTTCAGAGAGTTACTGTGCTGGTACTATGTGATTGCTTCCTTACTACTAGCACTTTAGAGCTTTATATCATTGGTGCTGTGGGTTTGCATAGCTGTCTGTCATGGCCAGTGCAATCATCTGTAGCAAAGATATTAAGACTCCTTAGCACTAAAGTAAAAAAAAAAAAAAAAAGGATGGGAGACCCAGATTTCAGAACGGTTTTTCTTGTAAGCCTGTTTTGGGCCATTTATCCTGCTAGTGTAGCCTCATTAGGGTAGCATAGGAGATGGTATAGGGGTGCCAAAGAAACTTCAATTCAGTGAGCAAAAGTTCTTGGGTTAAGGGTATTTTTTAAACTTTATTTTGGATTCTGGGTATCTTAGACCATGAATATAGGTGAAATTCCTTTATCTTTAGCACATAAGTTCTGTTTTGTAGAGGTCTGACAGATCTTGAGGTTCGTAGAAAATATGTAGTCTTTGATATTTTTGCTCATGTGACCCACATATTCCTCATTAGATTTCACTAATATTATGTCATTTAAATGTATTTTATGTTGCACTTAGTCCTTTTTTTTCAACTTTCAGATTGGTAAAAACATAGTTCTGCAAATTTTATTCTGATAATATACTTTGTTTCTCTTTTGTTATGATTTTGTCTTGACATTTTTAATTTTATTTTTTTCCTTCTTTCTAATCAAGGTGGATAAATATTTATCAATTTATTAGTCTATTTGATGAACCAACTTCTAGTTCATTGGCTCTAAAATTCTTTTACTTTCCATCTTCTATATTTCTCCTTTAATTTTAAAAATTCCCTATTTTGGATTATTTGGAGATTGTGTATTTATTGATTTTCCAAACTTTAAACTGTATATTCAGTTCATTAATCTTTTTTTGGAAATTTTGATAATCTATATCTTTAGAATACAATTTGGCCTCTGGTGACTGTGCTAGCTTCATTCCAGAAAATTTAGCAGTTGTCCTTTATGTCGGTAAGGCAAAATGGGCTCCTTAGCACTTGAGGAGTTTGCCTTTGGTTTACTTTGAGTGAAAGTACCTTCAGCTGTTAAGTGCTAAGCCCCAGGCCCAAAGCCCTATCAGGTGTGAAACCTGTGTGGGTGTAGATTGATGACTTAAGAGGGGCCAATTTGGGAACCAATGGTCTCTGGTCATTGAGGCTGGGCTTGAGAACACCAGAGGCTCAGCTGCGAGGAGAGGGCGAGCTGAGAGACATCTACAGCTGAAGCTGAAAAAAGCCAAAGCAGGAGCTGTGGAAGCAGAGCTGACCTGTGTGAACCCAAGAGTTCGAGCAAGGACTTGAGGCCAGTAAATATGAATTGGTTAAATACCATCTTGTTTCTATGTGGCCACCTGGTTACTCTTGTGAGGCGTGCCTATTGGGCCTGGGGTTTTTTGGTCAAGATGTCAGAATGGGGAGGCTGGTTTGCGATTCTGTTGCTGTGGGGCTTAAATAAATGTTTTGTTGCTTTCTACTCAGAGAATCCCTCATACCTTGAGGTTTCGAACCATTCAAATATATATATGATTATATTCGAGATCATAAATTCACCCTTCCTACTACATTTGGCGATGAGGATGGGATTGATAAGTATAAGATCTCTATTTAGAAGCAGAAGAACTTCAGAGGAAGAGATGAATGTCCCAGGGTGGGAGGATCCATTTTATTCCTCCCCAGCAAAGGAATTGGCTAAAAGAGCTGGACCCTGTGAAAACTGGGAACCAAGGCTACAGAGAGGGGATCCTAGGGATTTGGAAAGGTGTTTACAAGAGACTGGAATTCAGTCAGGGGCATCACTCTCTAGGCAAAGCTGGATAGTGTTATCAGCCTACCGGCTAGTATATGAAAGATTGAGATTAAGTGAAAGAGATGGGGGCACTCCTACCCCATG
>CM053623.1:230394234-230413223 GCA_028646595.1 Phalanger gymnotis
ATAAGATCAGGGATAAAACAAGGATGTCCATTATCACCCCTACTATTCAATTTGGTACTAGAAATGTTAGCTACAGCCATAAGAGAAGAAAATGAAATTGAAGCAATTAGAATAGGCAAAGAAGAAGCTAAATTATCACTTTTTGCAGATGATATGATGATTTACTTAGAGAATCCTAGAGAATCAAGTAAAAAACTACTTGAAATAATAAACAACTTTAGCAAAGTTGCAGGATATAAAATAAACCCACATAAATCCTCAGCATTCCTACACACTACTAACAAAGCCCAACAGCAAGAGATAGAAAGAGAGATTCCATTCAAAGTTACTGTAGACACTATAAAATATTTGGGAGTTTATCTGCCAAGACAAAACCAGGGCCTATATGAACATAATTATGAAACACCACCCACGCAAATAAAGTCAGATCTAAATAAATGGAAAAATTTCAGTTGCTCATGGTTAGACCAAGCTAATGTAATAAAAATGACAATTTTACCTAAATTAATGTATCTATTCAGTGCAATACCAATTGAATTACCAAAGAATTATTTTACAGAGCTGGATAAAATAATAACAAAATTCATCTGGAAGATCAAGAGGTCTGGAATATCTAGGGTATTAATGAAAAGAAATGCTAGAGAAGGTGGTCTAGCCATGCCAGATATTAAAATGTACTATAGAGCAGCAGTCATCAAAACTTCCTGGTACTGGCTAAGAAACAGAGTTGGGGATCAGTGCAATAGGACAGGAACACAAGATGGAGAAATCAATGACTAAAGCAATCTACTCTTCGATAAATCCCGAAAGAGGCCAGCTTCTGGGCTAAGAATTCACTATTTCACAAAAACTATTGGGAAAATTGGAAAATGGTAGGTCAGAAACTGGGCATAGACCAATATCTTACACCATACATCAAAATAAAGTCAAAATGGGTTCATGATTTAGTGTTGTAAACTAAAAATGATAAAAAAAAAATGCAATTATTAAGCAAAAAAACCCAAAAAAACTCAAGGGTCAAGTAGTTGGCTGAGAATATGGCCAGACAGCGAAAACTCAGATTCAGACTCAGACTTTGGAATCTTTCTTTGGTGACAAAGAAAATCAAAACATACAGGCAGAAGAAGTCAACAAAGTCAAAGAGGCTAAAACAAAAGCCTCCAAGAAAAACATGAACTCGTCTCAGGCCATGGAAGAGCTCAAAAAGGATTTGGAAAAGTAAGTTAGAGAAGTAGAGGAAAAATTGGGGAGAGAAATGAGAAGGATTCCAGAAAACTATGAAAAACAAGTCTTGCTAAAGGAGACCCAAAAAATACTGATAAAAATACTGAAGAAAACAACACCTTAAAAAATAGACTAACTCAAATGGCAAAAGAGCTCCAAAAAGCCACTGAGGAGAAGAATGTCTTTAAAGGCAGAAATAGCCAAATGGAAAAGGGGTCCAAAAGACCACTGAAGAAAAAAACTACCTTAAAAATTAGATTGGAGCAAGTGGAAGCTAGTGACTTGATGAGAAACTAAGATATTATAAAACAGAAACAAAGAATGAAAAAATGGAAGGAAATGTGAAATATCTCATTGGAAAAACCACTGACCTGGAAAATAGATCCAGGAGAGATAATTTAAAAATTATTGGACTACCTGAAAGCCATGATCAAAAAACAGCCTAGATGTCATCTTTCAAGAAATTATCAAGAAGAACTGCCCTGATATTCTATAGTCAGAGGGTAAAATAGAAATTGAAAGAATCCGCAGATCACCTCCTCAAATAGATCCCAAAAAGTAATCTCCTAGGAATATTGTTGTCAAATTCCAGAGCTCCCAGATCGAGGAGAAAATACTGCAAACAGCCAGAAAGAAACATTTTGAGTATTGTGGAAACACAATCAGGGTAACACAAGATCTAGCAGCTTCTACATTAAGGGATTGAAGGGCTTGGAATATGATATTCCGGCTAGGATTAAAACCCAGAATCAAATACCCAGCGCAATTTGAGTATCATGCTCCAAGGCAAAATAGGGATTTTTAATAAGATAGCGGGCTTTCAAGCTTTCTCAAGCTTGTAAAGATTAGAGCTGAATAGAAAATTTGAGTTTCAGAAACATGAATCAAGAGAAGCATGAAAAGGTAAACAAGATAGAGAAATCACAAGTGACTTAATAAATTCGAAGTGTTTTGTTTACATTCCTACATGGAAATATGATGTGTATAATATATATATATATATATATATATATGGAGGGCACAGGGCGAGTTGAATATGAAGGCATGATATCTAAAAACATAAAATAAAATTAAGAGATGAGAGAGGAATATATTCAGGGAGGTAGAAGGGGAGAGATAGAAAGGGGTCAATTATCTCACATAAAAGTGGCAAGAAAAAGCAGTTCTGTAGGAAGGGAAAATGGGGCAGGTGAGGGGGAATGAGTGAATTTTGCTCTAATTGGATTTAACCTAAGGAAGGAATAACATACACACTCAACTGGGCTTCTTATCCCACAGGAAAGAACGTGGAAGGAGATAAAAAAATGGGGGAGCAACAGAGGGAGGGCAGATAGGTGGAGGAGGTAATCAAAAGCAAACATTTTCAAAAAGGGGCAGGGTCAAGGGAGAAAACTGAATAAGGGGGATAAATAGGGAGGAGGAAATTGTAGTTATTCTTTCACAACATGAGTATTTTGGAAGCGTTTTACATAATGATACACATGTGGCCTATGTTGAATTGCTTGCCTTCTTAGGGAATGGGATGGAGAGGGGGGAGGGGAGAGAATTTGGAACTCAAAATTTTAAAAGTAAATGTTCAAAAAAAAGTTTTTGCATGCAACTAGGAAATAAGATATACTGGCAATGGGGTATAGAAATCAATCTTGCACTACAAGAAAGTAAGGGAAAAGGTGATGGGGGTAGTGGGGTGACAGAAGGGAGGGGTCACTGAGGAATGGGGCAATCAGAATATACGACATCTTGGAGTGGATTGGGGAAGGTAGAAATTGGGAGAAAATTTTCAAATTCTTGTGGAAATCAATTCTGGAAACTAAAAATATTATATAAATAAATGGAAATAAAAAGATTTTCTCCCCAAACTCAAAAGAGACATAAAAATGTAAACAGGGGGTAAAAAATCCTAGTTACTCAGTAAGGCTAATTAATTGCATCCTTATATAGGATTGTTTGTTTTACATATGATATAGTTATAGATAGATATAGAGATAGAGATAGATATAGAGTTATATATATATATATGTCAATCTTGTGAATAGTATACTTATTATGCAATGGAAAGGGATATTAATGGACTGTGGATATCAGTATAATATAACCTATAAAATGATTAAAAAAATTATCAAGAGACACCAAGGCATGGTTCTGGGAGAAGAAGTAAGGAAGTAGTAGGAAAGGATAAATTACATCACATGAAGAGGTACAAAAACATATTGTAGTAGAGGGAAAGAAATGAGAGAGAAGGGCTGTATTTGAACTTTATCTTCATCAGATTTGGTTCAAGAAGGGAATAACATACCCTGACAAGTATTGAAATCTAACTTGTCCTACAGGCAGTAGGAGGGGAAAGGGGGAAAAAAGGAGGGTGTGGTCAGAAGGGCAGGAAGAAGTAGCAAGGGAAAAAAGGTAAGATAAAGGAAGAGAATCAAGAGGGAGGGTAAACTGAGGAAGGGGGAAGTCAAAAGCAATACTCGGTTGAGCAGTGGAAGAGGAAAGGGAGGAATAAGACCTTAAAAAGGGGGAAGAGAGGATGGAGAAAAAGACACAGATAGAAATCATAACTGTGAACGTGAATGGATGAACTCTCCCATAAAATAGAAGCAGATAGCAGAATGGATTAAAAACCATAATCCTACAATATGCTGTTAACGAGAAACCCATTCGAAACAGGGGGATACACACATGGTAAAGGTAAATGGCTAGAGTTAATATATTGTGCTTCGGCTAACGTAAATAAAAAAGCATTGGTAGCAATCCCAATCTCAGACAAAGCAAAAGCTAAGATAAACCTAATAAAAAGACATAAGGAAGGATATTCCATCCTGCTAGAAGGCACCATAAACAATGAAGCAATAGCTTAACTTAACATATATGCACCAAGTGGTATAGTATGCAAATTCTTAGAGAGAGGTTAAGGGAGTTACAGGAAGAAATAAACAGCAAAACTGTAATAATGGGAGACCTCAAATTCCCTCTCTCTGAACTTGATAAATCTAACCTCAAACTAAACAAGAAAGTTAAGGAGGTGAATAGAATTTTAGAAAAGGCAGATATGATAGACCTCTGGAGAAAACTGAATGGGGATAAAAAAGAATATACTTTCTTCTCAGCGGTACAGGCACATACTCAAAAACTGACCATGTACTAGAGTATAAAAACCTCATAATCCAGTGCAAAAAGGTAGTAGTAGTCAAAGCATCCTTTTCAGGTCATGATGCAATAAAAATTATTTGTAATAAAGAACCATGGAAAACTAAGACAAAATTAATTAGATACTAAATAACCTAATGCTAAAGAATGAATGGGCCAAAGAATAAGTGAGAGAAACAATAACTTCATTCAAGAGAATGACAATAGTGAGACAACATACCAAATCTTATGGGATACAGCAAAAGCAGTTCTTGGGGAAAGTTTTATATCACTAAATGCTTACATGAATAAAATAGAGAAAAAGTAGATCAATGAATTGGGCATGCAACTAAAAAATCTAGAAAAAGAACAAATTGAAAATCCCCAATTAAATACCAATTTAGAAATACTGAAAATCAAAGGAGAGATTAATAAAATTGAAGTCAAGAAAGCTATTAAATTAATAGCTAATATCACTCATTCTTTAGGATTAGATTGTTTAGTTTCCAATTAATTTTTAGTCTTTCTTTCCATGGCCCTTTATTAAATATATTTTTGTTGTGTCATGATCTGAAAAGGATGCATTTAATATTTCTTCTTTTCTGCACTGGATTCTGAGGCTTTTATGCCCTAGTACATGGTCATTTTTTTGTATGTGCCGTATACCTCTGAGAAGAAAGTATATTCCTTCCTATCCCCATTCAGTTTTCTGCAGAAGTCTATCATATCTACGTTCTCTAAAGTTCTATTCATCCCCTTAATTTCTTTCTTGTTTATTTTGAAGTCAGATATATTAAGTTCAGAGAGGGGGAGTTTGAGGTTCTCCACTAGTATAGTTTTGCTGTCTATTTCTTCTTGTCACTCCCTTAACTTCTCCTCTGAGAACTTTGATGCTATATCACTTGGCGCATATGTGTTTAGTAATAATATTACTTCGTTGTCTATGGTGCCTTTTAGCATGATACACTTTCCTTCCTTATCTCTTTTAAATAGATCTATCTTTGCTTTTGCTTTGTCTGAGATTATGAGTGCTACTCCTGTTTTTCTTTTTTACTTCAGCTGAAGCATAATATATTCTGCTCCAGCCTTTAACCTTTACCCCGTGTGTATCACCCTGTTTCAAATGTATTTCTTTTAAACAATGTATTTTAGGATTATGGTTTTTAATCCATTCTGCTATCTGTCTCTGTTTTCTGGGAGAGTTCATCCCATTCACATTCACAGATATGATTACTATCTGTCCTTCTCTCCATCCCATTTCTCCCCGTTTATACTTTTATTTCTCCCCTCTCCCTTCCCTTCTTCAAAAGTTTTCCTTTTGACCACCACCTCTCTCAGTTTTCCCTCCCTATAACCCCCCCCTTTTCTTTCCCCTTTCCCTCACTACTTCTTCCTTCTGTTCTAACCATCCCCCCTTTCTTTGTATTTAACAGAGTATGTTATTCCCTTCTTGAACCAAATCCACTGAGAACAAATCTCTAACAATGCTCTTCTCCCTCCCTTCTTTCCCTCTACTATAGTATATTTTGTGCCTCCTCATGTGATGTCATTTACCCTTTTCTTCCTGCTCCATTCTTCTTCTCCCATTACAATCCCTTTGAACCCCTTAATTATGTTTTTTTATCATCATATCAGTTAATTTATACCCAAACCCTTTGTGTATATATATATCTCTTTTGAATGTCATAATAACTATACTATTCTCAAGATTAACAAGTATCATCCTCCCATATAGTGATCTACACAATTTGCCCTTATTTAATAACAAGTTTATTTTCCTTTTTTTCTGTTTATCTCTTTATGCCTCTCTTGAGTCTTATATTTGAAGACTGAATTTTCTATTGAGATCCGGCCTTTTCATCAGGAAGGTTTGGAAGTCCCTTATTTCATCGAATGTTCATCTTCTTGCTTGAAAGTTTATGCTCAGTTTTGCTGGGTGTTTGATCCTTGGTATTCCAAGATCCTCTGAATTATGGAATATCATATTCCAATCCTCCTACTCTTTTAATGTAGAAACTGCAAGGTCCTGTGTGATCCTGAATGTATTTCCACAATATCTGAATTGTTTCTTTCTGGCTGCTTGCAGTATTTTCTCCTTGACCTGATAATTCTGGAATTTGGCTACAATATTCCTTGGAGTTTTCAATTTGGGATCTCTTTCAGTAGGTGATTGGTGGATTCTTTTGATGAATACTTTACCCTCTGGGTTATAGGATCTTGGGGCAGATTTCCTTGATGATTTCTTGGAAGACACTGTCCAGGATCTCTTTTTTTTTTTTTCCATCACGGCTTTCTGGAAGACCAATAATTATCTCTCTTGGATCTATTTTCCAGGTCAGTTGTTTTTACAATGAGATATTTTACTTTTACTTACATTTTTTTCACTCTTTAGATTTTGTTTGACTGATTCCTGTTGCTTCATAGAGTCATTAGGTTCTACTTGCCCAATTCTAATTTTTAGCAATTTGTTTTCCTCAGTTACCTTCTGTACCTCCTTTTCCATTTAGCCGATTTTACTTTTCAAGGAGTTATTTTCTCCAGTTAGGTTATGTACCTCCTTTTCCGTTTTTGCCAATTTTACTTTTTAATTAAATTTTATTTTTCTCTTCAGTGAAAAATATTGCTGGGTCCACTATTTCAGGATTTTTCCTGGAGCAATATTCTCTGGGTTTTCAAGGTCAACAAAGGCTGATGAGAGCACTTACGGTTTACTCCACCACCTCGGCTCCCAGAAGTTCAAGTAGGTGACTTTAAGACATTTAGTTCGAGAAGTGATAGCCCCAGGAGTAGCTTCTGCCTCTTCTGCAGGCCCTGTGCTTGTCTTTCACCCAGGCGTGACAGACTCCTGTCCCATGCTGAGACATTTGGAAATTTCCACTGTCCCCGGTGATGCAGTCCACCAGGGCCCACTCTTGCTTTACTATGATCAGTTGTGGACCCACACACTCTGTGCTCTGCCAGCCCAGTGCAACAGATCCTTCCTGTCAACTTTCCAGACTCTCCTGAGCTGGAAATCTGTAACACTCTGTCTTCTAGTGGTTTCTGCCCCTCCCAAATTTGTTCAGATTCACTTTTTGGAAGTATCTGAAAGAATTTGTGAGAGACCTCAGGAGCAACCCTGTCTTCACTCTACAATCTTAGCTCTGCCACGCCCCCCATGAGCCTCTTTTTTGTTTGTTTGTTTGTTTTTGACAGGGCAATTGGGGTTAAGTGACTTGCCCAAGGTCACACAGCTAGTAAATGTGTCAAGTGTCTGAGGCCGGATTTGAACTCAGGTCCTCCTGACTCCAGGGCTGGTGCTCTACTCACTGTGCAACCTAGCTGCCCCTGAGCCTCTTCTTTTAAACAGATTTTATGTTCGTTTTATTTTAAATTAATTTTGTTTGATTTTCAGTTTTAAATGCTCCCTTTTCCTCAAACCTCCATCATTCATGGAGAAGGCAAGAGAAAATCCATATATAATGAAGCTAACTGACATAGTAGATAGAGCACTGGGCTTGGAATTACAAAAAAAAAATCATCTTCCTCACTTCAAATCCAACCTTAGACACTTACAAGCTATGTGACTCTAGGAAAGTCACTTGACTCCATTTGCCTCAGTTCCTCATCTGTAAAATGAGCTGGAAATAAGAATGGCAAACCATTCCAATATCTTTGCAAAAAAACCCCAAATGGGGTCACTAAGATTCAGATATGACTGAAACAGCTGAATAAGAACAACTATCATCTCTAACTTTTCTAAAATTCTTAACTTCTTTCTTGTGTATTTTATGATTATATTTATCTAGTTCTAAAAAGCGGCAAATTGAGGTCTCCTGCTATTATAAACTTATTGATTATTTCTTGTTATAACCTTGTAATGTTTTCCTTTAAAAACGTGAATGCTATGCTATTTGGTGCATAGATGTTCAGTATTGATATCAATTCATTGTCTATGGTGTCTTTTAGCAAAATAAGTTTCTTGTGTGACTTTTTAAAATTAGATCAATTTTTGCTTCAATTACCACCTTCTTTTCTTAACTTCAGCCGTAGTGTAAAAGATTCTGCTCCAGACCTTTATTTTAACTCTTATGTGTTATCTTCCTATTTCAAGTTTCAAACAACAGCAACAAAAACATGTTGTAGGTTTTTGCTTTCTAATTCATTTTGTTATTCTCTTCCATTTTAAGGGTGAGTTCATTCCCATTCACAATTATGATAGCTAACTTTATATTCCCTTCCACCTCATATTCTTAGATTTATCTATCTATTTATTTATTCATTCATTCATTTCTTTATTTCTTTATTCATCTATCTATCTATTCACTCATTCATTCATTCGTTTGTTTTTTTATTTATCTATTTATCTATCTCTTTATTTTTTTTCTTTGTCCTCTTCTGGCTTTCAAGGCCTTTGACACTCCATATTATTCAGCCCTTACCTTAGACCTCTATACTTCTTTCCATGTTCCACATTTTCACCTTACCAGAATATACCCCATTCCAGGTTCTTATAATAAACTCACTGTTTTCTTAAATCATTTCCATATGCCTGGAATAGTACCCTTTTCCTACTGAAATCCTTCTCTTCCTTTAAGACCTTATTCGTAAAATGTTCTCGGACTCCTCAAGTAGACATGATGCTGCCCTGATACCCTCCAATCAGATTTCTAAAGGCCCTTAGCCTATGTGTTTTATTTACTTTCACTCTTCCTTGAATCCTATTTCTTTCTGCATATCTATGCTATTTCTTTCCATCACACTGTAAATCCCTTGAGAGGAAAGCATGTATTACATCTGTCTTTGGATTTCAAGTGCAAAACATAGGATTTTATACATAGCTAAAACTTAATAATTATTTGTTGGGGTCTTCATCCTTTATTAAAATTAGAGTGGCCTGGGAGGGACTAGTACTGATGGGTACATGTTGTAGGGACCCAGAAGGAAGAGTTATATTATCATTATGATTCTTAACAATGTAATAAGCTTACTCAGCCCACTGCACTGAATTTCAGATTAATGGAATTCTTCAAAGGGAGGGTGAAAAATGATTTTTCCCAAATGATTCCATTGTGGAAATGAATTCTTTGGGTGAAGATTCTGACTTGAATTATTATAATTTTAATAGCCATGTTTGATTCAATTGAACATTTGTTAATAATGTATTAGATGGTAGGTAAGACATAGGAGATGCAACATAAAAATGAAATAGTCACTGCCATCAAGATACTTACATTCTGGGAGTGATAATGCATTTTAACTCTTAGAAGATATCAGTTCTGCATTTGACATTTACCCTTACTATGTGAAATTTAATAGCTATGCTTGAAAGTTTTGCTGTCCGTCATCAACTGGTTCTATTGTCATCTTCATAGCACAATGTGAACATAAAAAGTATCCAAATGGGCCGAGTTCAAGTAAGACCTATTCCTTGACTTATCCTTGGTGTCCCTAGTGGTTTGTGATCTCTCTTTAATTACTTCATGAGTATAAGTTCTGCTATTTTATTTTGTGTCTCTTTGTTCCCAGAGAACTCAGCATAGTGCCTTGCTTACACTAAATGTTTAATGTACAGTTTTTGAATCCCAATCTTTTCTGAGCTCCATACGAGTTGGAGAGTGATATACTAAAGGAATCTGAGATGTGATCTTTGCCATCATGGAACTTGTGCTTTTACACGTTCTGTAGCTGAAACCTTTTGCTCATTTTGCTCAGGAGATCTAGATCTGTGGCTCAGCACTTTCCTTTCTCAGCTGTGTGACATTGCAGGCGATTCAGTTCAACTTTCAGCCTCAATTTCTTTATCTGTACAATGAAGTGATAATATATGTCATGTCACCATCAAAGGCTTTTTGTGAGGATTATAGAAAGTACCTTAGATAAGCTGTTCTGTTACTGAAGCTTTCACAAATTATTCCCATAGCTTAATTAGGGATACCATACTCACACATATAACACCTAGATAAACCATCAAAAAGACAGCCCATGATCACCAGCTAAATTAATTCATGTCATGGGCTGTTGGGGATTGCAGTTCTATCCAACTGCCCACATACACACACACACACACACACACACACACTTATTCAGTACCTACTATAGAGGAGGCAATGGAGAGAGGGATGAACTCAGAATCATCATTGAATCCTGTATGATCCAGAACAAGGCACTTCACATCTCTGGGCCTCAGAAAACTGTTCTTGACACTTTTCAAGCTTTCTTTCTCCTCCTTCACTGTTTAAATTAAACTAATTCTTCAAGATCTACTCCAAGTTTCACCTCAGCCATGAAGTCATCCAGGGTCAACCAAGCTTAGAAGAGTTTTCTGTCTTTGAACACACGTTACTTATTATTTCTGTCATTCATTTGGAATTCAGTCATATCCTTCTGATTTCTGAAGATGTTTCTTCATATGCAAATTGCCAATAATGATACCTGACTGACCCTCCCATGACACTTGTTATGAGGTTAGAGAATTGTGTGAGCAAAACTGACTACATCTTGTAAAGCTGACTCCACTTTGAGACTTAAGTTTCATTTTCCTATAAGTTCCACCTGCTTGCTTGTTGTGGGGATTGAGTGAAATCCTATTTCACATTGGAAAAAGTCTACCTTCTCACAGACCTCCCCCAGCTCTCCTAACTTTCTCATCCCTTCCCCAATCTGAAAGTCCCTAATCTTTCTCTCAATTAGAAATCAGATTACTAATTTTGTATACTGGTTTATATCATGTTAGTTGTGCTCTTTCGATGCATAAAAATTTGCCTTCCCTTGTAGACAGGGTCTATTGCCAAACTGAGAAGGCCTGGTCCCAATTAGTTATGCAATTGCCGTTCATTGCTTAACAAAATCAATATGCTCAAGAGCTTGAACTTTGTTTCCTCAGTTATTTCAGATTTTACCCATCATAAAGCATCTAAAGTGTTCACAGATGAAAATCACAAAATCCCAGTGAGGCCCTAACGCATCAGACAACTGAAAATACTATTATTTCTGTCATTACTTTGTTGCTGCTGTTGGCCCTTTGTGCCTCACTGTGGTGTGCAAGAGATCCGAGGATCTCCAAATCATTGGCAGAATAACTCAAATTCTTGAAGTTTTCTCAAATCTGGAGAGGATTCACGTTTTGACTTTTCTTTTTCAGAATCTGAGTCTCTTGACAAAGTTCTAACTCTCTTTAGAGGCTTAGTACAAAGGGATGAATGTTTTATACAAGAGAAACTTATAAAACTTTTTACATCTAAACTTGGGAAAGACTGGAATTTACAACAGTTGGATGGAGATTGCACACTTATCAAATTAAGATTGTTTGAAATATAGTAGCAGTGGTGATGATGATGAGGCCAATGATGACAATGATAATGGTGATGGTATCAGCATCCACTCTTGGGCCTTGATCCAAACACCTGTACATCTTGTTAATATGAACATTCTTCCAGTCATAACCCAAGAAAATCATTTTTTCCAAATACCATCTCAGACTCTTACCAGCTCTATGTACCTTGTCAAGTCACTTAGCTTTTCTGATCCTCAGTTACGTTATTTATAAAATAAGTAGGTTGAATACTTCTATCTCGTTGTATATGATCTGTGCTATATAGATGTATGGAAAGGGATAGCTAAAAAAAGCAACAACTTGACATCGAGGACACTCAAATAGGAATTGAGAGGTGTGTTTTGGGTATGAGCAGGTTGTAGTATATCTTGACTGATGAACTACATGTTGTATTGGCAATCAAGATGGGCTTTTGGCACTTATTCAGAGAAGTGCCCTTGAAGAGTTTGGCCTTTGTTTCTTTGATTAAATTAGGGGTCATTGGTGACCTCCTTGCCTCAAGGGAAAGCCTAGTTTAATGGGTTTGAGTGACATGTTTGTGACATGAGAGGCTTTTAGACCACCTGGGTTTAAGTCACATTTTTGTGACACTTTTAGGTTGCGTGGGTGAGTCGCATGTGTGACTCACCTTTGAAACTGAACAAGATATATAAACCAAAAGATTGGCTATCTCTTTTGCAGCTCTGAGCTACAGCAGGAGTGGTTCGTGACTCTGGGCCAGCCATTGTTATGAGTTCCCTGGCTTTGGAGAAAACTCAGATGTTGATGCTTTTCTGGTAACTATATATTGTGATTTTGTGAGACAGAAATTTGTCTGTTGATTCATATTTATTTGCTCTGTTTGTATTTGCTCTGAAGCTCAGGGTGCTGGCTTTACCCCCTGAGCTGAGTGAATGATATTTTTATATTGGATTAAAGTAAGAATGTTAATCCGTTAACATTGCTTTCCTTAGTAAAGCAGATCAAAAGGACCTGGGCTTGCAGCATTCTTGTTCTTGGGCTTGTGTTAGTCCTTCACCCCCACAACAGCTGCTAGCCGAATTGTTGAAACACATGGGTAAAGTGGTGCAAGAATTCAGCAAATCAATGAATAAGTGAGAAATTAAAGTGTTGAATAATTAGAAGGAAAGCTAATGAAGACAAAACCTATTGGTTCACTTGTTGCCTGTGTAATGTCAGGAGAACATGAAGAAGGACCCTACGGTTTTGTATTGATACTCTTTGGGGAATTTCTGGAAGAGCATAGATGGGAACTTCCCAGAAAATAGTCTAGGTTCCTATCTATAAAGATCAAGGGATAAACCACATTGGAAGTACACATATTTATAAGATGGTACATCAATGGGCATAATGGTAACTTAACTTCTGATATTGTTGGTTAACTTTACATATATTTATGCTTATCCCTTTTAGTAGAATTTCTGGAGGTAGAAACTATTTCATGTGTATAATATGCCCCTAGTCTCTAGCGTATGTCTGAGAACATAGTGAGTGCTTAATGGCTGTTGATGTATTGAAAACAGGCCCAGGGAGTCCATGACCCTGAACCGTTGCTTCCCATCTCCTAGTTCCTCTGTTTAGGATAAGCAGGATCACTTGTTTATTAAGGTCCCAGAGGAAGTTACTTCTCTGAAGTTCAAATTGGCCTCTCCTTTGTGAGTGTGCATGGACTCAAACATAGCATAGCTTCTACTTACCTGTTATAAATAACATCCGCTTTTCTGATTTCTTCATTCATCAGTCTGACTTTGCAATTATCTTCTCCTCTCCTGCCTTTTCTCCCACCTGCCCAGTGTTTTCTGGCTCAGATTAATGGCTTCTGAAGGAGAACAAGGAGTTGCCTCCTGCTCTCAAGAAGAATTCATGAGCACCAGAATCTTCATTACCTGTGGATGACCATTCACTGGGGCTGCTGTTCAGGGTCATTAATCAGTTTAATGAGGGCATAGAAGAGCTCACTCTCTTTGCCACTACCTCCTCTGCATGTCAAGGACACAGAAGCTTTGGGAGAAGGCAGCTTGAATGGGAAGCATGATCAGCATCATTTCTGAGGCAGCTATCCCCGTATGTTAAAATTTTTGCATGTGGGCCAAGCTCAGTCCCTGCTTCTACTTCCTGTTTAGGTGATTTTGGCAAAGGTGTGCTCTCCCCTGTCTCTGTGTCCCAGGCTCTTTCTAAGTAGAATAAGAGGGCTGGACCCAATGATCTCTGAGTGAGAACTCTCAAAATTTAAATCCCATGATTATTTGGTCTTTTGAGGAGGGAGCATGGAAGTGGAAGGTGACTGGTGATTTCATTGGCCAAGGGAACTCTAAGTAAGCAAACTTCATTTACCAATGCAAATCAATACTTGCTTGCAACTTTCAGTTTTTGACAATTGCATGTGGTACTGAAAGGTTGCGTGAGTTACTGAAACTCACATAGCCATTATGAACTCAGGCAGGACATGAGCTCAGTACTTCTGACTCTATTTACAAAATCAAGCAGACTTTTACTGAAACCTTAAGATGCAAAATTCTCAGTTTTCAGGATTTTGAAAGACTATTACTATGTTTATAATAACATTCTTTTCTCATGAGTACTGGCGTGTGTGTATTTCTACTTCCCTAAGAACTATAAGATTGTCTCAATGAACAGATGGAGTTTATGTATGTATGTATGTATGTCTATATGTAGAAATAGGACCAGATTAAGGAGAGCCAAAGGATGTTCCCTTTGTGAGAGTGTACAGGCCTGGCCAGTGTCATTTTGTGGGGGTAGCCAGGAGGTGGAACTTAATAAAAGACACAGGAGAAAAACAAAAGCCTTGACAAGTACTGGCTGAGGTCCAGGAGTACAAAGCTAGCACTGGATGGCATAAGAAAGATACGGGCAGCTTTCGCATTCTGTGCTCAACCTTTTCAATGTGGCAAGATCAAAGGAGCTGATGACTGGTCTTGTCAGGATGAGAAGGGTTATGGGCAGCAAGGGAATATTTTCAAAGGAGGGCACATGATTCATAGAAAGTGGAGAAAATGAAGAAATATCATAACTCCTACTAAAAAGGAAAATAAAGTTTAAATGCTTAAATATATGATCACAGCTATAAGGCTTAATAGTCATATATAGAAAGGTGGGGTGGTTAGGAATATAAGTCAAGAGAGTGATGTGGTATTCCAAAAAGTTAAAGAATCTTCAGCTACATTGACAAACTTAACTTTCTTTGTGGAAGAAGTGTTTGCCCCACTGAAAGGTAACTGGTTAGAAATTATGAACAGTATTGAGAGGGAGGGAAGGTTGGAGGAGTTTTTCTCCTAAAATTAGAACAACTTTTCGCTTCTTTAAATGATAATTTAATTCTTGGGGTGGGGGGAGGGAGGAGACATGGAAATAAAAGAAAATGCCATTCTGGACCTGGTTGCATCAGCTTATATGGGTTCAATTATACAGAAGATTTTGCACCCTTATATCCAATCCTATCCTTTTTCTTGAGATGCAAGTGATCTGGTGAATACTTCTACCTGCATGGATATTAAGCATATATTTTCAATTTTATTATTTGTTTTTAGCATCTTTTAAAATTTTGAGTTCCAAATTCTCTCCCTCCCTATGGCCCCTCCCCTTCCACTGAGAAAGCAAGCAATATAATATCCATTAGACAAATAAAATTATGCAAGACATATTTCCATATTAACCATTTCACACAAAAAATTATGGAAAAGGGGGAGAAAATTAGATTTCAATTTTTACATGGAGTTCATCACTTCTCTCTGTAGAGGTGGAGAGCAATTTTTATCATGAGTCCTTCCAAATTGTCTTGGATCATCATGTTGATTAGAGTAGAAAAGTCTTTCACAGTTATTCATTGCTACAATATTACTGTTACTGTGTACAATGAACTCATGGTTCTGCTCACTTCACTCCACATCAGTTCATATAGGCCTTTATAAGCTTTTCTGAAACTATCCTGCTCATTATTTCTTATAGCACAAGAGTTCTATCACAATGATATACCACAACTTCTTCAGTCATTCCCCAATTTATGGGAGTGATCATGATTTCTAGTTCTTTGCCACCACAAAAAGAATTACTATAAATACTTTTTTCTCACATGTTTCCTTTCCATTTTTCTTTTATTTTTTTTTTAGATATAGCCCTAATAGTGGTAGGTATATAGAGTTTTATAACCCTTTAAATATAGTTCAAAATTGTTCTCCAGAATGGTTGGACCAATTCACAACTCCAACAACAGCAGTGTATTAGTTTTTCCCTATTTTCCCATGTCCCCTCTAAAAATTGTATTTTTTGACAGGTATTAGGTGGTGCCTCAGAGTTGTTTTAATTTGCATTTCTATAATGAATAGTGATTTAGAATATTTTAATATAACTATAGATAGCTTTGGCTCTTTTGAAAATTGCCTGTTTATATCCCTCGACTATTTATCATTTAGGGAATGGCATTATTTTTACAAATTTGAATCACTTCCTTACATATTTGAGAAATGGGGCCTTTATCTGAAAAATTTGCTGTAAAAATATGATAGTATTTCATTGTCTGGGATACTACCACCACTAGCCCTTTTCAGGGCTGCTCATCTACCTTTATTGTCCACCTTTCACTCAGCTCCAACTTGTAGCTCCAAAGAGCTATGGTGTGTACAACAGTCAGATTCTGGTAGGGAGATTGACCAAATTAGGTTTGAATGTAACAACAACATTTTAGCAAAATATGATTTCCTTGCTTATCTCTTTTAATTAGGTCTCTTTTTTTGCTTTGTCTGAGATCCTGAATGATACCCTTGTCTCCTTTACTTCAGCTGAAGCATAATAAATTCTGCCCTAGCCCCTCAATTTAACTCTGTGGGTGGCTTTCTGTTTCAAGTGTCTCTCTTGTAAAAAAACAAAACATATTGCTGGATTCTGCTTTCTAATTCATTCTACTATTCACCTCCATTTTATAGATGAGTTCATCCCAGATGTTAAGCATATTAAATTTAATAGGTACAAGGCAGAGTTCATTATCTTCCTCCTTCCATGAAAAAGCAAACAAACAAACAACAAAACAAGCTAACAACTAGCCTGAACTCTCCTATTTATGCCCAGGACACCATAATTATTCTAGTCAGCCAGGCTCCCAACCTAATAGTCATGCTCAATTCTTCCCTCTCCCTCTCCAAATCTCCACCTTTCTAAATTCAGGCTTAATGTACCATTTGTACCAACCTGAATTCAGAAAGATCTCAGTTCAAATCTGGCCTCTGACACTTCCTATCTGGATAATATTGGGCAAGTTTCTTAACTTTTGTCTACCTCAATTTTCTCATCTGTAAAATGGAGAAAATAGTAGCATGTACCTCACAAGGTTATTGTGAGGATAAAATGAGATGTGCATAGCACTTAGCACAGTGCCTGGCACAAAGTAGGTGCCCAATAAATACTTATTCTTTGTCCCTAGAATCCACAAGAGTTCATCACTGATTGAGGTGGAGTAAGGTGGGGATTTAGAGCTCCTGGGCTGAACCTAGATGTTGGTAACTATGAATCTGTATTTGGTCTGTCTGTCAATGTTTGTAATTTGTTTAGGGCTCTCACTCGTGCTGGTGTGCTGATGCGGAGACCCCGGGCAGCTATAGCTAAGGGCCCTCCAGCTTGTATTCCGGATGCTGGGACTTTGTTAAACTCTGGTAACTATGTATTGGGATTTGAATCAGACAAGGTCTGTCTGTCTATGTTTGTACTTTGTTTGTATTTTGCTCTGACATTCAGGGTGGTGGTTTTTCCCCTGAACTAAGTGAATGATATTTGTATGCTGAATTAAAGTAAGCTTGTCAACCCCTTAACGTTGGTTTCCTTATTAAAGCAGATCTAAAGAACCTGTGCTTTTGCAGTGTGTTGGCAGCTTTCTGGGTGCTGGTTGTTGGTGGATCTTACACTCCCACAAAAGCTGCTAGCAGGATTGTTGAAACAACATTTGGTTGTGAGATATGGTACTCTGGTGTCTGAATAAATGTTATACTTCTTTTACCTTCTTTATGGAGAGTCTCTCATACTTTGCAATATATAGAACTACATAGGCATATTCACAATTATCATTGATGTTATGTTTCTTGCCTTACTGGTACAGGAGCCTGCAGTCCAATTGGGTGAAAACATACAAACGAAGATGTATGAACAAATTATATGTGGGATAAACCATAAGTAATAGATTTGTCGATTGATGGATGGACAAAGACGAATGCATTGCAGTAGTAGAATTAAGGCAAACTCCTAGGGGAAGAGGGCCTTCTACCTCAAAGCTAATGCTAGAGGAGACAAAATTCAGCTACAATCTGGCATGCACCCTACATTTTCAGAAAACAAATTTCAAAGAGTACTGAGAAAAGTTAGGTCAGATCTCAGGGGACTACAGCTCAGCACAGAAAGTCAGCTCAAGAGGTATGAAAATCTTTCTAGAAAGAAACTGTGAAGCTCCAAAGAGAAGCAATTCTAATGGGGGTAAAAGAGGAGGGAGCACCAAAGAGATAAATATGAAACACCAGCTAAAATTTATATTTTTTAATTTAATTTATTTGACATATTTAGTTTTCAGCATTGATTTTCACAAGAGTTTGAATTACAAATTTTCTCCTCATTTCTACCCTTCCCCCCCTCCAAGATGGTATATATTCTGGTTGCCCTGTTCCTCAGTCAGCCCTCCCTTCTCTCACCCCACTGCCCTTCCATTCCCTTTTCCCTTCTTTTCTTGTAAGGCAAGATAAATTAGTATGCCCCATTGCCTGTGTATCTTATTTTCTAGTTGCATGCAGAAACATTTTTTTTTTGTTTTTGAAAATCTGTTTTTAAAACTTTGAGTTCCAAATTCTCTCCCCTCTTCCCTTCCCACCCTCTCTCCCTAAGAATTCAAGCAGTTCAACATAAGCCACATGTGTATCATTATGTATAACCCTTCCACAATACTCATGTTGTGAAAGACTAACTATATTTTGCTTCTTCCTAACCTATCCCCCTTTATTGAATTTTCTCCCTTGACCTTGTCCATTTTCGAAAAATGTTTGTTTTTGATTACCTCCTCCCCCATCTGCCCTCCCTTCTATAATCCCACCTTTTTTATCTTCTTCCTCCTTCTTTCCTGTGCGGGAAGATACCCAATTGAGTGTGTATGGTATTCCCTCCTCAGGTCAAATCTGATGAGGGCAAGATTCACTCATTCCCCCTCTCATTCCACCTGCCTTCTCTTCTCTTCCTACAGAACTGCTTTTTCTTGCCACTTTTATGTGAGATAATTTACCCCATTCTATCTCTCCCTATCTCCCTCTCTCAATATATACCTTTCTCATCCCTTAAT
>CM053623.1:230413723-230439604 GCA_028646595.1 Phalanger gymnotis
AAAAAAAAGAAAATCCCAAATAGGGGCACAACAATTTGGATAAGACTAAAAAATGACTACATGACAATAAAATATGGTGGAAGGAAGAAAAGAAGGAAGGAAGGAAGGAAGGAAAAAGGAAGGAAAAAAGGAAGGAGAGCTGACTACTTATATAGTTTTAAGGTTTGCTAACCACTTTACATGCACGATCTACCCTGATTTTCACACTGATCCTATGGTGATATATCAGCAGATAATATTCTCAACTTACAGGTGAAAAAGCTGAGTCTCACTGTGGCCACATGGTCAATAAGTATCTGAGCCGATGCTGATTGCTAAGTCAGTACTCTTTCCCTCCTATTTTAATCTCTTGACTCTCCAAGTAATAAAAAGGGAGAGGGATGGAGTAAAGAAAGGATAAAAAAAGGAGAAAAGAGGAAGAGAAAGAAAGACGGAGAGAGGAAAGAAGGGAAAGAAAGGATGATTAGAGAGAAGGAGGGAAGGATCATTTCCCCCTTAAGTTCCTTTTCTAGTTTAAGAGAAAATGTGAGGTTTATTTCTCATGCCAACAGTTGGGGCCAGTACAGAGGCCTTGAACACTACAGCACATACTTAATAATTATGTGCTGAAAGCAATTGTGTTGGGCCGAATGGCCAGAGAAAGCCTGTGAATTTTTGTGCCACCTGGATCCCCACTGTCAGTCAGGCACACGCCCAGAGAGCACTAGGGTTTTTGTGGCCTCCATTCTGGTTTTGCTCCTGGGAAAATCCTCTGTTTCGAAGTGAGGATCACTTTGCTTCGTTGGCTCCAGGCAAAGATAAAACTTCTGAAATGCAGAGATGCTGTCAGCGCCTCTGGGAGCCTAAGCAGTGCCCTGGAGAGAGAAAGGATGCTGAGTTAAGCAGTCCACACCCTCCTGGCCCTCTGAATCTTTGCTCCATTCACCGAGTCTCGCCAGTTCCTCTCTTAGTTTGGAGCCCTCCCCCCATTTACTGTCTAATGGGCCCTGGGCCGTGGATTCTCCAGGCATCTATTGTCAGAAGCAGATTTCATTACATGATTGACAATGTGAGTTTCAAAGGCTTAAACTGTTTTTAGACTCTTAGAGAATGTGGGAAGAAAGTTCTCATCTCCTTTGTTCTTTTAGCAAATTCTACAACATACTAGTGATCCCTGGCCTTTATCGGGGGCGAAGAGCTTCATAGTTGGCAAAACAATTCCTTTATCAGAGCACATGCACTTGGTGGTGGTAGGACTCCAAGGATCAGCTGGACTTTTTCTTCCTAGCCATTAGCACAGGATTCTGAACATACATCACAGATTTTGAGTTGCGAGGAATCTGATAAGTCATCCAATCCAGCCTCCTCATTTTATTCTGTGCTTAATTAAATTTGAATTAATTGTTTCCATTTTCTAGGTGAAAAAACTGAGTCCCAGAGAGAGGAAGGAATTTCCCTAAAGTTGCATAGCTAAGATGGAGTAAAGACCCAGGGTTAAACCCAGGATAAAAGAAAAAAGAAAACAGACATAAACAAGGTCACTAGGGATTGAAAATTGCTGATTTCCCCAAACTTCTTGGACCTCATAATGCCC
Organism: Phalanger gymnotis; assembly: GCA_028646595.1. Taxonomy (NCBI): domain Eukaryota; kingdom Metazoa; phylum Chordata; class Mammalia; order Diprotodontia; family Phalangeridae; genus Phalanger; species Phalanger gymnotis. Next base: position 230,415,297 of record CM053623.1, read on the forward strand.
AATTATCCATAATGTCAATAATTTGACTCAATAATGTCAATTGCTTTCCCCTAAGACGACATGGCCAATGTAAAGACCTGATTATTACTTGGAATCCCTTGTCCTTCTGTGTTTCCAAAATTAAAACAAAAACAGCTAACAAAACATCAGCAAACTCTGCATGAGTTAGCAAAAGAATCCCTATGCCTACCGAACCCCTAGCTAGTCCTGGATCCTGTGCCAGCCTTATCTCTTTCTTAAAGTGCTGTCATGTCCAAGGAAGCTGTGAGATGTGGTGGGGATTCTCAGAGACACTGATCTGGCTCCCATCCCAGTCTCTCTTATGTACTGGCTATGTGACTTTGGACAAGTCACTGGACCTTTCTGATCCTCCATTTTCTCATTCCTAAAATGCCCAGCCTTCCTCACTGAAGTATCATGAGGATAAAATCAAAAGAATCTCAAGGCTTCAAGGGACCTCAGTGGACTGAGTAAAGAAGCAATCTTCTAACCTCTGCTGGCCTCAAAGTATAAGAAGACTTCTCCAAGCTGCTACAAGGCATGAGCTTGCCTCTGTCACAGATTGGCTACAGCACACAAGAGAGTGGAAGGAGCTTAGGACTGTCACCATGAGCTCAGAACCTCCTAGGCAAGTTGGGTTTGGGATAGAGCCACCTCCTGCTTGGGTCTTCTTCTTTTAGTTAAGTTCCTTGCTAGATTTCAAAGTGAACTTGGCATATTACCTTCTTCCTGGGCACTGTAGGGGCAGGAGATCTACTCTTGAAGCAATTGAAGCACCTGAAGGAAAGGCAATGAGAGAGTAAGGGGAGAGAGACAGAGACAGAGAGACAGAGAAAGACAGTGACAGAGAGACAGAGAAAGACGGTGACAGAGAGACAGAAAGAGAGAGAGAGAGAGAGAGAGAGAGAGAGAGGGAGAGAGAGAGAGAGAGAGAGAGAGAGAACAGTGAAGAAAAAGATAACTTGGTGTTAATGAGACTATCCTCAGCAGAGGTGAAATGGATCATACCTAATAAGCAGCTCTCAAGAAAAATGTTTCCAAATGTCTCTGTGAGGCCTCTTGACTATTTTCACCCTATAAGACTCTATGGTTTAGTATTTCCATTTCAGTGTAGGAATAAAACTGCCAGTTAAATTCCTGGTTCCTCCCCACTCACATCCTGGTGAGGACCCCTCCCTGACTTGGCCTCAAAATAGAATTATTCACCAGTGATCTGGTGGAACGAAAGTCGTAGGACCCTAGATCTACTACTGAAGAGACAGGCAATCCCAAAGCAATGAACCCAGACCCAACTTCAAAGGCAGTTAAGGATTCAGCTTGGTGAAGAGCTCCCACTGCTGGGTGAGCCACTGGGCCAGTATGATATGCTTTTATTAGGGTATTAGAGCTATAAATGGTCATAAAGTTTGTTTTGTTCTAATACTTCACTTTCCAAATAGAGATACCGAGTCTCAGAGCAGGTAAGTGATTTACCCCAAGATGCATAACTCCATTAGCAGAGGCAAGATGATTTCCTGAATCCCAAGACAATAATTCATTAGATTTGGCTTGGTTTTTAATTTTTTAAAATTCTGATACTATATGCTGCCTCCTATCCAAAAGAGTTAGTGGGGTATAATGGTTAGGGTTTTGGTGCTGGAGTCACAAAGGCCTAGATTTAAGTCCTGCCTTAAACCCTTGATAGCTGTATGACCCTTGGCCTCCATTTCCCATCTGCCAAATAAGGGAGTTGTACTTCAGGGCTCTTCCAGCTCTAAATATATGATACAATCAGAGACGAAATGCCAAGTTGGTCTGAACTTCCCTCCAAGATAAACAGCACGAAGCAACCTGTGATCTGGGTAACAGGACAAAAAGAATCCCCATTAAGAGGCCTGGCTCTGGAGTCTGAACACCTGCCTGCAAATCTGGCCTCCTATGCTGGTCTCCTATGTGACCTCAGGCAGCCCTCAGCCTCTCAGGCTCGGTTTCCTCATTTTTACAATGAAGTATTTGAACTTGCCAGCCTCTGAGGCCCCTCCAGATTCAGGGCTATGATCCCTGGATCTTAAGTGTTACTGAACTGGCCCCCAGATCTGTTGGAGGTGGCAAGTATTCAAGAGAGAGAGAGAGAGAGAGAGACAGAGAGAGAGACAGAGACAGAGAGACAGAGAGACAGAGAGAGACAGAGACAGGGACTGAAAGATGCAGAGAGACAGAGACAGAGGAGAGAGAGACAGAAAGACAAAGACAGACAGACGGAGAAAGAGACAGAGACAGAGATAGAGAGACAGAGACAGAGAGAGATACAGACAGAGACAGAGAGAGACAGAGAGACAGAGACAGACAGACAGAGAGACGGGGGGGCAAAGAGACAGAGGCAAAGATAACAGATGCTTTTTATTAGGACAACCACATAACCACATGCATGGACTACAGGGGGAATTCTTAGCTCAAAAACAAAAATATAAATGTAGGATAAGTCGAAACCTACCAAACATATGGACTATCTGGGGACATTCCCAGCTTAGGGCAGACATTCAGATCTATCACAAATAACTCCTACATAATGAAAATTGAGTTCTTAGTAATAATCCTAAAAACATAAGGCACACAATTATTTCTAAAAGGAGGATGGCATAGATTACCTCTCCTGGGTGTTATTGAGGCAGCTATATACAGGGCAATGAATCTGAGAGGGCTGGCCTTGATACCAGGCAGTATGGCTTCCCAAATTCTAGCAAAGAGAAAAAAAAGAAAGAGGTCTTTGACTATCATGAGGAGAGTTTTAGCTACCCTTGCCATCAGGATCAAATCAGCATGAGTAATAGGAAAGAGGCAGACAGACAGACACAGAGACAAAGACAGAGACAGAGACACAGACAGACATAGACAGACGCAGACAGAAAGAGAGAGACAGACAGACAGAGAGACAGAGAGACAGAGACAGAGGCAGGGAGAAACAGAGACAGAGAGACAGACAGATGACAAACACAGACAGAGAGAAAGAGAGACAGAGAGACAGAGACAGGAGAAACAGAGACAAAGAGACATATAGAGAGGACACAGAGAGACAGAGAGACACAGTAACAGAGACAGAAGAAAAGAGAGAAATGGAGAAAGAGAGACAGGGAAGCAAAGACAGACAGAAATGCATTGAGACAGAGATAGATGGACTGACAGAAAGTTCAAAGGAGACATACAGACAGAAAAAAGAAGATTGACTAGATTGGAGAAAGATATATAGACAGACATGCAGACAATCAAGGTGGTATCTCTTTTCCCATAGGCATAGATTTTGAAATGGGTGTCCCTGACCAATGCACAGAAAGCCATCTCTCCAAAGAAGGCCATGTGATTCACCAGTGTTTGGAAACAAGTGAATACTACCCAATCTATAACAGAACTTCTAGATCTGATAATCTGGATCTGGAAGTACAGTCTAGGTCTGGTGTTCCAGACCTGTGTCATAAAGGACCCTTCAGATAGGATATTCCAGAACCAGCTTAACTGGTGAATCAATGAATAAATAAATGGGTGACCCATGCAGGAAATGACTTAGGATAGTGGACAGAATTCTATATTTGGAGTCAGGAAGACTTGAGTTCAAATCATACCTTAGAGACTTACATGCCTTAGATATTTGCTTACGGTGTGAACTTAAGCAAACATTTAACTCTCTGCCTAAGTTTATTCATTTATAAGATGAAGATAATTATAGTCCCCAAGTTGCCCAGGTTATTGGGATCCTTCAGTGAGATAACATATGTGAAGGGCCTTGGAAACTGAAAGTGTTACATGATGGCCTGTTATGACTGTTATTGTTGCTATTTCTTCATTCTCCCAGTGAGCTCACCGACCAGTCCGGCTATTTTCCTTTTTTAAACAAAACAAGTTACTGATTTTCTGAACTTTCCTTCTCCAAGCTGAAGATCCTCAGCTATGATTTGGCAGCTGAAAAGGAGTCTTATTAAGATATCAAACTCAAACTGAGAACTAAAGAAACACCTGAAAGTGTTAGAACACAAGAGGATCCCGAGAGGCTGAATACACAAGAATGAAGTTTTTAAATACTCCTTCATTGGCCATATCTTTAATTTATAGAGGCCAGAGTAGAAGGGTCCAGTGCTCTGGTAAACTACCAAAAAAAGTCAAGGCATAGAAGAGAAATGTGAAAATCTTCCTATTGCTCTGAGGCGAAGCTGGTGGCCAATGTTTGGAAACAACCTTCCAAAAAGAAAACTTGCAAAGATTTGATCTATCTACCTCCAAGAGTTGTGAGGCTGAGAACTCTAAAAAGGTGAGTGATTCTTTCACTGGAATGTCCTTTTTTTCCCTTAAAATCACAACAAATCTTGAATTATTAATGCTGACTCACAGAGTACAAATTAAACAGAGACATCTGCTCTCTGCTCTATGTGGAGGGCAAGCAGATGCATGGTACCCTGGGGCCCTTCTAGATTGCAGGATGACATTGAAGATAGAAGTAGGCCCAAACCCCAGAGTTTTCTTTTAGTTGAGTGGCACCTTTATACCTTGCACCCGTGTGCATCCCATCTGAGAGGCTGGAGGCCTGGGAGCTTTGGGACTCTTGCTTCTGACAATCCAATCCACAAGGAGGACGTTGCAGGAATTATAAGGACTTCCAATTCTCCCGGCTACTCTTGGCCCAAGCCACCAGAAAGCCCAGTGTCCTTGACTGTAGCCTTGATTATGTGGGTTCTTTGCTTAACTGAATCAATTCAGCCTCTAGCAGTTTCAGTATCTTCCTCTGGGCCATTCCCTTCCTTTAGTATCTCATGATGCATAAAGTTTGACTCAGGTTCGTAACTGTGATGGAGCAACTAGGGATTTTCCACAGGCTGTCAGACTCTGAGGAGTGTACCTTCTCCTGAGGAAAATTCCCATGCTTCAGGGTACTCAGACTTCCTACGCTGCATGGTGTTCTATAATGATTATGCATCTCTTCCAAGAAAAACATGACTATATCCAACTATCATATACCTCCAGTGTTGAGGTGCTGGTCCTGGGGCCTCAGGATACAGGGGTAACTGGAAATGGAGGACTGCCTAACTTTGGGTCCCTAGGCTCTTCCCAACCTTTGTCCCTTCCTATTGGTGGCCTCTCTTGCAGAATCTCATTGCTTTTGCCCTAGGTGCTGAAAGCCCATATCGTGGCTTTGACATGAAGTTTCATGTTAAGCTGCACATTCTGACATGAGACTTGATATTTGACATTCCTAGGGCCTGCTTGAGAAAAAGGAACAAATGTACATTTCTCAGAATGGGACATGGAATGTATCCTGAGGAAAGAGTACATTTCTAAGCAGTAACAGCTCTTCTGTAGTGCATTGGGTACCAGACTGAGAGATAGACGCCTGGGTCTGCTCTACATCTGGGCCTAAATGTTTGCTATTTATGTGACCATGGGCTAGTCTCTTCTCCCAAGCCTCAATTTCCTTCTCTATTAAAGGAGGTTGGACAAGGTCATCTCTTAGACTCTTCTAGTTCTGAACAACTAGTCTCAACTCCCCATAGGCATGTCACTTCAGAGACTCAATTTCCCCTACGTTAAGACAGATTCGTATTTGTACCATGGACCTCACTGGGTTTTTGTGAAGCTTGCATACTTTAATGTTCTGGAGAAGTGAGTATTGCTAAGCATTTATTTATGTTTAGGGCAGCTAGGTGGTACAGTGGATAAAGCGCTGACTGTGGAGTCAGGAGAACTTGAGTTCAATCCACCTTTAGACACTTACTAGCTGTGTGATCCTGGGCAAGTCACAACCCCAATTGCCTCTCCCTAGCCCCAAAAAGTATGTACTTGGCTTGTGTCCTGTGCAAGACCCTGTGGCAGTTAGGGAGGGATAGGGCATAGGCCTCCCTGCCCAAGCATATCATATCCCACAGCTCATGTTAGATCATTTTTCTATATCATGTTAAATTTTACAGAATATCAACTTAACAGACAACTAGTGCTTGACAAGTTTTCCAAGAAAGATGCCTAAAGAGGCAGGACTGATAGAAGCTCTGGGAGAGATGGAGTTCAAGGATCTTATCTCCATTTTACAGATCCAAGATCATAAGAGTTACCACAAGATGAGAACTATGAAATACTCCAGTACAACTCTGTCCTCTTACGAATGAACATAATGCAGCCCAAAGAGGGGAAAGGATTTTCCCAAGATTGTAAAACTTGTAAATGTCAGAACTGAGATCTGAGTCTGAGATTCAACTCAAAGTCAAGTGCTCTTCCTCAAACATCATTGTGCCTTCCTTACCTCCATAGGTCTCTCTCTTCAGCCTCAATATGTTTTGTTGTTACCTACAGGGACAAAGCATCATTTAGTGTTTCTTTATGAATCTGCTTGGTGGGGCATGGGAAGTCACCATTAGATGTCCCTAGGATACAGCCAAAAGAAATGAACCAGTCCCTGCCCTCAAGGTATTTACACTCTAATGAGGGAGATGACATGTATCTAAGTATGTACATGCAAAATACAAACAGCATGAGGGATGTGGGCTCTAACACGGATTCTTCATCTTTACCATACCATGAACCCCTTGGGCTGTTTGGTAACATTTCTCAATCCTTTTTCAGAATGATATTTTTCAATCAATAAAACAAAATACATAGGATTCCAAAGAAAAGCAATTCCATTGAAAACAATGTTTTCATCATCTCAATTTATGGACCCCCTAAAATCTAGCTATGCATTGGGATGGTCTTGGAGAAAGGTAGAGAGGAGGAGGGAGAACAATTGAGTCATAGGAAGTAAAGGCAAACAGATCAGAGATGGAGTGTCATTTGTGAGGAAACACAAATGTAATGAATCAGCTGGATTGTTGTGTGTTTGGAGAAAAGCAAGTTATATAGAGACTAGCCCACATGAAAAAGGCATTTAATAAATCCTTTTTGGTTAATTGATTGATTCCATGGTGGTTTACTTGAAATGAATTCTGAGGACATTCGCCACTCTCATCATCAGAAACACTGCTATTGTTTTTCTCCTTGTATTAAGTATGCCTCTTTATCACTGCCAGGGACTGGAAGATCTTAAACATAAAATCTAGTTAACAACAGCTTCCCCTGCTCACCTCCCTGCACATACTCACACATATAGACAAGCTGAAGGAATCAGATGAGAACTTGAGAAGAACAAGCAAAGGAAGTATGAGGGAGAGCAAATGAGGATGAGACTTACCGCGAAGAGGAAGAAAGTTTGATTGGAAAGCCACAAGCCTCTGGCTAATATGAGCTTGTACAAACATTCTGAGGCCAAAAGTTGGAGATTCAGGCTTGGCATTGGATCCGTGGACCTTGGTCTGATTTTATGTTAAATTACTTTGTGTGCTCAATGGAGGTTCTTTGCTAATGAAAATTTCTCTCCAGAAACATCATGGATGGATTAAAAAATCATTGAGTGCCCAGTCCAATTTCACTCAAGAAAGAAAAATTAAATTTTCTTTCTGGTTTGCAATCACCTTCCTACTCATGTGAGAAGGAAGCCCTTCTCAACACTAAAAATGCCACCATGTGGTTGCTTGCCCATCAGCACACCCTCAAGAATAGTATTCCACCTGCTCAGTGGGCAGGGACTAGATTGTCACACTGACCTGAACTTCCCTGAGACTCATTTTGTCTTCTCTGTAAATAATCTTTGCATAAACTACCTCAGGGTTGTTATGGAAAGTGGCTTATAGTCTCTGAAGGGTCTATGAAATGGGAGTTCTTTTGTATATTTTCATTATTGATCAGCCACCAAAAAAGCTACAAAGCTACTCCAAATCGCTTCATGGTCAGAGTTGAATCTAGCTTCTAGATGGCCAGAGGAATACAAACTTTGACTGGTCCTACTAACCTGAAATGACTCCAAATAGAGACCCACTGATAATCCAAGTCTGTCGTCCAAGGAACAGTCTAGTTTCTCCTTCCCAGATGGTGACCTACTAAATGTCAGATGCTTTAACCAGGACATATCTATGACATTATCATCCTCTGAACTCATGAAGCAAAGAAAGCTGTAAAATGGTCATCAGACCCATGTAGGTCTCTTCCACATATGAAGTGATGATCATTGGATGATAGAAAAAAAGAGAAACAGCATTATTAGATGATAAAGAATAAAAAGCAACATTGGAAGGATACCCAGTCCAACCCATGTTGCCTTTTATAGGTGAAGAAATCGATTAAGTAACAAGCCTGAGCTCAAAAAGGCAGTAGGTAGAATAACTAGGTTTTCTGATACCAAATCCAGTGTTCTTCCCATTATGTGGTATAATGCTAAAACAAACAAATAAACAAACCCAGTATTTTAACTATTGGTGTTTAAAATGTGCGATCTTTTTCCAATGATAAGCAAGTTATTATACTTCTGTAGAATATGAAATCTATCTATATTTCTGTTTTTATCGTGAGTGAAAAAAGAAAGAACAAGAAAGTTCAATGGAAGGATGGCTGAAAGATTCTTCTCATGCAAATAAAGGAGCTGTCAGAATTAGCTTCATTATGAACTCAAACAGCTTTTTATGGGACTCTTATTCATCCTACCTAAAGATCAATGTAAGCCAAAAATGCCATAATAAAAAAAATGCAGCCCGTGTATTATCTGTCCCAAATGAGAAGGGATAAAAATTCTATGAAGAACATGAAAATGTTTTCCAAAACCAATCTCTCTCTCTCTCTCTCTCTCTCTCTCTCTCTCTCTCTCTCTCTCTCTCTCTCTCTCTCTTTCTCTCTCTCTCTCTCTCTCTCTATATATATATATATATATATAATGTATACATACATATTATATATAATATATATGTGTGTATATAAATAATATATATTCAAGTGTAGCAAATGATAGCTAATTTTTAAACTTTCATTGTCAATATTTATACCTTAGAAATTTGCAAACCCCATAAATTGGGGCTTGTTTTATTTTTTATTGCCTAGACTTAAGAAAGGAAAAAAAGAAACTGTTAACAATGAAGATTAAAAGTATAAGTGCATTAAGCAAATTTTTTTGGGGGAAAGACATTTGTTAAACATGGATGGACACAGCATTGCCCCTCCGTCTCCATTAAATTTTCATCCAGAAGCAATTGACAATACACAAGAAAAGGGATAAAAACAGTATCTCAAAAATGATATAGATTTTTTAAGAGATAGAACATTACTGCTTATAAACATGGGGTGCATTGCTCAGTCAGTTGTTTGAGCAAAGGCAAACAATAGATTAATAAGGGCAAAAGTTAAAGTCTACAGCAAATTCAGGGAATAAACAGATAAAGATGAGGAAAAAAAATCAATAAAATTACAACAGCTATAGCCTGACCTATTCAAATAAATTCTTTGATGTGGAAAAACAGGAAAGAGATAAAAATAAAGATAATGACTCTGATTATTGTTGTTTCTCAGAAAAGCCTAAATAATTTTAAAGTCATCACAAAAAAAAATCCAAAGGAGTCCAGAAATAATACCCACCAGTACACATTTAATCTCTTTGCCAAACAGAGAGACAGACCATCCAAGAACACTGCTGGGTTAGAGTACAATAACAATTGAAGAATACTTTGAATTGTATTCATTCTTTTTTAAACATAAGAATCAGACCAAACTTTAATAGTGTAACACTATTACAGGGAGGGGCCTAAAGATCACTGAGTTTTACCCTTTTCTTTTCACAATTAGGAAACCAGAACAGTCAAATGAGAAAACTGTGACTAAAATTCATGTTTCCTAACTTCTTGTCTTAATGAGTTTTTAACTGGACAAAATTATACCTTATTTTTATTCTTCTTGCCATGCATGGTAATTCATCCTCATATACATGCCCTAGTATCCCTTAACCCCTTCCTGGGATGCCCTCTCTACTGCTCTCTATGGATCTCTTACTGACTATGCTTCAGGGTCTTACTCAAGTCTTTGTCCCCCTCCATGATGTTTTTCTTGACCACTTCAGCCTCTGATCCTCTAACTGACCTTGAGGTACACAAAGTAACAACAATGCCATCCAATTCAAATCAGACTAAACATTTGAAAGCACATTTGTGGATGAAAAGTTGCACTAGGAGCTGGGGGTAGTGAGGTAGTGCAAAAAGATAAAATCTGAAAGCATGCTTGAGAAGGGAATTATTTCTATTTTTTCATGAATGTGAGTTCTATCTGTTCAGTTAGACTTGAAGCCCCTTGAAAGACAGGAATATTTCTTTTGTAGTTCAAAGTTTCCTAGCATATGGTGTGGAAAGGACAAGATGGTTAATAAAGAAGAAATATATGAAAATTCCTGGCTAATTGTTCACATTTATACTATATCTTGTCTGTTTCTCACATTGTTTTTCCTATTTGTAATTTTTAAGCTGAGATGAAAGCAATCATCCCCTACAGGGCCTCAGCTTGACTAGGTGGACTTCATAAGACTCAAAATTACAATTAGAAATGGAAAATAAATCGTTTTGGTTCTGTCTTTCTGAAATATTTCATATCTTTAGGAACAAAGCTGCATATGGAATAAGAGAAAGAGTTCTGTGATGAAAGCCAGGAGCCCTGGGTTCAAATCTCAGCTCTAGGACTTTGTTTACTGTACAGCTTTGGGCAAATCATTGCATTTCTCAGTCTCAGCTTCCTCATCTGTCAAACTGGAACTCTAATTCTGCCCAGGGTACCTTTGAGAGCTATTGTGAGGACCCAAAGGAATGATGAAAGTGAAAGTGTTTAATGTTGGTTTGTTTTTAATATCACTTCATAGTTTTAAATTCAGTTATGATATAAAATTTACATAGAGTTCTTCATAAGTTTCTTTGAATTCTTCATATTTGTCACACTTCATTACACTTATGTGCCATAATTTTTTCATTCTCCAGTCAAAAGGCATATACTTTGGTTTTAGTTCCTTGCTATCACAAAAAAAGTGTTACCATTACTTCTTTGTTACATATTCCTTTCTTCCAAGGTTATGCCTAACAGTGGAATCCCTGGATCAAAGAATATAAACATTTTGGTCACTTATTTCAGCATAATTCCTAACATGGGAACGGATGAGAAAGTGAGAGATTCACCAGAATGTGAATGTTGCCCTGATAGCAACACCGATTTACCTTCTACTCTGAAGGAACCTTTTGAGTGACTGGATTATATTTTGTGTTTTCTCTGTCTGGGTCTCTTATAAACTCTTCAATTTTCATGAACGTTCTGTGGTGTGAAATTAAAGCTATCCTTTACCTTATGTGTAGTATTTAACTTGAGTGCTTAGCTAGAAAATCATGATCCTGTTAGCCACATTTGTAGAAACATAGATTCAAACATATTTGCAGTTTCCTAATTAAGTCTGCATGAGGCCATATGAGGCAAAGAAGAAAAAGATATCCTTCTGACTCATCTCTGGGCTCAGAACTGATAAGCCAAGAGTCAGGTCATTTGGAGAGTTCATCCTGGGTTGCATAATCTCTTACATGATAGCTATTATATATTTAAAAGAAATAGCAGGTTGTATATAATAGATTTACATATACAATATGATGATATACGGTCATCTTTTTTTCTATTCTACCATATTATAGGAATTCTTGTTATATTTCTTAAATTCATAATAAAATAAATTAAAAATAAACTCTTTGAAAGCAGAGATTGTTTCATTTTGTGTTTGTACCCATTAGTGCCTAGCATAGTGCTTTTCACACAGCAGGTGCTGGAATAAATATTTCTTGAAATGAATTGAAATGGATTTGAGTCTCCTTGAATTGAACTCCTGAAGCTTTGAGAGTCATACCATTTTCAGTTGATTCCCTTTATATCTACCCACACCCCACTACGATGCTTCTATTGACACAGAGAACACCTTTAGTAGCAGGGAGGAAATGTCTGCCTTCCCTGTGCTAGCCTGCTTGGAATAACTTTGCTAAATACAGCTTTTAGTAACTTATAATAAGGTTGGAAGTTACATGGTGATAGGTTTTTGTCCTGGACATTCATTGGTTAGCATAAAGTCAGGCTGAGATTATATTATTGATAGATTTCTCTGCATCACTGCAGCACCGCTGAGCCCAGCAATTAAAGGTGTTGTTGAAGGTAATTAATACAAACAGTGTTGGATTACTTATCACTGGGCCAGATAAAGCATGTGAGCTCTCTGTCCTCTATGGACTGTGGAGGCAGGATTGCTTTGGGGGGCAACAGTCCAAGATCTTCATTTTTAAAGTCTTCAACCTCTCCACCCAACAAGGCTAAAAATATAGTAAGAAATTTAAGAACAGCCTTGGTTAAGAAGGCTACATCACTTGATCAAATGATATAGGATTTAGGGCTGGGAAGAAACTCAGCAATGATCCAGCCCCTTGATATTCCAGATGAAGAAACTTGAGCCAAGAAGTAGGAAATAACAAGACAAGTGAGTATAAGAACCTTAAATGGGATGCAAACACTCTGTCTCCAAACTTTTTTCTCTTTCCATTGCGCTATGAGTCTTCCTCAGATTGGAACAAATACTAGGCTGAGGACTCAATTGCATCAGATCATGCTCCCTAATTGCCTTCTGTGTACAAAACTCCAAATGAGCTTTGGATGCCTAAGGTTCGGAGGAAGCCCAGTGATATCAGGCAGAACATCAGTCACTCACTCAACAAACATGTTTAATGAATATATAAGTAAAAGCTTGTATTACCTTTATTGTAAACCTAGAGGATGCTATTTGTCTGTGGGCTATCTTGCATTTACTATGATAAAGTACAGTCGTGGTACACTTGGAAATAATTTTATATTGTTGATGTTTGCCTCCTCTGGGATCTCTGGAGCAGAGTGGTGCAGGAAATGTGAACAAGGCTGGACTTTATTTAGTAGCATAGAATCATAGATTTAGAACTAAAAGGGACGTCAGAGAGTATCGAGTGCAACTCTCCAGTTGTACAGAAGACATAACTGTTTTATTGAATAATTACCTTTAACCTGTCATAGTATGGGAAACTAGAAAGATAAGAGTAAACAGGTCCTGAATTAAAACCTGAGGAGCATTTCTGGAAAAAATATTGTATCAGTTTTGATAAAGCAACATAATGACATCTTCATTTGTTACTCACAAGACTTTTTTTCTCTCTTGTATAGAGGAGACCTAGAGATCCATAGAAGTTGGAGCTGAAAAAAGCTTTTGAGATCATAGTCTAGTCCAGGGGTGAGGAACCTATAGCCTCAAGGCCACATGTGGTCCTCAAGTGTGGCCCTTTGAGTGTAAGTTTTACAGAACATATTCTTTTATTAAGGGGATTTTTTCCATGAAGTTTTGATTTAGTGAAAGGGCCACACTTGAGAACCTAGAGGGCGACATGTGGATTTGAGGCTACAGGTTGCCCATCCCTGGTCTAATCTAACCTCTTTTTACAGGTGAAACTACAATGTGGAAAGGGGAAATGAATTAGCCAGTGACATGGCAAGTTAAGAGCATTTTATATTTCTCAGTTATATTCTGGATATTTGAGATCACTGAATAACTGCATTCCATGTATGTGTATGTCTATATACCATACATGTATGTATAGGTATAAATATGTACATATATATACATATATACACACGTGTGTGTATAAGTATGCATTGCATGCATATATGTATGTGTATATATACACACACGTACATCTTTCTCAATCCACAAATGGAAACTTAGGGACAGAAAGAAGCTCAATATAAGTGAACAGTGTGATATAATAGGCAAACTTTAATTAATCTGCATTTAGAGAAACATAACTTTCATGAATTAGGAGAACATATTGTTGTTGCTACTAATTTATATAATGCTTTAAACTTTCAAATTATTTATTTTGATACTCACAATAAACCTGTGAGGTAAATGCTATTGTTTTCCCATTTTAGAAATAAAGAAAATTGGGCTGAGACAGGTTAAGGCCCAGGGTCACACAACTAGTAAGTGTGTGAAGCAGTATTTCAAATCCTCTTCCTGAGCCCAAGTCCAGATCTCTATCCACTGCACCACCCAGCTGCCTCAGGGTGAGAGTCATGAGAGTAGGGTAGGATTCCTAGATGGCAGTCCATCTGTTTTCTGCTCTGGCCAAACCTCATCTATTATATTGTGTTTCATTCTTGATACTACAGATTAGGAAGAACATTGATAAGCTGGGATGAGTGTTGGGGTTCAAGGAAAGGTTAAAGCATTGGATACGATACCATATGAAGATCATTTGGAAGCAATAGGGATAATTAATGTGAAAGAGAGAAAACTGAAGAGGTGAGGAAGAGGTGACCCTTTTTGGTTCTATGGGATGGCATATAGAAAGGAGCTTGCCTATAGTCTGATTTGTCACAGTTGCAGAGCTAACAGCAATGGGGAAAGAATAAAGAGGGATTGGGTTGAAGAAAAGCACAATTCAGTTGTCTATAAGGAAGAACTTCCTAACACTTGAAGCTTCCCCAGAGTGAAATCAGTCTACATCAGGGGGTTGAGACATTCAAATTGTTAGCCATCTTTAAGTAGGCTTTTGATAGCCATTTTCTTAATGTAATCTCCTTGCATGAAGGGGACTGCCTAAGTTTTTGTACTTGTGTCCTCAGCAACAAGCACAGTGCCTAGCACAGTAGGTACTTAAGAAATGCTTGCTGATTGAGGTTGGCGAGTGCTTTCCTGCATGGCTACCAGCTACACTCAATGGGTCTCTGAAGCCTTTCTTGACCCTATGCCTTTCTGATTCTTTGGAAAAGGATGGGAGACTGGGAGCCACAACAATAGGACTCTGATATCTAAGAAGAAATAGAGATATCAAAAGCCTTGTAAATATTCTGACCATTGACCTTCTGACCCCTCATATAAATGACATCATTTCTTAGGACCTTGAAGGGAACCAGGTCTCAGTGCTAGGTAGATTCACTATGGCTGAGTTAGCATACAATGAAGTATTAAACAAAGCCACAAAGATGACCAAGGGGAATATGTAGAAATGGTGGAGACAAAAAAGGATATTAAAAATGCAGAGCCAGATGAAATAGATGGCAGAGACAAATAATGAAAAATAGTCAGAGAGATAAAAAGGATATTAGAGGAACAACGAGAAAATTGAAATAGATATATGTATCAAGAGAGGCTAAACACTTTTCTAAAAAGATTTTCCACCATGCATCAGAAGAAGAACAGTGAAGGATGAAGTGGAAACATTTTAAAATGGAATAAGAAAGGGGGAAGCAGGAATAGGACTGCAGCTAAGGCATTAAATTAACTCTTCTTTCATGTGATATCTACTATTTATGAGCGAGCGAGGCAATCATGCCATATCCTATCAGCTGGGTGGCCACTCACTTGATGATTTTAAAAAGCATTGAAGCCACAGCTTTCCATTTGGACGATTACCACTGAATCTTTCAGGCAAAGTGGTGATGACTACAATCATGAAAATGGGGGTGAAAGGTCAAAAAGGAACAAGTCAAATAAGTCAGCTCACTTTGCCACAGTAAAATGACATATGAGTGCCTTGTGAAACCTTGGAGAGTGAATGACTGATGGTATTAGGACAATTCAACTCAGAAATATTTACTGCATCCCTACTGTGTGCAAGATACTGAGGTTTGTGCAGGGGTTAAAAAGACAAATATTTGATGCTTTGACATCCAACAATGAATAGGATTGGATAATCTAAGAGGTTCTAGTAGATCCTGCTCATCGGATTCTTGGAGCATCTTAGAGAGGAAGGTAAAGCATGGACTGTCTCATCATTTTACAGATGGGGAAGGTAAGAACTGAAGAGGTTAAGTACCAGGAGCATAGTCACACCAGGAGTCAAAGGAAGAGCCAACAACTAGATGTTGAGTTTCTATTCTATATGATAGAATATAGTCTCCAGATCAGCTGCGCTTTCAAATGCCATACTCTGATTCCTGATAAAGAGGAGGAAAAGAGGAGTGAGATAGAGACAATAAAGTAGAGGAGGAAGAAGAAAACAAAGAGGAGAAAAAAAGGAGAGAAAATAAATAAATGTGAAAGAATGAGAAGCAAGCGGAAGGGGGTAGAGAAAGATGAAGGAAAATGATAGAAAAAGGGAAAGAGGTAGAGGTGAAAGTGTAGAAGGAGGAAGAAATATTTTCCTGCACTTCACTAGGTCTTTATTTTTAACTTTTTTGTTCACATGTCCCTGTCCTTCCATCAAAGTGTCCAAACCATACTAAACCATCAGTAGGACAAATGAGGAAAACAAATTAACTATCGAGATATTTAATCTATCTGAAAATTTCAATTTTTCATTATCTCTGTGGATTCTGGAAATTTCTGGAATTCTGGGTTTGAAGAATTGATTTGGTTAGAAGAATATCATAGCCATGAGTTTTGAGGTGTACTTTCGTCTCTGGTGTCTTGAGCATTCCCCTGATCTTGGATCTCTATCAAAACTAATCAGGCCAAGCATCCATGACTTGGAGAACATCTGAAAGATCAAATCAAAGAAAAGGAAACACCTGGATGACAGAGTCTTTACTTCTTCTCATAGTCACTCTGCTGTGACTTGGACATAGCCAGAACTGCATGAGGGGCAGAACTTCACTATAAGGGTATAAGGAGGATAGAATATAGTCAACATTAACTCCATGAATCAATTGACCATATTCCATCCGTTATAAAAAAAAAGAAAAACAAAGTTACATTTGAAGGTCCCTTAGGAGGGGACCCAGGTCTAAATCTTTGCTCTGCCACCTTCTACCTGTGTGGCTTTGGGCAAGTCCCTGCTTATCTCTGGCCCTTATTTTCCTCTATAAAATAGAAAGCTGAACTAGAATCTCTCTAAGTTAGCTTCCAGGCCTACGATGTTTTGAGTCTATATCTACTGCAAGTAAACTACAGCTATTGTTCCAAGAAGCCTTTCCCAAGAATCAGGTACACAGCTATTTCAAACCTGCTCTGTACCTTAGTTATCTTCATGAGGTCTGACAGGATGATTTAAAAGAAATACATTTTTACATGAAGGGTATATTTTTATCACTTGCAAATTTATTTATGTGTATGAAATATGTATCCACTGCAAAAACAAATCTCTCAGAGAGTTTTCAAATATTAAAGCATCACTCCCCTAACTACTGACCTTGATATTCACATGGGATGGATAACTAAAGTGCCCTGCCCAGCCCAATGTCAACATTGGCATTCAGGGAAGGTGGTATCTGCACAGTGGTCCTGATGGCAGCAGAAAAGATCTGCCAACTCTCCATATGTTTCCCCATGTTGCAGAGACAGAATAGTCAGCTTTTTGGCTAAAATGTGCAATTTTCACCCAGATGTGTTTTCTTCCGATGGGAACTACCTGAGATACTGATAATACCTTCAAGTTCAGGTGTGGAATCAAAGCGTGGAAGGCAAAGAAATTTTAAGGGTTGTGCCACAAAAACTTGTAGTGAAGGGCAGTGAATTTAGAATTAGAGTAACAATGCCTCTATATTTCCAAAATGCTTTACCTACTTTAAATTCCATGTTATCCTGGCCTTACCTTCTAAGATTATTAACTGGAAGGAAAGTTCTTATGTGTAAAGGCAACCCTCATTGGTAGATGGCATTTCTCAACAGGACTTCCCTATTCCAAGGAAATCACAGGTGTCATCTGTATTCCTGCTCTGCCTGTCAAAATATTAGTTCCATGACCACAAAGAAAAAAATGGAGGAGAGGAAAGAAGAATGGGTCCTTTGACTCATGCGTCTCTCTCATCATGCATCTCTCCTTCATTCCTCTTCCTCTGAGCAATTCTTTTTCAGGTGTAAGTTGTAGTTTATTTATGGCCAACTATCCACACAGGGAAACTCATAAAAGGATAATCATAATTCACTATATTGTTTTATTATTCAGTGTTTCAGTTATGTCTGACTCTATATGATCTCATGGACTTCATGCATGGGCATTTATGGCCAAGATACTAGAGTTGTTTCCATTTACTTCTCCAGTGTGTCCTTATTTTACAGTTGAGGTTCTGAGGCAAATAGGGCTTAAGTACCTCATCTAGGGTCACACAGCTAAGAAGTATCTGAGGCAAGATTATTTTTTGAGGGGGAAAGCAGGGAAATTGGGTTTAAATGACTTGCCCAAGGTCACATAGCTAGTAAGTGTGTCAAGCGTCTGAGGTCAGATTTGAATTCAGGTCCTTCTGACTCCAGGGCTGGTACTCTACTCACTGTGCCACCTAGTTGCCCCCTGAGGCCAGATATAAATTCAGATCTTCTTGACTTCCAAATGTACTGTACATACCCATAATATATACTATCACAATAACACTACTAGACATGTATCCTAAAGATAGCAGAGAAAGAGCAAAGGAACCCATAGGCACAGAATTATTTCTAGTAGCCTAGATAGCAAAGGACTGGAAGCTAAGGAGATGCCCATCAATTAGAGGAATGGACGAACAAATCATGGTATATGAACATCCTGAAATACTGACATACCATAGGAACTTGCCAAAAGGATGGCTTTAGGGAAATCTGGGAAGACTTGTATGAATTGGGGCAGTGGAACGAGCAGAACCAGAACAACGTCTATAACAGCAACATTGCGAATACCAGCACCACTAATAGCGTTCTACAAGCCTTAAGGTCTGTGATCATTGCAATCATCTACTCTGATTTCAGAGACCAAAGAATGATACGCACTCTCTCCTTCTGAGGTGATGGATACGAGATACACAATGAGACACCATTTTTGGAACTGTATAATCTAGCAATTTGGACAGTTGTTACAAGGGTTTTGTTCCTGTCCCCCACCCTTTGTTGCATAGTGAGAGGAAGAGGAAAATGTGTGGGAAATGAAAAATAAAATATCTATCATAGCATGAATATTGTGTAGACTGTGATAGACAGTTGGATGGACAACCTAGAGTGCTAATCTCTCTCTCTTCTTCTCCCCTCCTCTCTCTTCCCCTTTCGATATATATATACATATATATATATATATATATACACATATATAGATAGATATAAATGTAGATATAGATAGATATATGTGTACATGTAGACAGATATGGCTATAGATAGATATCATGGACGAACAATAAACTATATTAAGAATTAAATAAGAGGAAGAAAATCTGTCGGGTTGCTTTTGGAAAACTGCATTGTAACCATCAGTTTCACCTAGAAATTTAGACCCATCTATAAGCAATACTATTCTCCCAGGGATACCATAAGTAACACATGGAATGTCACACTCTGAAGAATTAAAGAGACCAGTCACCCAAAGGTCAATGGAAAGGGGCACTTGGTGTAAGAAGAGGCTGTAAAATTGATTAAAAGGCAGATAAAGCACTTACTAAGCTCATACTCTGTGCCAGGTACTGTGCTAAGAACTGGAAATACACACACACACACACACACACACACATATACATATACCTACACACATTTTATATATATATATATATATATATGTACATATATATACATATGCATACACTATTATCTATCTATTTATCTCTCTATCTCTCTATCTATCTATCAGAAACTGCCCTCGAGTAATTTATATTGTGATGGGGAAAGAGCCAATAAAAACGAGCTAAAAAGAGGAGAGTAGTGAAGTCTGGGTTGTCCAGCAAACAGGGCTGGCTTGGATGCTTCCTCAAAATGGAGGTCATGGAAGGAAATCACCAATGGGAGGAGGAAGGTGGTCCCAAAGGCAGTCTTAGGATAAGAAAGCTTCAGGTGACAAGTCAAGTTCTAGGCTAAAATGGCTGCAGGGGAAGAGAGATCTTCTAGTGTGAGAAGGCAGTAGAGAGGGAGGGGTTTTCCAAGGTTACAAAGATACCAGAAGAAAAACAAAATAGCCTTTAAAATTCCAGTGCTTCTCTTGGGAATTATCCCTTTTCTCATCTGATAGAGCTAGTTGGGCTTCATCATGACCCTCTACAATGTTGATCCCCATTGACTTTCACTAAATAATTAAGATTACCGATCTCCATTTCCTCTCTTACAGTCCTCTCAGGCCTCTGGCGATGTGGATGTGAGCTGAGGGTTCCAGAGCCTAAACCCCAAAGTACCAAAGCACTATTAGATCCTACCTAAATGAAAAAGCTTCAAGGGCAAATGAGAAGGCCAACTGTTTTCAGGTGACCTGCCTGCCAATGCAAGAAAAATGTATCATCATGAGCTGTTTTTTTTTGTTGTTTTCTTTTTTTTGTCAAATCACAACAGCTCAAGAAATTCATCCCTTGAGTCATGGCATGGGGGAGGCATTTCATTGAATGGTGACATAGTTGGTCTTTCCACCAAAAATTGAAATGATTTTATCTTCAAAAGAGGAAATGCCAAGTACAAGTACAATATATGAGCTGGGAGGGGAAGAAAGCAAGCCCTCTATTTGCCCCCCATTTGGGCAGAAAAGGTATTCATCCAGGCATTCTTGCCTCTGTTCCCCATGTCAGCAGAGAGAAATGTTTTGAACACAATCTAATTGCTAAAAATTCAGTAATTATGAATTTAGTGGCAGCCAACCACAGTGAGAAATTTGAATGTTAAACCATTTTTTTTTTGTTGCATAATAAACACTTACTGCCAATTGAATTCTGTCACTGTGGACTCTGAATATCCTTTGTCTTTTTCTTTTTTTTTCTTTTTTAGTTCTAAAACAATTAGGATAAGGACTAGAATAAATCAAGTTCAAATCATCACCTTAGTGTGAAATTAAGGGTTTGATTTGAAACTATGGGCTGAGTTCCAGCCAGAGTTAATTATCCCCAATGTCACATAGAATTTCCAGCCTCCTCCTGTTGGATCTGGTTGTTTGGTTGTCTGGAGCAGCAACATTAGGAGAATTTGTATCGGGTCTAGTAGGTCTTCTTAATGATGGAGATTTCACTTGTTTCCATTTCTTGAGCATCTCTTAGTATGATGGTGACAAGAGACATAGATACATCATAAAAGCCACATTGGGTCAACCTCATGATCTCTAAATCTACTTATTCTGGGACACCATATTTGTCCTTCAGAGTACTTGACTGAATTTTTGGGAGCAACTTATAAATATTTAATAAGTATAACTTTACAAAAATAAAAATAATGATCAGAGGTTTCCATTTTTATTACATATTAAGATTTACCAAGAATATTCATAATAACATCCCTGTAAAATGGGGAGTACTCATTATCTCTATTTACAATAGGATAAACCGAGGCTCAAAGAAGTCAGGTAATATATCCCAAGTTAAAGCCATTATTAGCCTGATGTTGCTTCTACCTAGTAAGTCCAGAGCATGGACAAGAATCTAGCAAGATAGAAATGTTTGGAGGAGCTCAGATCTAACCAGAAGAAAGTGTTAAGGAGCAACCGCCCTGAAACAAACATAGTTTCACTGATGTTTTGAGTTTCCAAGAGATCATGGAAATCATACTGAGTTGGAAGGGAGCCCAGAGGCTATCTAGTACAATTCCCTTATTTTACAATGAAAAAGGACAGGGTGCTAAAGTGACTTGCTCCTAATTGCATAGATTAAAAAAAATCAAAGATGGGGTGTGAACCCAAGACTTCTGACTCTACGGTTACTGCTATTTCCATTACACTAATATTTCATTTCTTTCTCAACACTGAATAAGAAAGTGAGAGCTTTAATATGTCAACCATAAGGGTCATATGGAGAAATTGAGTCCCAGAGAGTTTGTCACTGCCTTAAATTCACAGTAAAATAGTCATAGAGGTGAAGCTAAAGTCCCAAATCTTCTAAGCCTGCAGGTGTAGGGAATGGGATTAATGGGCTGTCCATGGGAATGTCACTGTTTTACTGACTGTCACAATTTAATTCATTGACTTCAGCCAATCACCTGCCAAATTAGTCTCATCATTGGTGGAGGCAAAGCGAAGCACACAGGGAAGGAGTATGAGGAGGTACCCTCAAATTCAACCCTCCACATCTGGACAAATGGAAGAGAGGAACAGCTAAAAATTTTGTGGGTATGGAAAAAGATTCTGTCTCAAAAGGAATTCAGTGAATCCCAAAGGTGTATATGCATGTTAATCACTCCATCATAGTAGTTCTCAAACATTTTGGTCTCAGGACCATTTTTAACTCTTAAAAATTTATTGAAGATTCTAAGGGGATTTTATGTGGATAACTATCAATCTTCAATGTATTATACATTAAAATTAATTAAGTTTTAAAACTAATTCATTTAAATATAAAGCCACTACACATTAGCATGAATAACTTGCTTTTATTTAAAAAAAAATATTTTCCAAAACAAAACAAAAATGTGATAAAGGTGCCATTATTTTTGCAAATCTTCATAATGTCTGGCTTAATAGAAGACAGCTGGATTCTCATATCTGCCTATCTGTTCAATCTGTTGCAATATGTTGTTTTGGTTGAAATCTACAAAGAAAATCTGGCCTCACATAGATGTATAGTTGTAAAGGGGTAGGGGGAGTATTTTAATAGTCAAATAACATCTTAAAATTATGAATAAAATACTTTTCACTTCACAGACCACCTGAAGAGCTCTCAGGGGCATTCATGGGTCTGTACCTCATTTTGAGAAACTCTACTGATACTACTGCTGACTAATAGTCATAGAGTCTTTGCCTGAAAATTTTTGTTGGAGAGGAGTTAATTATCTCCCCAAGGTCTCCCATCCAAGTTTTGGATGGTTCTAATGTTAGAAAATCTGTCTTCAGTGTGACCTGAAAACTTCCTCTTTGCAAGTCCTGACCCTAATACAGAAGTGAACAGCTAGCAGTTAAGTCGCAGACATTGGAGAAGCAGATCATAGGATTTCTGCAACTTAGTAAAATTTATCTGAGAGTTGTTCTGGTAGAAGAGTCCATCAACCTGTACTTTGGTTAGCTGGTCTACAGGCAGTGGACCTCTTGAGCTGTGATGTCCTCAGGTTATCCAATCTCTCATTTTAAACAAAGCCCAAATCCTGAATAATACAAGAAACTACTTTATAAGTAGCTAATGCTAAAGAGTTAATAGTCTATTGGCCAAATGTAAAAAGAGTCCCATCTCTGGCCCAGCTGATTTTTGGGCTGCAAGCCCATGTCTGGACATTAACTTGAAGCATTCTCATTTTGACAGGACCTATACGATCTTTCACTGGCCTGGGATAATATTTAAGGCCCTGGAGTCTTCACTATGATAAAGTAAAAGAAAGGGACTTGAATGGAGATGGGGGTGGTGTTACCCTTAACTAGAGAACTTTAAAGGCAAAGGTGTTTTAAAGAGGATGAACAACTTTTGTTCCTCTTTTTTTAAAAATATATTTATTTTTAGTTTACAACATTCATTTCCACAAGCTTTTAAGCTCTAAAATTTCTCCACTTCTCAAGATGACACACAATCTGATATAAGTTCTAGACATACATTGACATTATACATATTTTCACAGTAGTCATTGTGCAAAGAAGAATTATAACCAATGGAATGAACCATGAGAAAGAATAATCAAAACAAAATAAAAAAGACATACAGCAAATAGTATACTTTTATCTGCATTCAGACTCCATAATTCTTTCACTGAATGTGGATAGCATTTTCCATCATAAGCCTTTTGGAGTTATCTTAGAATCTTGCATTGTTGAGAAGAGCCAAGTCTAACAAAGTTAGTCATCGGACAATGTGTAACTGCGTACAATATTGTCCTGGTTCTACTCCCCTCACTCAGCATCAGTTCATGTAAGTCCTTCCAGGTTTTTCTGAATTCTGCTTGCTCATCTTTTCTTATAGCACAATAGTATTACATTATACTCACATACCACAACTTCTTCAGACATTTCCAATTGATGGGCATCCCTTCAATTTCCAGTTCTTTGCCATATCAAAAGAGCTGCTATAAATATGTTTGAACATGTGGGTTCTTCACCCATTTGAACGATCTTTTTTGGGATACAGCCCTAGAAATGGTATTATAGTGTCAAAGGGTAAGGATGAACAATTCCTTTTTTTCTTTCTTTTTATTTACTATATTTAGTTTTTAGCATTGATTTTCACAAGAGTTTTAATTACAAATTTTCTCCCCATTTGTACCCTCCCCCCCACTCCAAGATGGCATATATTCTGGTTGCCCTGTTCCCCAGTCAGCCCTCCCTTCTGTCACCCCACTCTACTCCCATCCCCTTTTCCCTTCCTTTCTTGTAGGGCAAGATAAATTTCTATGCCCCATTGCCTGTGTATCTTATTTTCTAGTTGCATGAAAAAAAACCTTTTTTTGAACATCTGTTTTTAAAACTTTGAGTTCCAAATTCTCTCCCCTCTTCCCTTCTCACCCTCCCTCCCTAAGAAGTCAAGCAATTCAACATGGGCCACATGTGTATCATTATGTTTAACCCTTCCACAATACTCATGTTGTGAAAGACTAACTATATTTTGCTTCTTCCTAACCTGTTCCCCTTTATTGA
>CM053623.1:230440104-230463798 GCA_028646595.1 Phalanger gymnotis
CTGTTCCACAAGCTCCTCCCACCACAGGCTTCTATTGGCTCCAGTGCTAGCCACTCCCCCAGGATCCTGTGAGGCTCACATCCACATAGGTTCCACACCCAACAGGGCTCTGGGCCTGGGGCTTAACACTTAGCAAGGCTCAAGGAAATACACTGAATTACTCAAAGAAAACAAAGACCATTTTGCTTGTCAACACACTGGGCAAATGATCTCTGTCAATGGCAGAAGTAGTATTACAGGATTTTGTTGTGCCTGTCTAGGCTAACTTCATTCATGCCATTACCACTCTCCCTTCCAATCATAAAGGCAGAACTTTGGTCCTCACACTTATCACATCTTGGCAGGACTATTTAAAAACCCTCTTAGCCTAGAACCCTTGCTTTCCATTTCTTCCCTTTTGTTCTGCATATCCTAAGTTACCATTCATAATTTAATACTTTCATGATGTCCAGCTTCCATCAAGAGACCTGATAGAGATCTACTTAAGCTACATTAAGAGAGACTGGAGGTATGGGGTTGGGGAAATGGTGGTCATAGATTGAGCTTTTAATGAGTGATTGCCAATTGTTTGCTGAATTATCAGTAGGATTTTCAGCCTCACTGCCCTCTGCCCTGGTCACATAACATCTGGAGGGATTTATCAGGGTCTGGGCTGATCCTTTTTTAGGAAGGACGTTTACTAGTTGAAGCCCATCTAAGGTAGGACAAACCAATATGATGAGAATAATGGAGAAGAAGTCATATAATTATCAAAGGACCTGGAGACATTTAATGCATAAAAGAGAAGACCAGCTTAGGAGAGTGGAGGTGGTTAATGATAGCTGTCTTCAAATCTTTTCAAGGCTGCAGTATGGGAGAGAGATTAGATTTGTTCTGTTTGCCCTCAGGAGGTAGAATAAGGAGTTAATGGAAAGGAGGGGTGAGACACTAGAGATTTCTATTGTTTATAAGCCAGGTATAACATTGGTATTTTCCAGTACTAGAATGAGCTACCGGGAGGGACAATGAATTCCTTATCATTAGACATCTTCACTTCTCATGAACACTTCCAAAGGTATTCCTGTACCTGAAAAGGTGATATTAAAGGGTCTTCGAGGTGCCATACTACTTTGGGATTATGCCAGGCTATGATTCCAAGCCATCTCTGGGATCCATTTGAAGCTCCTAGCCTGGCATTTCTGGCCTTCGATGCTTGGGGCTGAACCAGATCCTTTCTCTAAACTCTGAATGAAGGTATGACTGATCCACAACAACCAGAACTATTAGAATCATTACTGAATTGCATTACTTCAATAATCCATGAGAATGGTCATGCCCATCAAGAGACACAAAGTCCTATATAACTTTAAAGGAAACATAATCAAAATCTTAAACAAAAGCCTCATCTGGTCATCCCATAAAGATGCACAGTCTTATCCAGTATCACCTGTCCCTCGCCCCAAATTAAAAAGATGTTTCTTGTTACTGTATTGATCCCAAGGCTTTGGTTGGCCAGAGATGACATTTAGGTCATTTTGTGATTTTTGACAGAATGGGAGGGAATTATCTCTGGCCACATTGTGAGCGTTGGGATAGGTCAGGAAGGATGAAGGTGCATCATAAGAGAAGAAGCAGAAATCTTTGCCATCCCAGTGTTTCTGTGACTCGGTCTGTCATTGTTAGATAAGACATACTTTATTCTGAGAGCCTGGTGCCATCTTTCACCATAATGAGCAGAACCAAATGCAAATATGTATTGATTTATACAATGGTAGACCAGCTCCAGTGACAAGCAATCTATGGGTAAAGTCTGCAGTCGTCTTTAAGAAAAGTAATTAGAAAGATGACTATAACCTTTCTTTAATGAATAGCAATAATCAACCACTTCCTTGGTGTTCCCATAACCTTGCCCGCTTGGTGTAGTGGGCTTTCTGAAATTGATTCTGGCCTTCGATCTCTTTCCCTTTCCCAATCAGCAGCTCACAGCTGGAGAGAAATGGCTCCATTCTTTAATTGATCCATGTGTGTTTGCATATGCAGCTGCTTAGGAGCAATGGGGGTTCATTGCCTCCCAATCTGGGGGGATTTGCAATAACAAAATGAGGGGCATTCATCATCCTTCCACTCCTGCTGCTTATCCTTATTTCCTAGCATGACTTGGGCTAGAATCACTCACTTGTCAGTGTCTGAGGCAGCTCTTGAGCAAAAGGAGTGGGGGAACCAAGCCTAAGAAAAATGGTCCCAGAGAAGCCCCCCAAGTGCTTTGAATCTCAGAATAGATCTGGCATATAGAAAGCAGACTCCCTTCCCATGAATTCTAACCACACTGATAGTGTGTCAGACACTACAGAATCCAAATGGGCATAGGACAGGAATGCAAGGAGCTCAGTAGCTATCCTGATGTCATGGGGTGCACCAGGTTGTAAACTTCCTGTACTTGCAAGTATTTATAAGATCACAAGTATAGACCTGGAAGGGACTGTAGAGGCTTGTTAGTATGACTACTTTACACATGAAGAAACTGAGGCCCGTGAAGGTTACATGACTTTCCCAAGGTCACAGAGAGAGCAAGATAATAGGTCACATATCTAGAACTGAAAGGGACCCAAGAAGCCATCTAATACAACCCTGTCTTGTTAAAGAGATTGAAACTGATGACCACTGGGGTTAAATGGCATGTCCAAGGTTCCATAAGTGATATCAGAAGTAGGATTTCAATTGCCACCAAGAGAAATTGGAAGATCATTTATCTGAGATGCTGTGGAAGGGTTTTGGGTTCTACATGAGACATTGGCCTTTCTGATAGGAGGGTTTGCGGTCCTCTAAATTGTGGAGGGGAACATGGGAAAGTGGAGCACCCTGCTTGTTTGGCCCAGCCTCCTCACTGTCTACAATGTCAAATCTCATCTCTCTTTGAGTAACCGTTTAATACGACCTTTGCCCTCTCCTCTAAGCTCCAGTCCCATATTTTCCAACCAGCTATAGAGCATCCAACTAGGATATTATACAAGTGCTCACATTTGGTATGTACATTGTCAAATTCATCACCTCAGTATTCCTAAAACAACACTTGCTCTTCAAATTCGTATTTCTGGAATGACACCACTCTTTGCCCAATCCCTCAGGCTTGGATCTTCTGTGTCATCATTGGTACCTTTCTCCATTTCAAGAGATCAGAGGGCCTCAAACTTTTCTGACAATTGATGGGTAGGTTGGGATGTTGCATGTTCCAAATCTTGGAAGTTATCTGAGGGATTGATCTGTCACAGCTCCAAATGGGCTATGGGCACATTGCCAAGAGGAGTTAGGGACTGAAGCCTTCATTCATTCCAAGTCACAGGTGCATGGGCTCAGAGCCAAATGGAAGCAGAAGGTCAAGAGGGAGCCATATGGCCCTGATTTTAACCACACCTGAGCAACGGCACAGAAGTGGGGCTATAATCGGTTGGGATGATCAGCCCAAAACGAATAATTAATACCCTGGTACTCCATTCACTCTGGCTTTCTGATCCAATCCTGACTTCCCTGTTTGGAATTTCTATCATCCTCTTAGATCTTGGATCTTCACAAATGTGGCATAGAGTTTCAATTTCTGTCTGTTCACCTTCCATTTCTCACCGAACATCTTCTTTTGATAGAGATTGCCCTCCCCACCACCATATGATGACAGTGCGATAACAGCCTTCCACCCAGAAGTTAGCCTGCAAAAGGCAGAGGAAACCATAAAGGGCACACTATGAGTCTGCTAAGAAATTTTGTGGATTAGGCAAACAAGGGTGCTCAAGAAATGGGAATTCATTAACATTGGATAAGTCAGAGACTAGCTTAGGCTCAGTCACAAAGATTCTCACATAGATTTGCATACTGTAAAGCATCTGGTTCTCCCCACCCTTCACCCACCCTGCCAGGGTCATTTTACTAACAGGGAATGTTTGATGCTGGCATTGAATCCCTGCCCCCCCCCATCCACTCAGTTGACAAGTCCTGCCATTTCTGCCTCCAAAATAGCTGTTGAAGGCACTCCTGCATGGACTCTCCCATGGCTACCACCCCATTTCAGGCCCTCATCCCCTCTCCCCTGAAGTATGCTAAGCAGTCTCTTAATTGGTCCCTCTGAGTCTAGTTTCTCCTGTTGCCAATTCCTACTCCAGACACAGTCATATTAATATTTCTCCTGAACAGGTGCCACCCTGTCATCTCAACTGCACAAAAACATTCATTCGTTTACATTGTAGACCACTGAGAATCCTGACCTGCTAGTCTGAGGTTCAGAGGTCTCCACAATTGGGCTAAGACTTAGTTTTCCAGGCTTCAGTCTGAATACTCCCCTTTCCTTCTCAAACCCCCCCAAGTATCAAGTCATGGTTCATAAAATAAGTTTTATGTATTTTAAGGCCCCTCTCAGCTCTGACATCCCCTGTTCTAAGCTCCCTCCCAACTTTGACATCCTCTGTCCTGAGGCCCCTGCCAGCCTTGACATTCCCTGTTCTAAGGTCCCTCTCAGCCCTGACAGCCCCTGTTCCTAAACTTTTCTCAGTCCTGATGTTCCTGGATTTAGTAAGCTCTTTGAGGATAAGGAATCTTGAGGGCCACAACTGCATACTTTCACCCCCTTCTTTTGCATCCCCACCCATAAGTGTCCTACTTAATAACATATTGTTAAATTTATCTGACTCGTGGTTGCTGGCTGCTTTCCCTGCTCTGTTACTTCCATGGCACAGAAAACAGCTGTTTTCACCTCAAAGCTTTGTTTTAGTTTGGCTCATATGGCTGCCACCTACTTTATGCAGCATGTTCTTAGAGAAACTAAGAAAGTTGCCAAGGCCAGTATGCTAAGAACCCTGCCCTCAGGAATGTTATAGTCTCATGGCAGGATAAGACCTGGACACAACCTTTTGCCCAGTTTGCCCAGTTGTTGTTAATACCTGAAGACAGCCTAGACATCAGCAATTTAATGACTTACCATATGGATTCTAGGCCCATCCTTTGTAATTTCAAGGTATCATATTATGCGAACATCTAAAGTTCTCCCATACAAAGGGGTCGAGACTGCAAGTTTCCTTGGAGGAACAGCCTGACAAAATCACCTCTTATTTAATTATCCAATTCATTGCTACAATGCATGCTCTCCAACAGGACTGCTCCTTGCATGTTTCCTGAAATAATAAGGTTATGATGTTTTCTCGAGCCATTAAATTCAGAGAGCCCTGCCCACTGCTATCTGCCCCTACCCCCCCTTAACAATATTTAGAGCATATTAGTCTCAGATACATACAAAATATCATCCTCTCAGTTCTGTTTCCAACAATACAATTTTCTGCATGCACTCACTCAAGTGTAGGGACTCTTATTTGAATTAATGGGACTGTTACTAGTCTTGCCTTGGCCCTCTAGATCATGTCTCTAAAACACAATACAAAACATCGAGACTATTTAACGTCTTTATTAAGGTTCTTAAAGGTCACAGAGACATTGCCACTGTATCCCTTACAAATCTCTGCAGTACTAAATGAGAGGATGCAGTGAAACTAGAGGAGAAAGAAGGTCCTCTCCTTGGTGAGGGCCTAGATGGGCCTCCTCCCCAGGCTGTCCAGTAGGGATCAGGAACAAACAACATCTGCTGAAGTCAGATAGTCTTCTCTTCCCTTGGTTTTATCTTATTCCTTGGCCATGCCATGCTAAATCCAATCAACCTTTTAGTATTTTTTTTTATGGAGAATTCAACAGAAAAAAAAATGAGTTTTCATTTGCATGACCCTTCTAGAGATTCAAGCATGAAGAAAAAAAGCCTATGCCTAAAATTTCCGGATAGATTACATTCTTGTCCTGATGAATATGAGTTTGCAAAACCATTTGGTTTACCCTGGTAGTGGCAAAGATCCACAGAAGAATTTCAGATTCCCTTTGGGATAAGGGACCCGGAAGAAATTGCTTAGACCTTTGTGGGAATCCCCTATGCTACAATGACCCTTGGAGAATTTTAGTGTGCCTTATGTAGAAAGGGACACATTTTGTACAGATCTGATTTAAATGACCTCATGCTGCGAAGGAATCTTTGAAAGAATTCCATCCAGGACAGTTTTCACATTGGAGAAAGGGGCAATGTCCAGTTGGCCCCAGTCCACAGACTCCTGTAGGGAGAGTTCTATGTAGCTTAGAAAGCTCAGTGTGGACCAGGTTTCTGAGCATGATAGAACCCCATTTTCTTTGTCTTTGTTCTTTCTTGTGTTTGTGGAAGGCTAAACAATCAGGGCTATTTGATAAACATTGTAAACTCTTATTTTCTTGGTTTATTTGAGGAACTCTGCCAAACATTATCTTGTTCTGCGAATCTGCAAAACTTTATTTGGAAATATTTGTAATTTTCATCTGTACATGTGGGACTGCATATGATATTCAAGGCTTGACTGTGTAACACTGGGGAAGAAAGTGAAAGGGCATTGCCTTCATCTTCTCAGAGACCATAGAAAACTGTTCTGGATTGGGGATAAAAATTGTATTAATAAGTACACTCCAGCCTATTTGCTAGGGATGACAAATTTCAAATGGGGAAATATGTAACTGAGGTTTCCCTGGTCATGCCCAGCTCTCCTAACATAGGGGCACCCTTCAGGGGTCTTTTGGGCATGCCCAGTTTGCTTAACATGGAGGCTGTTGTATCCCCTACCATGTGGACAGAGGTAGCCCCTTTTTAATTGGCTGCCCGCATCTTTAAAATTGGTGAGACTGAACCATTTGTTCTTTTTTTCTGTGCTCTTTGCATCCAGAGGGCACCATGAACTGAACCTCTGCTCCCTCTTTTACCCCAGCTACAAGAAATTGGCCTGGGAGTGGTTGTTTCCATTCTCCATTGTTTGTCCTTCTGAATTTCAGTTTCTGTAGGTGATCCTGGGAGTTGCAGCCATGGTGACATTGGAATCAGGATTGTAGATGGCATGGAAGCCCAGAAAAGCCTGTGTGCCTGAGATTTGAGCCCAAGGAGGGTTTAGCATTTGGAAACAGGACTGTGTTCTATGAGAACTGAGAAGAACTAAGAAACTAATCCCTTTCCCCTTCCTCTGAGGCTGAGGTGGTGCAGGAAGAAAGGGGAATTATGCCTCTTATGTGTTAGGGGGGAGAGGCAGTGATATGTTTGTATACTTGTAATATTCCCTTCTGAAGTACATATTCCTTTATAAAAACCAGTCTGACAGTTAGTGGCTAATAGAACTAGCTGAAGGGCATCAATCTCTACACTTAGTGGAGGGAGCACCATTGCTGGGGACTGAAGCCAATGGAAGAGAACCTAGACCCCCAAATCCCCTTAATGGCACCGGAGGATTCCCATGAGAGGAGCAAAAAGCTCACATATCAGACTTTTCTGCAGTGTTGGTCTATGTTACACTTGTAATTCAGTTCAGTTCAACACAACCAACAATTATGCAGCCTCTATTGTGACCAGAGAATAGTGTGCCTCATAGACTATCCAGCTCAACAAAGAGCTAGAAGTCCAGTTTAGCTAACATCTGGAGTATATGGAAGTACATAATATGAAGCAGCTGAGAAAAGGTGGTTGGAGACCAACCATAAACGGCTTCAGAGCTTCAATCTACCACCAAGTTTCTCATCCTTCTAAATCGTATTGCCCTCTGCCATGTCCTATTATCACACATTTACTTCTCGGTTGCTGTTTCTCATCCCCTGGTCCACTCTTGATTGCCAGGGCCATTGTTTTTCTTTTAATGCTAATACTTTGCTTTGCACAGGAATACTTGTGGAATGGAAAGGAATATCAGGCTAAGGAGTGTTTATTTTCTCCTAGAAGTGATAGGGAGCCACAGAAACCTTTTGGACAGTAATGTATGAATTGAAAATCAGTCATGTGATGACCACACCTTTGTCTACCCGTGCAAAAACTATGAGGGGTACATTTTGAAAGGGATTTATTTGAATATGGGAAACCAACCAACAACCATGCCATAGACATTTATTAAGTAGCCTGGATGATTTAAGTGAAAAAAAAATCCATTAAATCATTGGCGTTATAACATCTAGTGATGAAATGACCTGAAGAACTGCAAAATCTTAGCTCCACTCTTGCTTTGTTGACCTTGTCTTTGTCCCTTTCAATACTTTATTGAATGATACTCATGGTAGGATATTATCAGTAATATGAAGTGAAATATTACATCTGGGGCTTGTTCTTTTGTTTTTATACTAAAACATGATAATGAGGAGGAGAAGAAAGACAGATAATAATAATGAGGAGGATGATGAGGATGTTGAAATACAGACCATGGATATTGATTTGAAAGTCCCGTTGAGATGTTGGCCAAGACTTTGGGTAGAGAGAGAAACATATGGAGTGCAGGGAAATTAATTCCCCTAGTAACTCCTTAATTCCTGGCAATCTGTTCTCTATCTATATACCTTTACCAACCACTCATTTTATAGTTGCCACAGATTTCCTAATCACAATATTCGATCACTTTTGCTTAGTCTACAACAGTCTTGACATATGTAGCTTTAACACTGCTGATAGTCTTTTGTTGCTGGAATTATTTGTTCCTTTTCTCCCTTGACTTGGCCCTATTCCGGTCCTCCGCCTACCTCTCTGGCTACTTCTCTCTTTTTTTTCTTGCCTTATCTTCCCTTTCCTTGCCCATGAATGTAGTTATACCCCAAGATCCAATCTTTAACTTTCCTCTTTTCTCTCATCACCCTCATTCAATATTATGCTCTAAATTATCATGTCTTTCCAACTCTATATTTTTAGCCCTGAGTTATCCCTTGATTTCCAGACATTGCCCTTCAAATTGACCAGTCAGATTCAAAAGGAATAGTATATTCCAAGCACTCTTCACACCTGAAAACACTATACAAATCATGTTGTTGTTGCTCTTATTTCATCGTCGTCGTCGTCATCGTCATCATCGTCATCATCATTGTCATCATTGTCATCATCATCATCGTTATCAATAGTAGTAGTAGTGTTGTTGTTGGTGGTGGTGATGGTAGTGGTGGTGGTGATAGTGATAGTGGGGCTAAATAGACATCATTCCTACTCCTTGAGAGACATAATCCTCAGAGCTTCCCTTGGCTCCTTTGTCTGCCTCCTTACGTCTGATTAATTAACACATTGAGCACACACTTCCTTGGTCTTGTTCATGTCCATATTGCATCTTCTTTGGGCCATTTGCAACTGTCATCCACCCAGGATGGAGTTGTCTCAGAAGACACAGCTATATGACATCCTAGGGATTACAGTGAGGTGATAGTAGCAGCTTCCTCCTCAATGAGGGTCTTTAGGGAAAGGTTAAAATGGCCATTGTTCAGGTATGCTCTAGAGGGGATTTTTACCAACCCCTTTTATTTCTGTGATTCTTAGATGCAAAGGCAATAGAATTGCATGCATAGATTAGAAAAGAACATCTACTTAGAGAATAGGCAGGTGCATGGGGTGGAGAAGTACAGTTATAATCCAGGTGGAATGGATTACAATTTGATCAACATGATGAGGACAGGAATGAGTCTGACATTTTCTGAGGCTGTGGATGGGTCTGGCCTGGCTGGTACACATAGTCAGGGAGGAAGGTAAAGTCAAAGAGACAAAGCCCAGCTCCCCTTTAACACAAGTCTTCTCCCTGAGCAAAGTCTGGAGGTCCAATTGGAAATACTTGTTCAAATATGGAATGGAGTGGAGACATCTGAGGTTCCTTCCTGCTCCAAGACCCTACAAGGCTCAGAATTGCCCCGAAGATATCTGTCAACCCTGAGAACTCCTTGTACAAAGGAAAGAGTGCTTCCTGGATTCTAATCTGCCAGACATCAGGCTCTCTTGCCCCAGAGACTGCCTGTGTCAGCAGAAGAGATGTGAAGACACTTTCCTGAAGGCTGCTAAGCCAAGTCCCAACATAGGTTTTCCACATGATCAATCAAAATGAGCTTTCTGATTTGTCTCTTTCAACTGGAAGACAAATTAAGAGCAGGAAACAGTTAGGAGCCTTTGGTAGTAAGCAGGCCTGGGATAGGGGAGAGATTCAAAGCAACAGTCCTGCCTTGCCATGTCTGGCCCACTGTGATTTTCCCCTTAAGGGTCAAATCAAGTCACAGACCATATAGTCCTAGAAACAGCACTGGATCTCAGGCTACTTGGAAAGTTGTTAAGCTCCCTTTTTCCTGTACCTGCCATCCCTTATTCACTCCATTATCCCCCATCCCTCACCCCTCACCCCCACCATTGCCCACAGGGTGTCCTACTCTCTTTCCTCTGGTAACATTAAAATGGCTTTCAGGAAGGTCCCTCAGTTACCACGCCAAATAAATTCAGGATGGCGGAGGTGGGGATAGTTGTGTTCATTTCAATTTAAAAGGTCATAGACATGCATCTGTATGATACCTGAGAAGCCACCTAATGCAACCCTCTATATCTTGCAGATGAGGAAATTGAGACCAAGAGACGGGAAGTGGCCATCTCATGGTTAGATACATGATAAATTGCAGGGATAGGATGTGAACCCAGGTCCTCAAGATTCTGAGTCTAACAGGATGCTTTCTTCCTAGTTTATATCACCATTATTTAGTACCAATGACCAGGAGGGAGCTCCTGGCAGGGGGAGGGCCCTGCCAGTTCAGGTCAGCATGGTTTCTGCAACTTCTTGCTTTGGAAGCTTGACAGGAGACACTGAGAGGCTGGAGAATCGACCTATAGTCACATAGGCGATTTATGTCAGAGGAAGGATTTACACTCGGGTCTTCATGATTGCAAGGCCAGGTCTCTGCCCAGTCTGAGGGATTTGTGGCATTAGTAGGATGTACAACACAAGGTTAAGACTCTCCCAGCTTTGATAAGTTATGAAAGGGACCCAAGATGGCATCTGGTCCAAACAATATCTGACCAGGTATTATGCAAACATAATATGTGTTTGCAGCCCTGCAGTAAGTGGGAGTTCAATACCACCCAAAGTAATCCATTCCACTTTGAGCACGGCTCACAGGCGGTGAGTTTTGAGCCTAAATCTGCCTCTTTGCAACTTTCTCCTTTGCTCCTAGTTCTGCCCTCTGGACCAAGCAGAAAAGTCCAATCCACCATCCCATGATCCCCATGGTGTACACTTAGACCCTCGTAGATGACCAACATACCCATTTTTGTCTGCTTCATTCTATGATAAAAATCCACAGTTCTTTCAACAGCTTTTCCTAAGGCATGATCTCCAGTCTTCTTGGCACCTTGCTTGCCTTGCTCTGAAGTCCCTATATCTTACCAGTGCCCTTCCTAAAATGTGGTACTTCAAATTGAACACAGTACTCCAGATGTCCCCTGGAAGCCGACAAGGGGAATGACAGGTTGGTTTCCTAGAAGCTACAGCTCTTGAAATATAAGCCAAGCCAATCTATAATGCGGACCACCAATGTTGCATTAGGTTTTTTTTTTGGTTTTTCCTTCTGGTTGCCATTACACACAAGGAAAAGTTCATCTTACCCTTGCAGTCTACTAAAACCCTCAGACATTTTTCCCAGTTTTTTTTTTAAATTATCAACCTAAGAATACAAGACATGAATGAAGACAATCACAGGCCCATGGCTTTTGCATCTCCCGTGTATCTCTCTTCCCATACATTAGTGAAGATATCTTCCATCCTCCAGTGATCTTAATTTCTCAAAGTGAACTCCATGAAAAGAGGAGCAGTGCCATATTCCCTCCCCAGCACTCTTCGGCATCAGCATATTAATAAATTCAGTGTATTGTACAGCTTCCCCAGTTGGGTCCTATGTCCCACAGGCAGTATTATTGACTGCTATGGAAAGCAGAGATGAAACTGCATATTCATCAGTTTCCTGAGCATTCTAATCAGGGAGATGTTGCAGTGCAAACAAGCTGCAATATTCTTTTATTTTGGAGAGATGGGCAGCTTTGGAATCTAATAGACCATAGCTCAGTATGCCAGCCTGGGGATCGCAAGAAGTAGACTGCATGTGGGTTGTTGTTGTTGTTTTATTTTTAATAGCATATTATTATCCTATAGGAAGGAGATATATATGTATATGTATATATAAACTCAAACACATATGTATGTATATATGTATATATGTGTATATATATGTATATATGTGTGTGTGTATATGTATATAACACACACATATATGTAAGATCTATATATCACAAAGGAAGCTATTAAGAAGAAAGGATTCTCTGGATTAGTTTCAAAAAAATTAAGTGTAGCATCAAATATTCTCTTTTCAGTTACTCTCCAATACATCTTTCCAAGGCCAACTTCTGGGCAACCTTTAGACACTGAGGATAGATAGATAGATAGATAGATAGATAGATAGATAGATAGATAGAGATAGATAGAGATATTTGGATATATAGATATATATGTTTATCCATCTATTTCTATAGATAGATGTAGATAAATATGTAACTGTAACTATCTATACCTATATATCTATAGCTATCTGTCTATATGTGTGGTATGTGTACACCCTTGCAGTTTGACTTGTCCAATCAGACCTATAATAATAGAACCAGTGAAAGACAGGACTAGAAAAGATGTCAGAGGTCATCTAATGCAGCCTCCTCATTAAATATCACATGATGACTAGGAACACACTCACCATTCCATGGACAGTATTCTGCTTATAGTCCATGGTTGTAATTATTTAATAAATGAATTGTCATTCATTCTTTTCAGGTGGGAAGATTGAAACCCATACAGAGAAGCATGTCTGGCAGTCTCTCTAATACCTTCCACGCAGCTCACTTCTGATTTCATGCTAAGGCAGTTGACGATCCCATGTGGTAGCAGACACCGTGGCTTCAGTTTATTTTCTCAATACAAGAGGGTAAGCAGTGAACAGTCCCATTAGCAGTTCCTACTGCTCTTTGGAACTGTGTTCTGTAACTCTGTATAACACATCTGCCAGAACTCTTTGACATTAACTAAATATTTCATTATTTGTATCAAGGATGATGGTGTTGGGAGGGGTCTTACAGCTCACTTTGGGAATTTCTAATACAATTACCCAAAGAGAACCGGGCAGTATCTCCTCTAAATGACTACATTTTCTCCCATTTTAACATGGCTAATTTAACTTGTAAGTATGATGGAAAACACTGATAAAACATTTGATGCCTCAGCTTGGTAGAAAACCTAATGGGGGAAGGATGCTTCTCCACCATCTCCAGTTTTCTCATCTGGGGATTACAAATCTTTTCATATCCCTTAGTTAAGTGAAGAAGACTAGAGTGGGTTTTCCAGTATGGGTTATGAGAACATCACTTCACTATCAGAAGGTGGGTATGATGTTTCATTGTAGGTCTTCTGGGGTTGTGGTTAGTCATTGCTTTGATTATCATTCTAAAGTCTTTCAGCATTTTCTTTAAAATGTTGTCATATAAATTGCTCTCTTGGCACTCTAACTTCATTCTGAACCCATTCAACCTTCCCAGGAATCTCTGAAATGATGCCCCTCAATATTTCTTTTGGCAAAATAGCATTGAATTATGTTCATGCTATCATAGCATTACAATTTGTCCATCCATTTCCCAAATAATTGTAATTCCCTTAGATTCCAATTCTTTGCTTTGAGTGTGCCTCTACTCTTTTAATTCTTCCTTCAAAATCAGAAAGTTTGCTTTTTAAGGAGTTCTCTTTTTCAGTGAATTTGTTTGCCTTTTTTAACCACTAGGCCAATTCATTTTTAAGGTGTTATTTTCTTCAGTATTTTGTACCTCTTTTATCAAGCTGTTAATTCTGTTTTCATAATTTTCTTGCATCACTCGTATCTTTTTTTTCATTTTTTCCTCCATTACTCAACTCTTTCTTTAACTCTTCTAGGAATTATTTTTGGGTTTAGGTACAATTAGAATTTTTTCTTTGAGGATTTTTTTGGTAGTTGTTTTCACATAGTAGTCCTCTTCCAAGTTTTATATTGGTCTTCCCTGCCACCATAATAGTTTTTTAATAGTCAAATTTTGTCTGGGTTTTTTTGGGTTGTTTACTCATTTTTCCAGTCCCTTTCTTTACTAAGCTTTATGTTAAAGTTGAGCTCTACTTACCTAGGGATGAGGAGGCACTATTTCAAGCTTCAGGCTTTTTCGTTTTGATATTTTCAGAACTAGGTCTGGGTGTCTGCAAGTTTTTGATGGTTCCAAGGGGATGTGATTCTGGGAGAGTTATGGTCACTGCTTTCCTAGTCTGAACTCTGATTTTTACCAAGGAAGGTCCCTGGTCCCCTACAGCTGCATGTGCTAGTACTTCACTCTGCTTTGTTGCTGTGACCAGGGTCCCTTGCTCCTTTGTGACCTACCACCATCAATCTTCTCCACCCTGAAACTGGGACCCAGAACTATGTATGGTCAATAGAGTCATCAATCAGCACCAATTGTGCCCAATGCCAGCAACTGGTCTGCTTGTAATCTCTTCCCGAGGTTGTCCAACCCACCCACTCCATTACCATCTCTGGGCTGAGAGCATTCAAAGCCACTTCTGTAGCCACTGCTGAATGTGGAGGCTCCAGTCAGACCTCCACCCTTGTATTATAGACTTCTCCTGCCAGCTTCTTAAGTTTCTTAGGCTGGGAAAATATCTCACCCTTACTGCTGCTCCAAAATTTGATTTGAGGCATTATTTTAAAGTTGTTTGTAGGGGACTGTTAAAGGAGTTAAGCTGGGTAGATGCCCCTAATCTGCTATCTTGGCTCTCAAGAGGGACTTTTTCAGTTTGTTATAAGAGTTCATGTTTTCTCATGGCATCATTGATTTCTGTTTAATGTATTCTAATTTTCAGGGAGTCTTTTAAGGTTTATCGATTTCTGTTCTAAGTTGTCTATTTTCTTCCAATCTTTTATCCAAATTTTTAAAATTTTAGTATTTTACGTCTTCCTTCATGTTTGCTAAGTATATAGGTGATTTCTGTGGAAAAAAAAAACCTTTTTTTCATTTGGTTTCTGCTTCTAATGATTATGGACTTACTTTCTTCTAGATTGAATTTTTAGGAATTTCTATCTGTTCAATAATCCTTTAACATCAAGGGCATTTCTTTAATTGGCTAATCTATCCAACCTTAAAGACTAAGCAATACTATTTTTTTTTTAATTTTCTCAAGGCCAGGTTCCATCCCCTCCTTACAGTTTTAGATAAGGCAGTCATCCTGTTTTAGTCTTGACCCCTGGGTCTCACATGAGTTCCTATGCTGATCTATATCTTCTTGTTTTAACCTTGCCCTTCAGCCTATCTTTAAGGTTCAGAGTGATAGATCTTTAGTACCTGTATGTCATCTCAGGCCAGAGTGCTGGGGATAGCAGAGCCCTGAGGTGTCACTCTTTGAACTCTGCTGTGTCTGTCCTCATCATTGCCATTCCTAGTGGTTTTCACCACCCCTGGTGATTTCTGACACCCTGGGGCTTCCTGGGGTCTTCAGCATGCCCCAGGCTATTTGCCTTTCTGGCCAGTCTCAGGCAATGCTGGGAGGCCAGCCTTCCTTTCCCATGCTAGTACTGCTTGGGCAGGCAGCCTTGATCCACTTGCTCTGGGCTTCTGGTTGTCATCTTGAGCAGTTGTTTAGTGGAAGATGCCGCTTTTTGATTCCCACTGGATTTCTTGATCATTAATTGACCTGAGACAGTTTTTATTGCTTTTCTGGAGAAGGCATGGGGAGCTAAAACTTCTTACCTCTAGTATGTGCTACCTTGGTTGCAATTTAGAAGTTTACATTCCAATATGGGGACTGCGTACACACCCACATACATGCATGTATGTGTATATTATATATAATGTATATTTATATGCAAGATTCATACAGAATAGATGAAAGGTAACCTTAGGCTTTCACAGATATGACTAAGAAGGAGACTACCCTATAGAAGGTCACATTTAAGCCTAGTCTTGAAGTAAGACAAGGATTTGAAGAAATGGAGGTGAAAAAGGACAATATTCCAGCCATGAGAGACAGCCATTGCAAAGAGATGGGAGATTGATTTTTTTACTTGAGAAATAGCCAATAGGAATGGGCCAGTTTTTGAAGAGTTCTATACGCTAAACAGAGGAGGTCTTTGTTTTTAAATGCTAGAGGTAAAAGGGAGTAACTGGAGTCTACTTAGTAAAGTAGTGGTGGAAAATGAGCATAGCATGGACATGAAGAGAATTGTACTTAAGGGAAGACATTTTGGCATTTGTGTGAAGGATGGATTCAAAAGGGAGCATCTGGAGGCAGGGAGCCCAACTGGGGTATTGGCAATAGTGTAAGAATGATGGAATGGAGGGCCTGAAATGGGATCTTGGTCATGGCAGTAGAGAGAAAGGAATGTACGAGGTGAGAGAACATAAAGGTAGAAAAGAAAGTGGTTGCCACACACACATCCTTCCACTAATCTGTTTCCTGTCAAAAGTTATGTTTCTAATTCATTTCCAACTCAGAATGACTCAGGAAAATAAGTATTATCACTGTATGTGTCACAACTAAACAGAATAGCCCCCAGTTAAAAGTACAACATAGTGAAGTGTACAGAGAACTGGATTTGGGCTGAGGAAGACCAGCTTTGAATGCCACTTCTGATACTGCTGGGGTGACCCTAGACTTCACTTTCACATCAATACCCCCAGCTTCGGTGGCCTCTATGAACAATTATTAAAAGAGCATCCATTTCACAGAATTGGCCACAGAATCAAGCGAGATAACCTATATAAAGGACTTTGCAAGCCTTCTATCATTGTGTTAATTCTGCCTGTTATTATTATTAGGAGATCCAGAGGAAGGACAGATATGAATCAGACCTTGTTAAAGGACAGGCACCATTCTGCATCCAATGAGAAAAACCCCCAGTGGAGATCTGGTTTCCCATGACTACATGTCTGCCACGGTACCTCATCCTGATTAAGGAAGGATCCTGACCTTTGGAATTTCCTTTCTATTTTCCAGCATTATAGGGCCAGACCTATCTGAGCATTTCAGGGAATTCTCTCAATTCATGTTTTAGGGCAATGGCTTCCTGAATGCTAAGAGGCCCACATGGAGATAGAGCCTTGACTTCATCTTCAACATGCCTTCTCACTGAACTGTCAAATCTCTTCTTAATACAGAGATTCATCTCTGGGTCTATTAAAAGCCTCACTCTGACATTTTCCCAACTTGAAATATGTCTATTAATCCTCATATGATCCCCAGAAAGTAAGTGGTTGAAAAGTATTATGTAAAAGTATGTGGGTTATTATTTTTTTAAAGTCGGACCAGCTTTAATTATAAAAAGAGGAAAGGGTGATAAAGAATGGTAATTGAAAAGTGGTGACCTCTTTGGTTGATGACATGTATTATAAAATATATTTTTTTTCCTTGAAACCAACCCAAGTCTGAATCAGGCCAGTAAATGAGCAAGTGGCATGGTAGATGGGCTATTGACCTGTAAAAAGAGAATGAGGACTAGTCAAACATCCAAGAAGAAAGATGGAGTGAGGGGGCATCACTCCAGAGTCCTCATGGGGCATGGTGTCTAGACAATGCTCAGGTCATTGAGATCATGCTCAGAGCTGGACAATCAGAAAGTGTTCCAAGAGGACTTCAGTTCAAATCAGTCAGTATAGATTGTGTTATCGGACATTCCAGAAGCAGATAACCATTCAATAGTCAGTCAAGTTTGATTGATGGTAGACTAAGAAGCTGCTAAAATGATGTTGAGGAGTTTACCAGTTAATGGTGATCTTCTCTATTTCTGTTGCTTCTACTTTGATCTCCACTGAGATAACTCTCGAACTGGTTTGTCCAGCACTGGACTGGACCCTGAGCTGCGTTCTCCTATCTCTAAGTACTGCAGCTGGACAACTCTCCTTGGGTACACTACCAGGCAATATTTCAGACAGTGGGAAGTTGTATTTTAAACCCAGAGTTTAACACAGAGTTTTGCCCAAAAAAGGGCAAAAGACAATGCCTAGAGTACTGCCTTAAAGTCAGGAAGACTCATCTTCCTGAGTTCAAATCTGGCCTCAGACAATAGCTGTGTGACCCTAGACAAATCACTTAACCCCATTTGCCTCAGTTTCCTCATCTGTAAAATGATCTGGAGAAGGAAATGGTAAACCACTCCAGTGTCTTTGCCAAGAAAATCCTAAATGGGGTTACAAAGAATCAGACATGGCTGAAAAAAATGATCGAATAATGTCTATTAGTCTATAAGCACCCCAGGAGCCAGCATTATATTTTGATACATCTCTGTCAGTACAAAACACTTCCTAGAATAGTGCTGGTGATGATAATAATGAGGATGATGATGATGATGATGATGATGATGATGATGATGATGATGATGTTGGTATCTAACATTTAAATTCCATATTAAAGTTTGAAAAACCACATCACAAATGTCATCTCATCTGATCTTCTCAACAACCTAGGCAAAGTCATTTATATCATCATCTCCATTTTGCAATTCAGGAAACTAAGGTAAAGAAAGGTCAAGTGATTTATCCAGGGTCACACAACTATTAAGTGTCTGAGGCTGGATTGGAACTAAGGTTTTCCTCACTCTAGGTCTAGTGCCATGCTGCCTAGCTGTTTCATAAGGTTTGGAATGCAATTTGGATAATTAGAAGTTTTTTGATATTTCCTAAATCAAGGAATGATCCATAAGTGTATCTAACGAAGTCCCAGATGCCTTGGGTTCAGCCAATATATGCTGCAGACATTCAGAGAAGAGAGGCTATGATGGCCATAGGTCATGCAGTAGATAAAATGCTGGATTTAAGAGTTAGGAAGACCTGAGTTTGAATTGTATCTCATACATTTAAAAGCCGTTTGAGCCTTAGCAGTTCACCTACCTTCAGTGACCTTCAACTGCCTTGGCTATAAAGTGAGAAAAGTAATGGTATCCACCCACTACAGGCTGGTGTGAGGACCAATGGGGATAGCAATGGCAGGTTTTTGGCAAATCATAAAGCTCTACCTACATTGTAACTATCACTCTTCTTCCTCTTCCTCCTCCTCTTCTTCCTTCTTCCTTTTTTCTGCTTTCTTCTTCCTTTCCACCTTGTCCATTAATGATGAAACCAACCATGAACCAAATCCATTTCCTTATCTAGGCCAACAGAACATTCTGTGTTTCCAGACAGATTCTTTTGTATGGATTGGGAAATCTGAAGAGAAGCGTGTGGCAGGGAGCTACCTTCCCCATCTATAAGAAAACTGGATGTGCGCGTTCCCTGTCGCCTTTCAAATTCTGAGCTCTTCATGGGGAGATAAGAAAACTTTTAATCATCATATATCATCATCCTTGAAATGAAAAAAAAATCTTGAATTTTCCCTGCATCCCAGTGGAAGGTTTGTGGATTTTTAAAATGCGCAATCAGGGTGTGTTAATGGTGTTATTACTGTGTGCTTGCTGTTTCGCACATATAAATGATTACATTTTAACGGCAACTTAGTAATCTGTAACTCTTCTATAATGAATTGATTTTTATAGAACATTTTCATTCATTTGAAAAATGTCTAGCCTTCTATTGAATGTGAATTACAGTCCAATTAGACTCCATATTTAAATAATCAGTTTTAGCTGTGCAGTATTAGAATGTCACATTTTACAAAGCACTTTTAATTATTTGGGGCAAAATTGCATGCCACTTAATGCATTTTTGCAATTAAAAATAATGCCCATGTATAATTTTGTAATCTCATTGATATTAAAATTTAACTAAAATGTTTGTACCTCCTGTTAAAATACTCTGAGAATTTAGAACCACTGAATATCAGAGATGCAAAGAACTTTAGAACATGGAGTGTCACAGCTAGGAGGGGAATAAAATAGAGAATGCTAGAGCTGGGAAGGGTCTTGGAATGCAAATTTAAAAAAAAAATTGGTAAGGGCCTTAGACATATAAGGTCAGAATAGGGTGGGGCCTTAGAACAGGAGATGTCAGGGCTGGGAGGGAGCTTAGAACAGCAGATGTCAGAGCTGGGAGAGAGCTTAGAGAAGGGAAAGTGTAATGCCAGACCAGGGAGCTTAGAGATTACATAAA
This sequence comes from Phalanger gymnotis, assembly GCA_028646595.1. Lineage (NCBI taxonomy): Eukaryota > Metazoa > Chordata > Mammalia > Diprotodontia > Phalangeridae > Phalanger > Phalanger gymnotis. The sequence goes on from CM053623.1 coordinate 230,460,068, forward strand.
CCAACCCACTCATTATATAGATGGAGAAACTGAGGAAAGGAGACTTTTCCAAGGCCAAGGGTGCATTAGCCTCTCCCTGATGTTCACCCAGCTGTGATTACTTGCTTCAGTTAGTATACAACATGGACAAGATCCGCAGCCTTGGAATTCTCCATCCAGGCCCTTTTCCAATGGAACATTTAGTCAAAAGTTTTAAGATACAGATCTCAACTGGGCCTCAGAAGAGACAATTTTCTTTGCTGTAGCTTCTCTCGGGTTCTAATATTTTCCTACAGATTAATTACACCCCAGCCAGGTCCTAATTATTATTTCCACCAGCGGGGAAATGATTGTTTTCTTGACTTTAAGAAAGGAAATTGGTTGTGCCCTGATGGTTCCGCTCCTCACCTGCCAGCTCTTGTTTGTGGACACAATAGCGAAGGGATGACTTGCTAATGAATTGCAGAGAGCAAGGCCCAATGGTGCATTCCACTGGCACTACTGAATGAGCCTCTCCATGGTCTCCAAGGTCTAGCAGGCAGAGACTGAATGTGTGAACCCTGCTTTGCCTTTCTTGGTGGATGGGGAGAGAAATCTAATGAATGGGCCCTTGCTAATGTTGCTCCCTCACTCTGCCGGCCCAAACCCCATCAGCCATAGAGACAATTCAGTCCCGAATTGAGCTGAGCAATTATCTTTTATCAGATTTACCCAGAATGGTTTAGTCATTTGGTTTTTGCCAATAGAATATAAAAGAACTCTTCATCTTTACTCCTTTTCTGCTACCCCCTTTGACCCAGCTTTTCACATGTAGCATACATACACACATGTGCACTACATACACTGGCACACATAGATACTCTCTTAAGCATGTGCCCTTTTGTGCATGGGCACACACACACACACACACAAACACACGCACACACTACAATGACCATGCCTTTCATTTTGACCAGAAAGTATTTTTTTCATGACTTACAAAGATTCATAACTTTGGCAAAATGGACAGGCCTATAGAGAATCTTAGAATCCCAGATGTGCTTAAGACCTCAGAGCTAATTTGTCTTATGTGTAGCTTAAAAGGAATCCCTGATCCAAGATCCCCCACAAGCCAAAGTCACATATCCATTGCCGACCACTTCCAATGAGGGGAAGCCTATGACCTCCACTGTGGGGAGGCAGCATGGTCCCTTTGGACACTCTCAGAGTTCTGAAGTTTCCTCTAACCTCTAGACTAACTCTCCTTCCTCCCTGAAATGTCCCCACATTGTCCCAAGTAGTATTATCCTCTATTGCCCAGTATAACAAAGTCAATCGCTCTTCTATGTGATAGTCTTTCAAAGATGCAGAAGCAAGCTGACTAGACATTGCCTGAAGTCCTTCCCATCCCAGATCCACTGACCCACTTGATTTCCACCCTTCAGATAGTTTCTATCCTATGACCTGGGATAGAAATATCTCTGGATTATAGATTTGTTTTAATTGGCTTTAGTTAAACACACACACATACACACCATGTCCCTGTTGTTCAAATATTAGAATCTGAGATCAGTTCAGCTAGTCAGATAAATCCTAATCCTAACCCAGATGTAGGTGACAGTCAACCTGGAAATAGCTCCTGTAGGCTGTGACCATAATCCCTGATGGATATGAGAGCCAACCTGGAAATCCTGGTAGAGGGCCACATCCACATGGACTCTAATCAAGGACATGGCACTCTGCTGGGTAAGCCATGGCTGTTTTGGTGATAACCTTAGATATCTACTGACCTTAGCTGATGTCACCAAAAGGTAAAGCAGAAGCTCCAGAGACAGATAAAATGTCAGATCTGTGGTATTGACCTCAAAGCATAAGAATCTTCATCTTTACTCCTCATGGATCTACCTAGATCCAATCCAGAGAAATCAGTCCATCTCCTGAGAACCAACCTCCAGCCCTGCTTTCCTGAGCACTTCAAATGGGGTGAAAAGTTGAGAAAAAAGAGCAATTTTAACAGTAGTTGAAACTCATTGTATAACTATCTGAAGCCATTCTCCCCTTTTCAAGGTTTCTCAATAAAAGGTTATTGATAGGAAACTGTCAGCCACTTGTCTGCTGCAAAAGAAGTCTGTTTAACAGAAGTGCACCCAAGAATTGTGTTCACTTTAAAGTCAGAGCAGGAGAGCTCTCTTCCTGTGCTCTTTGTGATTGCTATCATCATTCTCTGGCATACACGTCTCTCATACCTTTTCTTTTTCTCTCACACCCTTCCTGAGCTTAGAAGTAAGTGCAGGCACCCCAGGTTGCCATGACTCTAGCTGGGGTACTTATATGTCAAAGAATTCTAGAGTCCCTGGGCTGGAAAACAAATGCTAGCATTTCACAGAGAAGGAGACTCAGAACAACACACGGGAAGTTACTGCCCTAGGTCATGCTGAGAATTAATGGCAGTGATGGAATCCAAAGAATCTTGAAATCTTGAAGCTGGATCTAGGATTAACCATTTGTGCTCATAGCACAGGATCCCCAAATATATTTAGAAGGGACATCTTGAACAAACTAGTCCACATCACAACACACAACACTCAGGCATTGGCCATGAAGGCTTTATTCAGTGCCACCAGTGAGCAGGAACCGGCTACATCTAAAGGTGATCCAGTCCAGTTTGGGGTGGCTCTTGTTGTCAGGGAAATTTGCTGCTCTTTGTTAGCCTCTTCCACCTTACATAAACCCAAATTTCATGCTTTGCAGCTTGTGGACATTGCTTCTAGTTCTGCTCTTTGAGGCAAGCAAAATAAGTTTAATCCTCCTTCCAGGTGACAGACCTCCAGATACTTAAAGATAGCTCTCAGGTCCCCCTATCCAATCCTCCCCAGGCTCCTCTGTTCTGGACTATGTTTGCCCAGTTTCCTTTAACTGGCAAATCCTTATGAGGTCTCAGCTAAAGGCCTTCAACCACTCTGTTCACCCTCCTCTGGATATTCTTCAAGTTATCAATGTCCTTCCTATATCAGGATGTGTGGGGTCAAACCCAGTCCAGTGGGTGAGGGTTCCCTTGCCAATCTGACAGCAGGACTCTGGCCTCCTAATTCCTAGAAGATATGCCTTTCTTCATTCAGCCCATGACCACATCACCATTCTGACCATCCAGAGCAGCCTGTTGACTATTAATGAGGTTACCACTCAACTTCGAAGATATTTTGGACAAGCTTCTAACTATGATTCTACCGTTTTGTACTTGGGGGAAATTTCTTGAGCAGCTGAGTGAAACTGGACATTTATTCCCAATGATTTTTGTCTTCTTAGATTCAGTCCAATAGCCTGCTCAAAGCTTTCTGAATCTTGACCCTGAGATTTATCATGCTGTCATCCACAGCTTTGTGTCCTCTGCAAATGGGATAAGTATAATGTCTCTACCTTTACCCAAATCAGATAAAAAGGCTATGTAAGATGGCCAAGTATGGCTCCCAAGGGTGCTCCCTGGAGACCTCCTTCCTTACTGCTTTTGAAAGATGAAAGCCTCCTTTTCAAGTCAAGTCCTTCAGCCACTTCTGTACCCATTGCACTGTACTCTATCATATCTCTCCATCTTAGACACAAAAATGTAATGCATCAGTCTATCAAATGTGTTGCTACATGATTTGGTTTTTTTTGCAATCAAATAAAGAATGAAGATCTCAGCAGACTTTAAATTGTCAGTAAATAATATATGTACAAATTCACCTCCAGACATCAACCCTTAAACTGAGCATGAACTCTGCTAGGCTTCATTA
>CM053623.1:230463898-230474233 GCA_028646595.1 Phalanger gymnotis
CGAACTGGGATATCTATCTTTGCTTCTTTAGGGTGTAATACATGAGCTTCTTGCCAGCAGGGAGTCATGAGAAAAGACATAATGCTCTTGGGGGGACTCATGTGCTACTTAGGGACTAAACTAGATAATCTCCAAGATCACAGCCCTAGACGGAGCCCAGAGGAGTAGAGCAAGTTGAATTTTGGAATCAATATTCTTGGAATACAGTTCTGGTCCTTATAACCACTAATTGTGTTTCTTAGGGAAGTTACTTCGTTCAGAGCCAGTTTCCACATCTGTAAAGTGAGATAGGGGCCATACTCATTGTCTTGATGTGCTTTACAGTGTTGTTTACAGGAAAACTCTTTGTGGAGATCTATGTTTCACAGAACCATTAATCCTTTCCAATTCTATTTTCCACATGAAAAATTTATCATTCTTGTTTCTTTGCAAATGTGAAAAGATAAACTTAAAACATAGGATTTTGCTGGAAGGAATCCAAGAGATCTTTAATTAAACTCCTTCATTTTTGAGGTTAGGAAAATGAAGCTCGAGGCAGCTAGGTGGCACAGTCAGTAGAGCACCAGCCTTGGAGTCAGGAGGACCTGAGTTCAAATCCAAGCTTAAACACTTGACACACTTACTAGCTGCATGACCTTGGGTAAGTCACTTAACTCTAATTGCCCTGGCTCCCACCCTAAAAAAACAAAAGGAAAATGAAGCTCGAAGAGAAGGGACCTAGTCAAGGTTTTACAAAGTAATAAAGCTGGAATTTGAAACTAAGCGTTTCTATTTTGAGTCATGACCCTCTTGCATCTCTAGGGGATAATTGCAGAAGGAAAGTGTAAATTGCTGCTGTATGGGGGCCCAATAGCCACTGGAAATAAAATGTATTACTGACTTCAGAACATCTAACTTTCCTCAAAACCAGTTGGGTTTTTGGCAGGCTAGGAAAGTGGGATTAGTCTAATAAGATAAACTTTGTTAGGGATAAATATGAAAGTCTTACACTTTAGTATAAGATGTCAAAGAACAACATAAGGGCAGAGAAGCTCAACAGTGTTTTGAAAAGGTTCTGGAAATTTTAGTGGCCTGAAAGCCTTACAGGAGTAAATAACGTGACACAAGAACCAACCATTGCAGGGTTACTGTGAGCTGAGAGGAATAGGGAGGAAATAGTGTCATCCCCCTCTCTTCTTGGCAGGCCACATGTGGAACATCATCTTCAGAAAAGACTTCAATAAGGTGGGGAGGGGGATGTCCATGGGACCAAGGTTGAAAAAGCCTTCAGTCCAGATGGAATGGAAATCAGTTGAAGAAAAGAGAGATGTTGAAACTGGAGGGAAAATGAAAAAGACTCAAGGATGAAATAATAGTTTTGTTTTGTTATTTAAAAGGCTGTCATATGGAAGAGGGATTAGCTTTATTCTTCTTGGCCCATAAAAGGAGAGAACTAGGAGAAATGGATGGAAATTACAAAGATGCCACTTTAGGCTGGATGTCAGGAAGCACCTCCTAGCCATGTGAATGTTCTGAAGGAGAAGGGGCTGCCTGAGGAGGACAATCTCTCAGTGGACCCACTCGAGCAAGGGCTGCATGACTTCCCATTGTGTGCCAGGCAGATATGGAGATTCTTAAGTACAGATGGGACTTGTTGACCTCTGAGGTCCCTCCTAACTCTGAAATTCAATTATTCTGTGAAGAAAGTTATATATGTATCACAATATTGTGAGAAGATCAAAACTGATCCTGTATCATTTTCTTAGTCTCAGAGAGGAAGGAGGAGATTGCAACTATACCCTGTATCACCAAACTTCCAACCAATCATATTATTCCTTGTACCTCAGCTCTATAACCACTCATGTTGCCTTCCACCCCATGATATCACCTACCCTGTTCTGCAATTTGTTCTGTATTCTCAAAAACCTAAAAAAAGGGGAGCTGTCCTTTTGGTCTGGATCTTTGGCCAGAGGTAGATCCATTGACTCTTTTATTGGCAGGCAGCATGCACTTGCTAATAAATGTTATCTTTTGTTTTCTTTGGAGAAACATGCCTTGGTTTACCATTTTGTTAAATTCCAATCATAACACTACATATAATAGATGTGGAAACTGAGACTCAGAGAACAGAAAATATGACTTGTTTACACTCACATATCTAGTAATTGTCCAGGATTACATAGCTATCTGAGGTGCCTAAGGTTTTCTTGACTCCAAGCCCATTGCTGTTACCTGCTGTGCCACCTAGCTGCCTCTGAATAAAAGGTAGTTCTGAAAAGGTGTATACTAGCCCTCGGTGTGGCCCTTCATCTGAATTCTCAGAGATTCTGAGGCGCAGAGGTGAACCCAGATTCCTGAAGGCAAAGAAGAGTATCTGAGCTCTGGTTGGTGATACAAAACTAGAAGGGCCTTGAATATCGAGTTTGTCTCAGCATTGGACGTGTGTGTGTGTGTGTGTGTGTGTGTGTGTGTATGCTCACAGTGTTATTCAAAGAATAATGTATAAACTTAGGTTCAGAGCCAGTGGGATCTTCCAAGAGAAGGCCCACACAGACATGATCATGGCTCCTTCTCAAGCTTGATTCACAGCTGAAAAGAGTTTGAATGCCCCTCACAGCATTTAAGTTCTAGGATTTGAAGTAGGCAAGTGATATTGATGATATGCAAAGGTATGGAAGATCAGCATGTTATAGCTCAGTCTCAGAAGTCTTCCTGGAGGAGGGGAGCTTTCATATTATTCTTGAAGTGGCCTCAGATTTAGGGAAGACAAAGCAATCTCACTGGAGAAGAAAGCTTGCATATGAGGGGATTGTTTGTCTAGAAAGGATGGTTTAAGTTCTGTATCCTAGCCAGGCAGGGTGGAGGGATGCAAATTTGGTTTCACCTGATCCAAGAAATCCTCCTGTGGCCCTCCCAGTCACACCCTTGGGAGTAGGTATGATCTCCAAGAAATAAAATTACAACAGGGGAGCTGAGAATAGCCATGACCTCTCCAGATCCCAGTCCCCAAACATGAAAAATTCTTTCATTTTTCCTCTCTGGCTCCCTGGAGGTTCTGGGGGTGAGGCAGAGTCCTCACCAAAGCTTAGGAGGATTAATTTAAAACAACTGATTGCCAGTGAAGGTTCTCATCAAAGATTAAATAAGCATAATTTAACTGTGAGAATGATAATAGATTTAGTTAAGAAGAGAAAGAAGCAAAATTGAATTAGAATGCATATTTGTAGGAAAATTGGAGTTTAATATAATTACCCTCAGAGATGAGCATGATTACAGTGGCTGGGGTCCTGAGGTGGAACTTTTAATTGTATTATTTAAAATAAAGCCCGGGCCTTTGGCTTATCATGGGTCAGTAGCTCTGTTGGTGTGTGTGGGAGGATCAATCTGGTCCCTGTGGGAAACCTTACTTCACTGGTCAAATAAGAAGAGAAACAAGATAGTCTTCCCCATTTTTTTGCTCCCTGGACGGGATAATGTTTGCCAGGGAAACATTTTCTAATACTCTAGGATATTAGAGACTTTGCCCATGGTAGAAGGTCTTGCAAATAGCAGGCATTCCATAATCATTGAACAAATGAATGAACTCTGTTGAAATTCTCTCTTGCTTCCTCATGCAGTAGAAGTACCTTAGACTCTAAAGCTAATCAAATTCAGCACATGTTCTGTTTAACAGATCTTACCAAGCTGAATGTGCTTCATTGTGACTCAGTGATAGAATGGACCATGGGTATGCTACCTGAAAATCCACATAACCACCACGTGGCAAAATCTGCTGCTAGAGTAATTCATGAATATAATTAACTAAGGCATGAAATGATTAGCATTTGGATCAGTGGGAGCATCCTTGGAGATGAAAATGAACAAGTTGAAATTGATCTTTTGACTTACTGAAACAAGTCTCTTTCTGATGGATTCACAATGGGGCAATTAATTATTCACATCTCAAGTAAACTTGAGCCTTGTAAAAGAGATAAGATCCCCACAACTTGTGAGTGAATGGATGGGAACCATTTATCTATCTGTATGTCTATCTACCTTTTTATCTATCTGTCTGTCTGTCTATTTTGCCATCAAGTGCTAAATAAATGGAGGGTATCGGCCCAGAAGCAAGTTAATAAAAAAGGGTATCAGCTCCCCATTTTGACTTCCCCAAAGCAAATGCTCACTTGCAAAGTTGGAATCACTAACATTACAAAATAATTTATTTTGCTCCCTGTAAGACCAATCTTGATGCAGTGGTAAGTCTGATAGAAAATGGTGGCCAGTCTTTGGTTGACTAATGGGTATGTGGGACAATCATTGGGAAACATTTTCTAATACTCTAGGATATTAGAGACTTTGCCCGTGGAAGAATGTCTTGCAAATAGCAGGCATTCCATAATCTGATAAGTCTGATAGCTGCCTTCCAGCTTGCTTTCCCCATAGACTTGTCCTAAAGGGAGTTTAAATATTCCCTGGAAGAGGTGGTGGATAATCCCCTTGGGTTGTATACAATAAATAATCCATACTGTCTGAAGATCTCTTCATGTAGTTCATTTCAAGTTTTCCTCTTTCTTTGCATGCCTACCTCTAGTAACTTGTTTTGTTCTAGAGTGAATGGAAAGACTTAATGATGGGTCACATATGTGTATGGGAGTAATAAATGACTTCATATATCTGGTGGAAGAGAGAGAAGACATTTTTCCCCTTCCGTGGCTCCCAAGAAGAACTAGAAATGGGGAGAGGGAAGGATAACTATAAAGATGAGGATTTAGATTCAATGTCAGTAGAAACTTCCAAGCAATTCAGTCTGAGAGACATGAGGATATCTGAAGGTCAGCTTAAATGAGCAATTAAAGGAAGCTGAACAAACATGAGCCTTTTACTGACATGGCTCCCTCATGAAGGGAATATGGGGACTTTTCCTTAGGAAATGGGAAGAGAGCTAAATTAGACTCAAGATATATCAAGAGAGACAAAGTCTAGATTGCCCTGGTTACACGAAGACTACCAGGTTCCTATCACAAAGCTACCACCTTAACTCACGTTCAGCATGAACTCGAATCTATCAGAGCAAAGGCTCAGTAAACCCCCATGTAACCAATAGCAAGTAGGAGATTGTGCCTCTAGTTGGGTAGGTGGAGGCAAGTAGGGGTCAGAGGTCAATGAGTCAGATTAAGAGAAAAAGGCATTAAGGCTGTCAGGCCTCATGTGTGGGCTTTAGCCCAGGATCTTTTTGTTTCATTTACATTAACATCCAGGGAAGAAATCATTGTCCTGTGAATCTAGAAATCAGCCCAGGTCTTCCTTTTCTCAGAATTTGCTCTGTATGTTTTCTCTATGTCAGCATCTTGGGCATCAATTCAAAGGAGGCATGTCTTATCTTTAGGGTTCCTGGAAGGAGAAGGCTTCTGGCAGGGTCCTCCTGTCTTACGTGTTTCCACAGATGTAAAGGAGTGAGTGTAAACCCAGAACAATACCATCTAAAGTCTAGATTGAAGGATACTGCTTTACTTTCCAGACCGACAAGAAATTACCCATCCTTTGCTGGGGCCCTCAAATGGGCCTCAATGACTTTCAAAACCCAAAGCTTGGTCTTCCACCTCCAGCCAGGCAAAGCCACCATGGTTACCACAGACCTAGGGTTATGAGGATGCAGGTGCAGCAGGATAGAAGACAATGCAGTGGCCCTGGACACTGCTCAGCTCTGCCCTACAGCAAATGATGTCTTACTCTAATATCCTTTTTATTTATTTTGTCATTTTACATACTATTTGTATTCTTGCCAGAATCCTTGTTTTATGGTTTCAAACATTCTCATTAAGATAATTACCATGCATCAGTTGGAGACCATTTATCACGTCAGGAATTTATTGAGGGGCTCTGTCTTTGCTGCACTGACTTTCAAAGAGTGTGTATTTTCCCTTCCTTTTTCCATTCTTTGTTTGGAAGATGCTCAGGCTTCACAAGTATGCTTTGGAAACTTTGGGGATCTTTTTGCTTTTTTAAATTATTTTTTAAAAATTATAATCAGTTTCTTTATCTTCCCCTCCTTCAATGAGAATGCAAGAAAAACACAACTCCTGTTATTAAAAAATGTATAGTAAAACCAAAGAAATTCCTGGATTTGGTTACATCCTGAAGCTGGAGTCCCCTCTCTCTATGGTAGCCCTGACATGAAAGCATCCAGATTTCATTTAATGTCACCTCCAAAGTCAAAGCTTTTAACTTTTGTATGATTCTACTAGCTAGGAAGTTGGTCCTTACTTTAACCCTATCTTGTCTCTTTGCAATTCTTCCTACACCCCTTCATAAACACACCTGCCATCCAGTGCTCCTGGTTCTTTTCTCTGCTACTGGATAGACCAAGACTAGTCCCTCTTCCATGCAACAGCCCTTGGAGCATTGAGATGATGGCCGTCATTTCCTGCTTGAGATTTCTTTTCTCTTGACTAAACGGCCTCTACTCTTTTTAGCTTATCCTCATCCTTCATCCCCTTGCCATTCTGTCTGCCCTATCTGGGTAATTTCAAGCATCTCATTCTCTTTCTAAAACTGGGGAAACCATAAGTGAATTTCTTGGTTGCTTTCCTTGAAAAGCTCTCCAATCATCCGTCCCCCTGAAATGGCAGCACCCAGAAATGCAAACAACGCTCCTGGCCAAGGTGGAGAACAGCTGGGCTATTACCTCAATTATCCTGGGCACGCTTCCTCTCTTACCACAGCCCAAGATCACATTACAATCTGGGGTTGTTATATCACTGTGCTGACTCATAGGGAGTCTGCAGTCCTCAGTTCTAAAACTGCACTGCTTTTGATTCTTCTGTCCTTGATGGCCAAGATACTTTGTACTTTGTTCACAGCAGGAAACATCCTCTTCTTCACCTGAGAGAGTGATTCATTGAGCAAGTCACAAAGAAAGGATGAGAAGTAAGGAAAACAACTTAACACATCTTTTATCAGACTTCCTTGAAGGGGGCCCACGTTTTCCTCAAGACAGCTGGACAGGCTTCTCATTCCTGAAAACCTCACCTAATCTCTTTAGTGGCTCACAAAAGCCTTGTCAAATCAAAGTAGGCAGGTGTGCTTGCAAACAGTTCCAGAGCACTCTGTGACCTCCTTCACTGTCACTGTGTGGAGCACGTGTGCGTGGGCATGGGTGAGTGTGTGTGTGTGTGTGTGTGTGTGTGTGTGTGTGTGTGTGTGTTCAGCTTTCCCTTCTTGTGGACTATTGAGATGCTGCTTTACACTTCTAAGGAAACAGCAGCAGCAGCAACAAAAGCAACAATGAAAGGGAATTTTTATGAGGAATGTGAAGGGGAGGGGGGAGCATCATCTTCCTTTAATCTATGCTGTCATCATGCCAGTATGACTGAAGAGAATGCACAGGAGGAAGTAGATGATGTAGGGTGGTATCTATTAATCCCCTTCCTTCTCATCCTTTGAAGTTCACCTCAAATGCCGCCACCTCCAGGAAGTCATCTCAAATTCTCCTCTCCATTCTGAGCTGCCCCCTCACAGCTTGTTCTGTTTTCACCTTTATAACATGATGACAACATAATACTGTGTATTCTACATGTAGGCACAACTTCTCCGTTGTCTGAGCTCCATGAGGGCAGGGATGGTACTTAGTGTACGCTGTGTTTCTCTGTGAAAAACCAGAGCAGTACTCTGTTTGTAAATAGTGCCGAAAGGATTTTTTTGAGTTGTATTTCCCCAGGAGGTCCTTAATATATGCCACTGAGCACTTCTTGAAGTGAGTGTGCTCAAAGTGAAATATAACTAATTAAATTTTACTTATAATTTAATTCATATACTATACAATACTTTATACAAATAATTTATCATATAATACTATGTCTTAGATTTAATGCAAAATACAATTACATATGATGTGGGAATTTCGAGGACTCAGTTTTCTTTATTCTAAAAGGAAGATTAAAATCTTTGCTCCACTTTCTTTTAGGTTCCCCCAAACCCTGAAAGAAGAATATACAAGGGACTAGGAAAGGGCTCCAAAGGTCAATACTGTCACTGAACTTGTGATTCTGACTATTTCTCATCATCCATCTATTTTCTATCCTGGTCTCTAAGACCTTAGACATCTCACAGCACATCCTTGTACACAACACTCTCCACAGGGATGTACAAAACACAAGGAAACACAAATAAAACTGTGTAGGAAAAGCCACATTGATAACCACAACTTGCTAGAAGAGTGGGTTCTAATTTAGGTCTCTTATTCTTTCCACTGTCAACCCAATAGGAAAGCCAGTTTGTGGAATAGAAGCCCAGAGTTCCAGGCTCTACCTATTGAGTCTGGTGCCCTCTTTAGTGTTATCAATGGAAGATCATCTCTCTCTAATCTTATAGCTCAATAGTTTAGTCTCCTTGACTGCCAAAACACTCTACATACTGCCCAGGCCTGTTGTGGTTAGCAGGTGAAATCATGGATCTAAAGATTTTATTGAAGATTTAGACAGTTCTACATTGTCATCATCATTATCTTCCTAATCCTCCCATTATTATAACATTTGAGAACGAATCAGGGATCCACGAAGCCACAAGTCAGGCAAAGGTCGAGAAGGACAGAGAAGAAATAGTTAAAGAGATGACATTAGAACTGACATTTGAAAGATGCAAAAATGCTGACTCTTCACATATGGCTGACTTTATTTCCCTCCTAGCCCAGCAGAAGTCACTTTGGGAGGTAGAGCAACCTAGGGGTTTGTAGTGGGAAGCATTGAGGTTGAGGCCAATTGCATTTGCCTTGGCTGAAGAGAGCAAAGGGAATTCCTGGTAATGACTGAAAAGCCATCTTTTGATAAAGTACATATTATTTATATCTTTTGTTTATAAATTGACTATAGTTTGGACTCTATCCTTTCACTCATCCCTTACAGAAATCCATCACCCTTAATAAGGAATAATAAAATAGGAAAATATATAAAACCCAACTGACGTATTGAAAAAATAAACCACTGTATGCCGTATGTACAGTGTCCTCTATAGATAACTAATTGGCACAGTGGGTACAGCTTTGAGTCAGGAAAATGAGTTCAAAGCTGTTCTGTGTCAGCCTGGGTATACCACTTGACCTTTTGTAGCCTTGGTTTTCTCATTTATAAAATGAGGATAAGAATAATACCTACCTACCTGGGTTGTTGTGGAGATGAAATAAGATAATGTTTGTACAGTGTTTGGCAAAGCTTAAAGCTCCATATACATGTTTTTACAGTTGTTATCACCATCATCATCATTACCATCATCATCTCACCATTAGTCCCTCACCTGCACAAATAAAGTAGTGGTGGGGCATTACCTTCTCGCTTCTCATATTTCTGTTTCTGAGTTCCAGCTCAGTCATTATAATTTCATAGATTTCAATTTACATTGTTTTGCCATTGGGCTTTCCATTTAGGATATTGTAGTCAATTTTTATATCCCACTCATTTCATTTTCCATGAGTTCATTGAAAGAAGTCTTCTATTGCTTCTCTATATTCACCATATTCATCATTTATTACATCAGAGTAATATTGCTTAAGTTTACAATGTTTCAACCATTCCCCAATCAATGTGCATCTAATTATTTCTATTTCTTTGCTTATCAGTTCATATGGAACTTTTCCTTTAATTATTGACTCCCTTGGAGTATATGTCTAGTAGCAGGATATCTAGGTTAAAAGTAATAGACATTACAATGACTTTATTTACATAATTTCAAATTGTATTCCAGAATAGTTCAGAATTCTACCAACAACGTACTAGTGTTTTTGTCTTTCCATAACCCTTTAAAGATTAAACATGTCACATATTTTGTCATCTTTGCCATTTTGCTGACTATGAGGTAAAACATCAGGATCGTTTTGATTTTTATTTCTCTTTTTATTAGAGATTTGGAGCATATTTTATATGGTTGATAATAGTGTTTAAGGGGCTAAAGAAAGACCTGAATTCAAATCCTCCCTTAACCACTTACTAGATGGATCACTCCGGGCAAGTCACTTAACATCTGTTTTCCTCAATTGCTTCATCTGCAAAAGAAGACTGTTTACCACATAGGGCTGGTATGAGGACCAACTAAGATAATAATTATGAAGCACTTAGCACAGTGCTTGAAACATAAGTGTTATATAAATGTTATATTATTAGCCATTATTAAATCCTAACGCTATCAGGAAACAGGGATAATTTTGTCTCCTATGTAACTATCATTATAAATTTCATTTCACTCTCTCATTGTTGTTGCTAATGTGTTTAAAACTATGTCAAATAACAATAGTGAAAAAAGACATCCTTGTTTTACCCCTGGGTTTATTTGGAAAGGTTCTATTGTCCCATTACATAGAATAATAACTTTTGGTTTTAAATAAAC
>CM053623.1:230474733-230504021 GCA_028646595.1 Phalanger gymnotis
TTTTTTTTTCTTCTCCCAGCTACCCAGGTTATCAAACCATTTCTTTGCTATAGGAGTGGAACCCTCCCCAGATGGCCTTCCTCAGCTCACTGCTTTACTTGTACTGTCAAACAGCCTCATTTTTCTTCTGCCCCCTCTTACATTTTTTTCCAATTACATGTAAAGATAGTTTTCAACATTCATTTTTGTAAAATTTTGAGTTCCACCTCATTTTCTCTTGAAAGATCTTTGCAACTCTAGTTCCTCTCAACAATGAGCCTCTCAAGACCTTGGCTTCCTCTCCTATAAATGGGCGTGTTTGCACCGATGGTCTCTTGTGTGGAATGAAGAATGGATAAAGCTTTGGAAGCAGAAAGGTAGGGATTCAAATCCATATAGGGCACTTACTGGCCATGTGCCTGATGGAATCTTTTAATTGATCTGTGCCTCATTTGTAAAATGGGTGAGTTGATGGCTCATGAGTTCCCTCCAAACTTTCAACATAGAATCCAGTGCCCCTTTGACCCTCCAGGCTGCAGATCCTTTCACTGGAGCAGGAAAGGCTTCATTCACAGTCTATCTCTGAAACTGCCACTTTGCAAGGTGTCTGTCACTCACCAAGAATGAGAAGGCACTGGACAGAAGGCTAAGGTTTTGTTTATCTCTTCATCTTTTTTAGATTTGGGAAAGTGTTTCAAGGTCAGAGAGAGAGTTACCACTACCCAATCTCCACATGATTACCCAGCGAGACAATTTCCAGGCCCTCACATTCCCAATTGGGAGTTTTCTCAAGCATGAACTATCAAATTATTGTCAATTCAGGCCGCTCTCTGAACAGACAATGGAGAATCTTTGGCCCACTTCATCTGGGACTTTTAACCATTTTCTTATTTATTCAAAAATAACAGCGAAAGGTCACTGGCCTGGCCAGACCCGTTAGCTGGGCACTGTTTATTGAGTCTTTATGCTTGATTTAAAACTGAATTACAAGGGCATAAAGTGAAAATGCATTTATGCCCTTCAGGAAATTCTGTACATAAAAATTAAATTGTATTATGAAAAGCAGAGAGGGTAAAACGTAGGCTCAGTGAAATTGATTGTGAGATCAAAGAGCGCGCCTTGGGCGGGGGATGGGTGTGCTAATTAGTCAGCCCTTTGTCACTGCACACTGAGTTTTCAGTTTGGAATAGTCACCACCGCAGGTGGACATTTTTCTGCCCTTGTACTTTAACGATTACCTCCATGGGAGTTGGTGATGATTTCCCTGAATGGTGGCCCCTGTGACAAAGGTGAGGATAGGGATGCAAGGATCCCCAAAGGCCCATTCATCATTTTGTGCCCATGTAACAAAGGTTAGGAATAAGTCCCTGTGTCTTGTACACAGGGGGAGAGAAGAGGCAAGAATCTGTGTTCTAGCATCAGTGCCCAGCTCTGATGATGATGAGTTTTTACCCAAGCTTGCCAAAGCCCTGGGTTCTGTGCCACTTTTTGGATGTCTCTTCACCTTTGCTCCCTCCCACATTGATGCTCTTCTCCCTTTACCCTCTCTACCTCTCCTGTATGTACGGTCTGCACTGGAGAATAGGAGCTCCTTGAGGGCAGGATACTGTCTTGCTTTCCCATAGCTAGGTGGTAAAATAGGGACAGTGCTCAACAGTTCGTGGAAGCAGGAAGATGAGTTCAAGTCCAACTTCAGAGGCTTACTGGACATGGGATCCTGACAAGTCACATAATCCCTTCCTGCCTCAGTTTCCTCATGTGCAAAATAGAGTTCATAATAGCATATACCTCCCAAGATTATGAGGATTAACACAATATTTTAATGCACTTTGCAAACCTTAAAATACTATATAAATATTAGAATGCAATGGTAGTAGCAGCAGCAGTAATGTAACCTTAAAGTGCTATTTAGTAACAAGTGGTAGTAATAGTAGCAGCAGCAATAGCAACAGCAGCAGCAGCCGGAGAAGTAATTGCAATAGAAGTAGTAGCAGCAAAAGTACTTAATGTTTTTTCTGTCTCACTGGCTTTCTCTCTCAGTCTCTGTCTCTCCCTTCCTCCCATCCTTTTTTTTACTTCCTTCCTCCCTTCCTTCCCTCCTTTTTCCTTCCTTCCCATAACCTCGCTGGAACTTCACAACCGTCCTCTGAGGAAGGTGCTATTGTTGGAACCACTTTCCAGATGAGGTAACTAAAGTTCAGAGACTTAAACCACTCAAGGTTACAAAGCTAATATCTGAGGTAGAATTCTAATCCAGGACTTCCTGACTTCAAGTCGTTGTTTCTATTTATATTTCCACTGTCTAGCTTGGACACTGAAAACACACTGAAGGCATCTAATAAGTATTTGTGGATTGGGTGATTACCACATACTACTTTTTTCATGTCAGTGTCCCTTGATGCTGTCCCCAGATTGAGATGTGTATTTCTTGACTTGAGCACAGAACTTCCCAGTAGAAACACCACCCAATTGTAATAAATCACTCATCAGCTGGTTCTCTAAGTCAATCGACATTTACTAAGCATCTCCCGTATGCAGGATATAGTACCAGGCACTAGGGAGATAGAGTTTAGTTAATATGAGGTCTCTTATTAAGGAACTCACGTGGGGGTCAGCCATGGCATCTGGTATTTAGATTTCAAAGGGATTTGAAGAACACCACATTCAAAACTCTCATTTTGCATGTGGGGACATTAAGTCCCAGAGAAGTTAAGTGACTCACTCAGCGTCATACAACTAGTAAATGTCTGAAGCAGGATTTGACCCTAGGTCTTCCTGACTCTAAGTCCCATGCCTTTTGCATGACACCATACCAACTGTTGACAAAAATAAACATCATCCATATTCCTTTATGATGGCAGTGTATGAGAAATATGTAGATAGTAGATCTTAGGATAGCTGAGGAGAAAGGCTACAGTCTGAGGGCTTCCTAAACATAGGTCATAAAATCTGAATACCATCCTGTGACTCATTGACCCTTTTATCACTAAAGAATTAACCTCAGAGCTTATGCCTTCCATTAGAATTTTGACCTGAGCTGAAGGTGCTCTGTAGTGTTCATCCAATGAATGTCTCTCTTCCTAAATGGTTTGAAACAATCCATTCTTGAGACAATTGACTTTGGATTACATTAAAAAAAAAACAACCCACAGACATCAACCACTTTTATTGCTTTTGTAAATCAGTCTTCTAAATCTAAGGGCAACTTTAGATAATTTTCCTTTCTAGACTGTATTTTTCTTCTTATATAAAAGTATCCACTTATCACGATAAAAATAATATTTGAAAGTAGATGATATTTATTCAAAATTGGTTTATAGTGGGAAGTATCCTGGGAGCTATTCACAATTTTTAACCTCCTGTTAAATAGAAGTATGTATAAAATGATTATATACATATACATACATACATATACATATACATGTATACATACACATAAACAGATTTGTGTCTAGTGGCAGCTACCTCTAGGGAAGAGGGGAGGGATAAAAGAAAAAAAAAGAAATTTACATGATAAATTTATTATATATTTAAAAGGAACATCAAGTTGTGCATAATAGATTTGCAATTTCATGTGCAATCATCTTTTTATTATACTAGGTTATACTATGTTATGCTATGTTTATTATACTGTCTTTACACTATGTTATTATTCTATGTTATAAAAATGCTTGTTTATTCCACAAATTAAAAAAAAATAAAATTGAAAAAAATAATAATTCAAAACATCCAGCTCTGCAAGAGATCTTTGAGGTGACCAAATCCAATCCACTGTCCACAGAGTGGAAAAAGAATTGGCCAAAGGTCATTTAGCCAGTAACAAAGAGAGCTCTGGTTTCATGCTAGCTCCCCAATGGCAGACCCAAAGTGGTTTCTCCTACACATGGTTTTTCATCTCACTCTGGCTGCTCATTTGATAAGTGACCTTGGGCAAGTCCCCCTCCTTCAATTCCCACCTGTGTAAAGGGAGGGAGTCAGCCTAGATGAACACCAAGATTTCCGCCAGCCCACATGTCCCATCATAGCAGGAAAGAACACTTCACATTGGAAGCATCATTCTCTCTTGAAAAGCCCTGGGACATTGTTCATCTCTTTTGAGTCAAAATGTACAAAACAATTCTGTAGCTGATGAAAAATGTGAGCTACTTGAGAATGAATTGGTTCTGAATTCCTCAATCGATGGTAAATAGTAGATCCATCACCTGGCATATTAACGGATCTCCGCCTGGCATTTTGAAGGAGTTTATGACTTGGAAATTACTGTGGTACATTTACTCTGCATTCATTATGGCTAAAATGGGACCATAAGCCTAGAACAGGAGAAGTCACTATGCAGAGTGGTTTATTCTTATCCTTTTAGTCATTATCAGGGTGACTGATTTTCACCTTAAGTCATCCAACTTCTTGCTTGAAAAGACAGCTACTTAATACAGAAACTGAGTATAAGGATTTGGGGAAGGTATAATAAAATGACATTATGTTAAATACTCACCAGTAATTGAAGATAATCATATACAGATGAAGGTAATATACAAATGTACATGTACTTGCCAAATTATTAAACATTTAACCAAATTAGGCAGGGGTCAACTCTTTTCTTTTTATTTGGGGGGTCACTACTATGAATTGGCTTCACTATTTAAAGTCTAGAAGCCTAAATAAACCTCTGAATTATAGAAAAAAAATAACTTCAAGTGCTTCTAGACTTCCTTCCTTCCCTAAGGAGCTGTCTGCATTGGAGGATCCATGGCCAGTGGCCAACCAGCCACCAATAGAATACTTTCAGTGAAAGGGAGCTCACTCACTTCTTCCTGGGACAGCTCATGCCTGTACCAGCAGCTCTGTCTGTTAGTTGGTGGTTTTTGTTTTGTTTTATTTTTTCTCTTATACTTAGCTGAGGTTGCCTTCATATGACTACTCTTTAATGTTTCTGCCCTGTGTAGCTGCACAGATAATAAACCACATTATACTTATGCTCAAGAATCTGCAGTAGCTCTCTATTGCCTCTGGGGAAAAAAAATCCTTAGCCTAACACTCCACTGTTTACCTCCATCTCCTTTCTAGTCCAGTGTTATTCAATGTTACTGCCTTTCAAATGACATCCAATGAAATAATATTTTCAAAGCACAGTACCAGGGACATAGTAGGCACTTAATAAATGTTTATTTCCTTCCCTTTCCCCCTTCATGCATTCTGTAGGGTATACTAGCTGTTTTGCTACCCATCTTTCCATTGCCTATCTCTGCCTATATATCAGAGGTGTAAAATGCACTGCCTCTTCTCCTCTGCTTGTAGGATCCCTGGCTGTCTCCCTAGCACCAGGAAGATGCTTCCTCATCCATGATTTCATCCCTCATCTCCCCAGTGCAGAGGTTCTGTTGATTTCCAGTCTTGTACTCCCAGCTCATGGCCCAATCATGTGGTAGGTGCTTTAGAAATATTGCTCCAATTTAAAACTTCCTGAAGACTGTCGTCCACTTGAAGTAAGCCTCTGTGCCTTCCCCAAGTCTTCCATTATCTTTGATTGACACCAGGGAGGAGTGTTGTAATCTTGGTTGTCCAGGGATAGCTCTGGGGAAAAGCCAATATTGAAAACCAAAAGTGTCCTCAGGAATTTTCCACATCTACTTGTCTTACTCCTTTTCCTTGTTTCAGCATTCCTCCTTTTATTTCCCCCCATTCAATCACTCAGTCAACAATAAATTATGAAGTGCCAGATATATTTGGTACCCTCTGATTGAGTGCCCAAGATAGAGAGCTGGAAAATTGCAACCCCTGCTCCTCAGGCACTTATGGAGAGGTTAACGAGGAGGTGGGACCTTTATTCAGATCAGTAAGTGAATGGGGTGAAGGAGAAGGGGATAGATGTGTTCTGGGTGTATGTGAGGAGGAGTGATCCCTTTCATCCGGAAGGGGTCAAATGTGAGGGAAGGCTTGGTGGAGGAGACAAAACTGAGTCTTCAAGGGAGGGAGATTCTGAGGGGCAAACATGATGAGGGAGTACGTGACGAATTCTTCCTTGCTGTGTAGCCAAGGAGTTCATTGTCAAAGAGAAGCCCTGGAAATTTTCTGCCAGACTTCCTCCAAACCTACCCTCCCCAAGGAGATCCCCCTTCCACATCTTTCTTTGGCAAGTAAAACGTATTGTGTATGAAGACAAGCCCTGGAGTTGAGTAAGTGGTGGCATTCAGCCATGACGGTCTGGCAACCAAAGACCCATGTAGGAAATGAGTCCCCTGAAGGACTGGAGTTCTTTGGGCACTTAATCAGCTGCTTGTGATGCTTATATTCACAGGGCTGGGTCTTAGGCATTAGTGCTGGACAGGTCTGAGGCACCCTTAGGTTCTACCCTTGAATTTTGCTAACATAGGAGCTGAGGTCCAGAAAGGGCAAGAGCTGGCTGTGCTCACACAGGTAGGAAATGATAGTTCTTTGATTCTGGGGAGTGTTTTTATGTCTGGAAGTCTGGAATATCCTGTCAATGTTGTGAGATTTCCAAGAGATGAAGGCATATTTTCAATTGCGGTAACTCCTGAATATCTGTGAAATTATACTTTCAGTGTACGTGGAGTAAGATAACATTTGTAAAAACCTTAGCACATTTCCTGACACATAGCAGGTGCTTTATAAATGTGTGTCCCCTTCCCTTTCATTAACTGAAAACCTACTGGGAGTTCTTCACTGGCAGGGATCGTCTTGTACAATGAGGTTAGGGAGCAGGGAGATACCAATCCCCAGAGCCTTGGTCTCTTCCCTCATGGGACTTACTCATTGGACTTACTCACCAATTGGTTGTAACTAGATAATGATGCCATCCTGTATTTCCCTTGGTGCACCCCTGTGCTCTGTCCTTGCTCCTTTTCTTTTCCCTTTCCATACACTCACCTCTCCCAATTCTATTCTAATGTTGGAACAATATCCAAACAGTGATTCCAGCCCTCAAATTTCATTTTAAGATCTTCCTTTTGACAATGTTCCAAGTCACACGTGGGAATTCTCTCCAGTACCACCCTCTCCAATGGAAACCCATCTCCAATATTATAATGGGAGCTAATGAAAAAAAAATAAAAAACCAGGATTCGTTTGGTAGCCAATTTTCCTGGGAAGTATATGATCCATAAATCAAGCTATATTTATTGAAGAAGGCTGAGAGAAATCAGATAAGAATGTTCTTCTTAACATCTGTTTCTATCTTAAAGCAAATTAGATTTCTGGTGAATCCTGGGTATTTGCCTAGAATTAAAGTTTATTCAAAAACCACAATATGTTTCAGTCTATTATCAACTCTTGGAAATTCACTACCTCAGCAAAATTACAATTGTGGGTGACTTAGAGGTCAACAAACAAGGGGGAGAGAAGCATGATAGGTATATCCGGGTCACCTTCAATCAGTCAATCAACAGGTATGCATTTGAGTGCCTACCACATGCCAGGTATGGTGTATATTAGAAAATTTTCTGAACATGAATCAAGGAAAGGAAAAACCATACCTTACTATGTCCCAAGCAATCTGCTAATTCCTGATGATGCCAAAAGTTTGAGCAAAGCAAGTCACTGCCCACAAGAAGCTTACATTCTAGTCGGGGATAAAGTCTGCAAATTAGTTCACATCAAAGTAGTGAGTAGAGAAGCTTTCAGACCCAATTGGTATTTCCATTCCAGGAATTCCTCAAAATAGTCAAAGGAGAAAGAACTTCACCTTAAATCAGGAGAGCACTTCTAGCCTCAACTCAATTACTTATGAGCTGCATCACCCCTCACTGAGCTTCAGATCCAAAGATTTCTATCCCTTCCCACTCCTATGTTCAGTGTCTGAATTCTGCTTCCATAGATGGTTGACCTGGGTGGTGTTGGTCTTTCTACCATTGCCATCCACACTCTAGTCACTTTTTTTCATCTTTTGAGATTTTTGCATAGGTCTTTTGATAAACTGTTTCTAGAGGATCCACCCAGAGCACTGGGGACTCTTCTCTGTTGTTGTTGTTGATGATGATACTCATAGATGTCAATTAGGCGCTTGAATTATCCATCTGTGACTGTTCACCCTCCTGACATGATTTTTCAATCATAACTATTCTGTTATTAGGTAACAATTCACTTTCACTATGAGGAAAATTGATTGTTTACATGAAAACAACCTCAATAAAGTGATTCCTGCAAATGGTGATAAATCATTTCAACAAGCATTTGTCATGGGATTTCTATGTACCAGGCACCATGCCAGGAAGGAAACAATTCCTGTTCTCAAAGAGCTTAAAGTTGATCCCTACTCACCTACTTTGTAGACCTCTGTGCTAGTTCCCATGGATCATATAGAGTTGAATCACTCAGGGCAGCCCCCCACTATACCGCAGCTCTCAGAGAGGTTTTAGTCTGGCAGATGATTTCAGAAGGTCTTTCTGGGAATAATCACTTTTTCTTTTGAGTTACATTCACTTTTTTTGTTTTATTATATTTTTATTTATTTTGTTAATATTCTCCAATTACATTTTAAAGATTTTAATTTTTTTATTATTTATAACTTTCTTTTCTTTTTAAATTTTTATTTCCAGAACTCTCCTTTCACCCTTCCCCCACTTACCAAGACAAACAATATGAAATAATTTATATATGTACAATCAGGTAAAATTTATTTTCATGTGACCATATTACCAAAAAAGCAAGAAAGTAAAGAAAGCAAGCAAACTATACTTCAATTTCCACTTAGAGTTCACCAGTTCCATGGCTGGCATTTTTTTTAATCATGAGTCCTTTGGAATTGTCTTGGGTCACTGTATTGGTCAGAGTAGCCAAATCTTCCACAGTTGATTGTCATTTCTACATTGCTCTTACTGTATGCCATGTTCTCCCAGTTCTCCTAACTGCACTTTGCATCAGTTCATATAGGTCTTGCTATGTTTTATTTTTTTCTGGAAACTACCCAATCATCATTTGTCATAGCACAATAGTACCCCACCACAATCATATACGACAACTTGTCCAGCCATTCCCTAATTGATGGGCATCCCCTCAATAAATGTTTTTGTACATATAGATTCTTTTCCTTCTTCTTTAATCTCTTTGGAATAAAGTCATAATAGTGGTATTGCTGGGTCGCAGGGTATATGCCTAGTTTTGTAGCCTTTGGAGCACAGTTCCAGATTGTTCTCCAGAATAGCTCAGTTCACTACTCCACCAACAATTCATTAATGTACCTATTTTCCCTCATTCCCTCCAGCAATTATCATTTCTGTTAGGTGTGAGGTGGTATCTCAGAGTTGTTACAACCATTTCTTTTCAACATCTTTCCCTATGCCCCATATTCCTCTGTCCACTCCCACCCCACCCCATCATGGATCAGAAGTTTTCTTTTGATTTTTAAAGGATTCCTAACCCTTAAAAAATGAAGTTGAACCATGTAAAGTCATCTACAACCTGTCCACAAATAGCCTTTCCTACCTCATCTCGGGCTTAGCCCAATTGCCTGTACTAAGCTCTACCACATCAGTGCTTCAACAGGCATTTATTAAGCTCCTTCTGTGTGCCAAGTACTAGGGATACACAGACAGAAAAAAAGAAGCCATCCCAGAAGTGATTTCATGATCATTTTCTGCCAAAACAGTTATACTCACAATCTGTGAATAAGGTAGTAAAGATCACAGCACTTTTAGGAGTGGAAATAATCTTAGTTGATTATATATTGGCTCTGGGAGAGCCCTTAAAATATGTGAGGTCAGAGGTGAGGAGATCTTTAGAGCACATCATTCAATATTAGTGGTGAGAAGGGACTGAGACCATCTTGTCCAACTACTTCATGTTACAGATGAAGAAGGTGAGGCTCAGAGAAGGCCTGCTTGAAGGTCAGAAAGCAGGTCAGCAGCACCTTGGGTGTTGGATTTATCTAGTTCTCTTACCTCTCAAGCTGTGTCAATTTTCCTTTATAGACAGAATAGTTTTGGTGCATATTATGATTCTTTGGAATATACAAAAAAGAATGTTTTAATCAATGTAGGTTTTTTTAGTAAAATAGATTTTTACCAGAGCTCTAAGTTCAATATTGGATTATTACACAGCTGTCAAACTACCAAATTTATGGCAATAAGCAGTTATTCTAAGATCTTCTCTTTTAGAATGTATTCATTTTTTTCCTTGACTGCCTCAGTTGTCTTTTTGTTGGAAGGTATGGCAATAAGTGTTATAGCAATTGCTGCCTTTTTAAAAATAATATTTTAATGTTTGCAAAGCATTTACCTCACTATAATCGATCAGTCAAAAAACATTTATTAAATACCTATTATGTACCAGGCCCTGTGCTAAGCTCTGGAGATACAAAAAGAAGCAAAAGAAAGTTCTTGTCCTCAAGATCCAGCTGAGAAGTAACAGAGTCAGGTGCAAATCTAGGACTTGTGACTCCAAGAATTATATGCTGGCCCATGTATGAGACTGCTGAACTCTGGCAGCAAACAGTTTACAACCTGTGAAAAACACTTCTGGGGGGACAGAGGTAAGGTCTTTACTGTGTTCAATTATTTAGACTAGGCCCAGAGGTGCAACTATTCTTCCTTCAGATGAGGTCTACAGCTAAGTTCCTTTTACTAGGGAATGAATAGGTGAGGAGCAGAAATCTGTAGGAGACAAGCTTACTGAGCCAAGCAAGACAAAGTCAGAGTGGGTGGAAGGAGGCTGTGGTTGGGAAAAGTGGTTATCTAACTGGTAAAAGGGGTGGAAAACTCAGGCTTTATTAAAAAGTCTAGAATTATATCATTCAAATGACTTTAGAGATACTCTGGGCAAAAGTCATTCCCTGCAGAGTCAGGTCTTGGGATGATCCATAGATTGGAACACTTTTAAGTACAGAAACATCTGAATTTTAAAGAAGAGAAATGTAAACTACAGCCCATGGGCTAAAAAATAAATTTAAATATATTGGAAATGGGAAGTTTGACTAGACAAAGTCTCACATGGAAAATTGCCAAGGATTTTAGTAGCCAGAAGGCTTAGTATAATGTGTGTGGATATCAGTGTGTCATAGCAGCCAAAGAAAGCCTAAGCTTTTTTTCAAGTATTTGAAGAGTTTTCCTGTGGAAAAGGGATGAGATTTATTTTGTTTGTCACCAAAGGGCATACTGAAGCCAATGGAGGAGAGCTGAAGAGAAGCAGATTGAGGCATGATGCAAAGGGGAAAACAGCCCTAATAACTAAAGAGCTGCCTCTGAGCAGGAATAAGCTACCTGCAGAAGTAGTGCTTTTGACCACATTGGAAGTCTTCAGGAAGTGATGGAATGGCCAATGGTTGGGGACATCATAGAAGGAAACTTTTCACATGTGCTTTGGACTGGGTAGCTTCTGAGGCCCCCACAAGATTCTACATACCTCTCCAGTGTGTATCACTAGACATGTGAATCCCTTACAATATGGCTGTTCTTTTTGTATGACATGGCTGATATGCCAAATTGTGCAGTTAGACAAATCTAGGTTGTATCCATTGTGAATTGTGTTTACAGAATCATGTGGCATGGGTACCTCAGTCTGATGGTTAAAGAAAGCTGAGATTATGGTTTAGTAGAAAGATCTGGGGCATATTAGCTAAACTGATTTTTTCCTATCTTTTCTACCAAATTTCATCATTGCTTTTGCATCAGTCATTTCTGAAGATGTCTTCCCCTCCCAGTCATGACCCTTTTTTTGTAACAAAGAAACCAACAAAATCATCCAAAGTAGATCACTTGTTTAATAATGGATGAACCATTCCATGTTCAGAATCCCCCATCTCTAAACCAAAAGGAAGAGTTTTTTTTTTTCCTCCCCTGCTCTCCAGGGTCACAGTTGGCTATTGGAACATACTCAGAGTTTGCCTTGGTTTCATTGTTCATTTTATTTACATTGTCTTCTTGGTCCCACTTTACATAAGCATCATTAATTCATGTAGACATTATTATGGTTCTCCATATTCTTCAAACTCATATAACAGTTTCATACAGCAGAGTTATCTTCCATTAAATTCATATGCCACAGTTTGTTCAACCATTCCACAATCAATAGGATACTCAACTTATTTCTAGTGCCATTTCTATAACAAAAAGTGATGCTACGAATATTTTGTTATACAGCAGACTCCTCCCTCCATTTTTTTCTACCTCATTGGGATGTGTTACTAATAGGAGGATCAGTCACTAGGGCAAAAGGTTTTGTATCAATCTGCATTTTTCTTTGAGCCATTGTTTCTAGATGTTTTCACTTTGTTGTCTTCTGAGTTTCTACTTTAGCTTCCTTGTCACTATAGAAGATTTTGTGGTCAGGTTCTTTATTTTTTCTTTTGTCATTTGCTCATTTTCCTATCTTTTTTTTCTCTTTGCTTCAGGCTTCATGCTAGAGTTGGACTCTACCTCTGGAAAGGATGTCCAGCCTGAACTTCTGTATTTCTATCTGGGGGTAAGATTATGTGGAAAGAGATCTGGTCATTTCCCTCCTTCTCTGCTCTCTGATCCTTACCCAGATAAAATGCATGCTCCCTTAATGAGTATAACTTTCTGCCCTGGAATTGTGACCCAGAATTTGGTAATAGGCAATAGAGTTGCCAAATGGTATCAGATCTTTTGCTAAGTGCTAGGACAGAGGATTCCTAAAATCTCTTTACGGCCAGGTGTTCCATCACTTTACTGTTCCTGTGTGTTGGTAATGGGCATGCTTGGTGCTCCTGTTGCAGCTGTCACCTCCAAAGCCCACAGCTCATGCTGCTGCCTTTTGCTCTGGGCCAGCCTCTAACACAGTGACAATGAATCTCTCTAAGTAACCCTGGGCTGGGGCAATGATTCACTCTGACTTTTTGTTGACTCTTCCATTTAGAATTCACTTTGGCATTTTTATGGTCATTTTGTATGAGAAATTTGGGACTAAGTTTGGCAGCTATGATCCTTTACTACACTCATCCCCCACCATTTGATATTTCTTAAGGCGGTTTTGGGGAAAGGTTTGTATACTACTAAATGCTATAAACGAAATGAGTTGGTAGAGTTATCTTATCCCTGCTACATAAGACTAAAACTAGGTATGGCATTTGTTTGATAAAAGGAAGCAGAGATCTATATTTGCAAGGGAATTGTTTGGAGGGGGCAGCAGGATTGGGGCACATCAGACAAGGAAGCAGGGGAAGAAAGTATCCAGCATCTAGCTGGTCACAATATTAAGGAAGCAGCATGGAAGCCATCAGGGGTAGGTCCCTCCTTAAGAAGATTCCAGTCTGAGATGCATATGCAAGAGCGTATTACAATCAACCCATATTGACTCAGGAAGATTGTTAAATTTTCATTGTGAGCATTTGCACCTGGGAAATCAACAAACACTAAAAATCAGGCCTTTATTTATTGTATTGTTCTTTGTCTAGGCTTAAGAAAGTGATGGAGGAAATTGAATAATGCAAATTAAACTTAAAAGTGGGTCATGAATACACTTTTTTTTCTTTTCAGAAAGCCAATTGTTAAACATTTATATCCCTGCCCGTGTCCCTCCCCCACCTCCACCAGGTGACTGCCTCTGGATCAAAGATTGCCATAAATTGATTCTCTTCTACGAGGAACACTCAGTTCCTCCTCTCAAGCTCTGAGGAGAGGCTGGGAGGCAGGGACTCATTCCAACACAAGGGAAATGGCTTTGAGGTTGGGGCGCAGTGGGTGAAAGACTAGAGGAGATATTTCAGCTATTTTAGCAAATTGCTTAAGAAAAAGCTGTGAGAAGAAAGATGTTCGCTTTTATTTTGATAATAGAAAACACTCATCTTGCTGCTTCTCAAGCCTCACTGAGGCCACTCATCCTTCCTACTCATGAGATGCTTCAAGGTCTATTTGCTTGGTCCTATTACATTTCTGTCCATCAAGAAAATACCTGAGACTCCCAGACAGAGTGCTTTTAGGAGAGACAATGTTGTCCCTCGGCTTTAAATGAAAAAAGAATTAATAGATTTTGATACCTGCTACCTGAGGCTTCCCCAAATCCACTCGTTTGGGCTCTCTGCCTTTTGAAATTATGAAGGGTGGGGAGGGGTATTTTGTTTTTACTTAATTGACTACATTCTATATTCTCTGAACAGAATTCATCTTCTTTGAGAGTGGAGCCCGTCCTAATGCCTAGGACAGTGCCAGGCACATACTCATTGTCTAAGAAATGTTGAATTGAACTTGCATTTATATAAATTGGTAGATATCAGTACAACAAAGTCCTCAAACTCAACCAGGTTGATAAGTAACACACTAATATTATGACTCCTACATTACAAATGAAGAAAGAGACTCAAGGAAGGTGCCTTGCAAAAGATCCCACAGTTAGTAACAAAGTCATTACTAAAACCCAAATCTTACCCCCTGTGTTTTGGGGATAAATGTGAACTTAATGAATATTGATTAATGTGAGCACCCTCATATACAGAGTGGAACAGAAAGAGATGGAAACTGATTCTCTCCCATGCACAGCATTCTGTTTAAAAAATAGCCAATGAATTCAAAGTATGTTCAAAGATATGCTAGTTGTCTGTTTCTCTTTGGCCTCCTTTAGTTTCTCTTCTGCGTGCTTCAAAAACATGTTTCGATGACCTTTGTTTCTCTCTCTCTCACTCCTCTCCCCTTCCTTTCCTTTTCCTTCTGGAATTGTGGGTGATCTTTCTTTGCATCTGTAACCTCAGTCCCAAGGCTCGTTGGTATAAGGCTCTCTCTTTATTGATGGAGATGGGGTGAGTGGTACAGAGCTGGCAAGAGGGGAGAACTTCCATTCTCAGCCTGTACTTCTTTGGGATTCTCCAAGACAGAGAGAAGATGGAAGAGGGCAACAATATTTCAGTTTTCTGAAGGAAAAAAAGACTCAGGAAGACATGAGAGGAGTGGACAGTTTCTACTATATCCTGATTTTCAGCTTGCTACTCTAGAGATTTCAGGTGGTTTCCCTTGGATTAGATCTGGAACTGTGTTTCTCAGCTGAACTAACTTATCTCACTCCCAATTGGAGAGCTTCTGCATTCTGTGATGTCTGGTATATATTCTCCTATGTCTACCTTCTCTAATTTCTGTCTTGCTATGGGTTTTTTTTTCTTTGCCATTTGCTATGTATGTGCATGACAGAACTAATACTAGGTGGAGAAGGGGTCAAGCCTTGGATATAGATGAGTTCTTTCCTCATCCTGCAAAAAATGACCAAGCAATCAGAAGTTAGCTAGAGACTGGTTATATTCCTTGGACTAACAAAATTTAAGGGAGCACATAGATGTACTTCTAGCCCTGCTCCCTTCTCTCTGAGGAGAGCAGAGTGGTAGCCTCCCAGCCCAACCTCTTACTGCCTCTCCTGACAAGAATCAAAGCCTTCCTTGAAGAAGGGTGTGAGAAGAGACAAGAGATGTCTATTCTTCCTCTTTTGAGCCACACACAAGGACCATATCGCCCCCCCATCACCACAGGGGGCCCTCATTACTCATTCCATATCACTATGCATTATTCAAGGTTCTTAAACATTTCTGAGTTGTCAAACCCAAGTCTTCGAAATGAGGATTGCAAAGCACTTTACATAAATAATTTCTATTTGACCCCCCCAACAATCCTATGAGGTCCAGGCTATTATCATCATTATTTTATTGGCTTTATGATGTTCAGCAGCATTCCCAGGATTGTGCAGCTGGGAAGAGTACAAATAACCAGGATGCAGCATGGGATCTTCCTGATATTGTCCCTTACCATGCCAGGTCAGCCTCTGAGAACCTGCTGCCTTGTTGCCATGCCATTCTATCTTTGCAATTCAAGATATGACTGAGGGGAGGACAGAAGAACTGTAAGGGAAAAGGTCAGCAAAAATAAGAAGGTAACATAGAAATTTGGGGGAGACAATGGTCATCCAGGTTGGTGTGTTGTGTTGAGGATGGGGTGGTGGTAGGGCAGGAAAAGATAAAAATGGAAAGGTAGGTTGGGGCCTGACTGATTAAGGAAGGGGAATGGACACTGTCCAGGCCAAACTATATAGTGGAACTGCCTGTGCAGGGAAGATAAGCAAATGCACTGTGATGAGTTTGACCTTTCCCCCAACTGTCTACACCTTTGCCTCCAAGAAAGGTTAGTAAAAACAAAAATAGCCTAGCCTCAGCCACTTGGATTAGCCTCTCTGGATATTCCCAGCTTGCTCCTTTTGACTCCTCTCCTGTGGGAATGCAGGGTCATTCTCTTTGCTAATGGGGAATGCAGGGTCATTGACATACGAGCTTCATTAGCCATTACTTTCCCTCCTCTCATTAAAATTGCAGGTCCACAAAGATGTCCACAGAGATGTCAGGTAGGGATTTTTCTGCCTCCTGGAGAGAAGGCATGGGGATCTGGATGCTCTGACTGTGGGATCTCAGATTGCAGAGGAGTAAAGAAACCAGGCTTTGTCAGAAAGGCTGATGGCACACGCTGGAGGTTATTCCTCAAAAGGCATGAGGGCTTTTGTGGTCTCTACTGGCTAAAATTCTGAGGAAGACTCAGGGCAACAAAATCAGCTCTTTCCTTTCTTTCTCTAGCCTCTGAACTAAACACCAAGGCTACCCCTTAGTGCACTCTTGAAACTAATGTCTAGGAAAGGAGAGGAAGGTGAGGGTGTTATCCCCAGAGGGGAAGAGACTGGAGTCAGGGTATTCATGCTCACTGTCTTCAGATATTTGAAGGAATGTCATGTGGAAAAGGGGGTAAGATTTGTAGAATTAAAGAAACACAATAAAATAGATAAAAAAAACAAAAAAGAAACACAGTATTGAAAGCCTGGAGCTTAGAGGTCAACTAATCTAACTTCCTCATTTTACAAATGAGGAAACTGAGGGCCATGGAGGTCCTATGGCTTCACTCACATCAAACTACTCTTGAGGAGCCAAGCTGGAATTCAAATCTAGATAACAGAACCATAGATTTCAAGCTAGAAGAGAATTTAGAAGTCATCAGATCCAATTCTTTCATTTTACCAGTAAGGAAACTGAGACGCAGAGAGGTTAAGTGAAAGCAATTAGGAAGCAGATTTCAGCTCAGTGAAGAAAGAAATAAACTGACAAGCAAAGTTCTTAATAATTAGAAGCAAGAAAGGAATGGAGAATGTCCTACTATTTCCAGTCTTGCCAGAGACTTTGTTCCTGGAAGGGTGGAATCAATCTATTTCTCTGGAGTGAATTAGCCTTCCACTTCCTGATGTACATTGGCTCACCAATTGTCTTGAAAGTTCCTTGAAGAAAGAGACTGTCTTTGCTTTTGTTCTTGTACAGCAAGTATGTCTCTGACCTCAGTCTTCTTAAGAGAGTTCAGATAGGTACATCTCCTTTATGAAGTTCTAAGGGGATCTCTGCAGTATTCTTCTCTGATGTCATTGGCTGAAGCCCCAATGTGTGTAATCCTCCACTTCCTGTTGGCTACCAGTGACAAAGACCCCAGTTCCATTTAACCAATTAACATTAATTAGCTTTGGTAAAAGCAAAGGGATATTGGCTTCAGTAAATTAAAATTAAAACCCTTTTCCCCCAACATCTTAATGGGCACATCTTTTTTCTATACTACCTCAATCAGTGGGCAGAATAGGCTCAGACTTAAGAAATTTTGGCATGGCTGTGGTCCAGCACCACCAATTTTAAGCCTAACTATGGCATCAATGTCAAATGAGTTCTCATCTCAGCTATCACTGGGCTGACTGCAAACCGCAGCAGGAACTTGATGCTTGGACTCAGAGACTCCCACATGACTCACTTTCCTGAACTTTGAAAACTCAGAATTCTGTAGCCTCCCACTTGCCTCACAAGAAGTGAAGGAAGGCATGCAAAGAACCAAAGCCTGGCTTGATGGAGAATGCCTGGATTCTTTGCTGCTGAAGAGATAAAGGATATTGGATTCCTTGAGTTCAGGAGTCCTAACCTGCAGTGGAGTTTAAATCAATCAGGTGTGCACCTAAGTCTGGGACCAATGTGGTGAGTTCCTGGGAGTGGATGGTCACCAGGATACCCAAGGAGAGGCAGACTAAGCAAGGTTGGAAAAATAGAGCAGGTTAAATAATCTTTTCCCCCATTCCCCAGATCCGAAGTCACCGTTCTGATCTGTTTTGGGTGCAAGTAACCATTACAGTTAATTCCCAGATCTTTAGAAATGATTTAGGAATAGAGTTGGTTAGTGGGTCTCTCATTATTTCAAATAGAGTTGTTTATAGACAATGAACATTTTATGTATGTAACTTTGCCAGTTGCCTTATCTTAGTGTGAAAATGAGCCTGGCTCTCCGAAGGTTATGCCAGCAGAGTTTGGAGGAAGCAGCATCTCCCAAGCTGGAATTCAGTAAAATTCTATTCAACAAACATTTACTAATGTTTGGTTGTTATGTTCCAGGATGAGCAGCAGTTGATGTAGACAGAAACATGAAAAGAAAAGCCCTTCTGCCCCCCAGAACTTGCATTCCACTGGGAAGATGCATTATGTATATTTATAAGTAAAGCCAGTTAACAGCAGTGCAATGTGTGTGTGTGTTCTTGGTGGGTGCCTTAGGTGATATATGAGGCACTCAGAGACCGCACTCTACTTTTTGCTAGTCTACAGAAAAGCAGGCTTTCGTTTAATTAATTCATTCACCAACATGAGTGTGCTATGTATTATTTGACCACCAGGTGGCATCGCACTAAAGCCACAGCCCAAGTGGCTTCATCAGTGTCTATCCAATGCAATTCAACAGACATTAATTACCACTGCCCACTAGAGGCTTAGTTAAGAAATTCGACACTTCTATCCTCACTACTACCACTATACTTCCCCCTAGGAGGTATAAGGAGAAGTTCCAGCCTCAAGAACCTTAAGGGTGTGGAAGTATTAAAGGGGAGAGTTACATTTTAGGGAAATAAGTTGGGGATTGGGATTGCCCCAAGAGAAAGTGAAGACAGGAGAAAAGTGGTGCTGGTCTCAGCTTCCCCTGCTTTAAGAATTTGAGAAGCTGCCAGTTCTAGCCTCTTCAGGTCTCTTCTTCAACATGGTCCTCCACTGGTCTCTATTTACCCTATGCCTCAGCTGCAGCTTTAACCATGCCCTAAAAATGTCAGTGAGACCTCAGTAGATGACTGGTTTTCTTGTTAGGCATGGCCTAGAGGGCACTTGACTTTAGTACCTATGTGCCTCTCTCATTCTAACTTTGTCTCCGTGTTTGTCTCCCTTTCTCTGTATTTCTGTGTCTCTTTATCAAAGGCACTAATAAAATCCATGATTTCCCAAAATGTCTCTTCAAGGACAAAAGAAAAGAAGCAAACTAATAAATTTTATTCATTTGTCTTTTAATTTATTCATTCATATAAAGAAAATATCATGCATTTGAGGATCTGTAGTGTTATCTACATTTTTCTGCCGATTGCTTCAGCTCAGGAGACAGAGGCTTCCCTTTGTGTTTTCACATGCTGGTAGTGAGCCCAAGCCATTGAACATCTCAGCTTTGAGAACTCAAGTCTTTAGATATGAGGATACTCACCGATGCTTGGCATGATTAACCAGAATGGGCATAGGTGAAGCAAAGTTAGCAGGTGAGGGAAGAACCAGACCGATTCAAACTGGGGCCAAGAAAATCTGATTGCCCATGTTAGCAGAAGACAACCTGAATATCTTTGCAGATATTCTATATTTGGGGCATGCTGGTATATGCCAGTGCTTGTGCCAATTATTATTGGGTTGTGTGTGTGTGTGTGTGTTAATAATGATATTGATTTCCTTGT
This sequence comes from Phalanger gymnotis, assembly GCA_028646595.1. Lineage (NCBI taxonomy): Eukaryota > Metazoa > Chordata > Mammalia > Diprotodontia > Phalangeridae > Phalanger > Phalanger gymnotis. The sequence goes on from CM053623.1 coordinate 230,494,414, forward strand.
ATACTAATGCTGTGAGTAGCTGCTTCCTAAATAAATATTCCTGGTAGCATTTTTTCCTTAGTTGCTAATATTATTTTCTAGTTGAGATTCACTGTTTGCTGGCTTCCATATTATAGGTATGCATGCACCACAGTTGCATATTGCGTGATATATCTTGGATGAAATTTGGACAGCCTATCGAGTGAGATTTTGCATTGTACTATGTCTCTTGTATGTAATGTTCCTGAGAATGTGAGATACATGACATTATAGGATGATTTCCTGTGGTGATGAGGTAAAAATCATGGATGCTAAGACTTATTGTGGTTCTTATAAAGTATATTTGCAAATGGCACACATATTTTGATTATTTTTTAGAGACTGCAAAAATATTTTGCTAAGTTTAGGAATGTAGCAGACGTATTTCCCCTTCCCCCTCCTAGAAGTCAAGGAAAGGAAAAAAAGAATCTCATAATTTCTTTTAAAAGGTACCTCAGTCATTTCTAATAAAAGCAAACATAAAAAGGAATACCCCTTATGGCATGAGCAAAAAATTCTCATCCAGGCTCTGACTCAAGAGCTCTAGTAAGAGTAGTAAGAGAGACCCCACTACTTCCCAAGGCAACCAATTCTTTTAGTGAACAGTCCAAATTGTTAATAAGTTTTTCTTCCCCCTTTGACATAATTATCTTCATTTTTCTCCTTACACTGTCTTTCTATTTTTCCTGTTTAGTCCCTTTTGGACTAAATAGGAAATATATAATCACACTTACATATGTTGTTGTCGTCAGTCATTTTAAGTTGTGTCTGACTCTTTCTGACCCTATTTGGAATTTTTTTAGTAAAGATACTAGAGTGGTTTGCCATTTCCTTCTCCAGCTCATTTTACAGATAAGGAAATTGAGCAAATAGGTTTAGTGACTTGCCCAAAGTCACACAGCTAGTAAGTAAATCTCGGGTTGGATTTGAACTCAGGAAAATGAGTCTTCCCTGAGTCTAGTCCCAGCACTCTAACCACTGCACCCCCTAGCTACCCCAGAAAAAAAAGCCTACAGTACATTATATTCTCAGATGGTCTCCTATCCAAGTACTAACCAGGCCTGATCCTGGTGGACTTCCAAGATAAGAAAAGATCGAGTACCTTCAGGGTGCTATGGTGGTAAACATAGACATTTATGACAGTTCTCATATTTGAAAATTACTACCATGTTCTCTCCTAGTCTTTTCTTCCCTCGGACATACATGCCCAATTATTTCAATGAATCCTCATGTGAGAAAGCCTTTCCTTCGTCATCCTGGTAACCAGTCAAGGGACCCAACATTGCCACCCCCCCCCAAAAAGTTATTTTCTCTTGATAAATTTCAGGTCCAGATAATATTTTCCCTTGGTTTTCCTTTACCTTTTAAATGAATACATTATCATTGAGGCAAGTCAAGAAGGTGCTGGCTGCTTCATATTTGACTTTGTAAGGACTCCAGCTGATGACTAAATAACTGCCACCTCCCATCAGTATCACTACTATATCATGCTCCTGTCCTAGGCTTGCGATCTGTTTCCTGAAGTCATTTATTTTCCTTTTCTGCCCAGGTTGTCTGTAGTTTAATCTAATGACAAAATCATTTCTCTTTCTACATTCATTGATTTTTGCCCAAATGTTCCCCCCCCTACCATTTCCCACTCTGATCCCTGCTTTCTTTATATGAATAAACCTTCTTTGTATGCAACATTACAACCACCATTGGTTACTTATTCTGTTTCTTTTAAATTAAGCATACTCAAGCCAGAGTCATATTCCAGGCATAGGATCCTTCCTCCTAAGTCTCAGTAAGACCTCTGCTCGGACTTGCCCATTTTGCTAGTCTCTAGCCCCTCTTGGTGCCTAAATGTAGGGCCTTTAGTTACAGGCATTTGAGGCTGAGTCTTAGCTGAAGCCAATAGAGTTTTGTTTTTCTCCTGTGAGTTTCTGAATGTCACATATGCAATCATTTCTTTGTTGTCCTTATGGCTGATGCTGTCTAGTGTGGTGGATATTCAGGTTGTTTACTCTCTCATCCTCTTTGGTTCAAAAGGACTGAGCAGATGGTCCTCACCAACCCAGACTTCCCTTTATTTCTTCTTTTGCGCTCTCCATGTGTTAGTGACACCTATGTGACACAGAGGCTAGAGTGCTAGGCCTGGACTCAGGAAGACTCTCAAGTTCAAATCCAACCTCAGATACTTACTAGCTGTATGAACCTGGAGAAGTCGCTTGACCCTGTTTGCCTCAGTTTACTCATCTTTAAAATGGGGTAGAGAAGGAAATGGTAAACCACTTAAGCATCCTTGCCAAGAAAACCCCACAAGGGGTCATAGAGTTGGACATGACTGAAACAACTGAACAATAATCATGTTCAGGTTCCCATTGCCAACATTTATTGTCAGTAATCTGATAGTGAAATGTTTGAATATCAGATAATGAGTTTTGTCATTAATCCTTGCAAGCAACAGCTTGGTTAGGAGACAACATTGTTCTATGTCTATGAGCACTGGTCTGAAGTTGAAACCCAAGGCAACTCTGGGCCTAGGATAGGCAGGCATGCATGTTTCTCCCTGGGGACTTTGTATTCTGGTGACAGGAGATCCATGAGCTTGCAGGAGGAGACTTGTTACACATTTTGGGCTGCTTTGGGGAACTTAAAACTTTACAGATTCCTAGGGTGACATGAGTCATATAATAATCCCTCAGGGCTCCTTTCTTCTAAGGCCTGATTTCCTGGAGAGAGACTTTTTCTCAAGCTTACCACTCTCAAGGTTTTCTGAGGAAGAAAGGAGGGGCAGAAGGAAGGAGACAGAGAAGGAAGGGTGGAAGTAAGGGGGGAAAGGAATGGGGGAGGCGGGAATAATCATAATCCTCTCTATCTAATGACACACATCCCAAACCTGACAGTCTACTTGAACGCCACATCTCGGATCATCATTTTCTGTTAACATTGGGAAAAGGCACGTGTGGCAGTGGGGCTAGTAGAAACACCAGCCAATGCAGATGTCATGCAGCGCTTGGCTAATTGCAAACACCATGAAGGAGTAAATTAAGAAATGATGGATTTAATAAATTCATCCTTTTTTTTGTTTACACCAACAGCAATTTGGGTGCAGGAGGATGAGAAGACGTGTTCAGCATGGCAAGCTGCACCTGGGTTTCTAAGGAGGCATGTGGGGTCTCACTCCCCAAGCCGCTGCGCACCAGCCTTTGGTGCTGCTTACACTTGACAGAAAGTGGATAGCTATGTTTTTCTTCTTGGTTTGCAGCTACAGGAATCATTTTCACAAACAACCCACACTGAATCTTGTTTAACCTCTGAGAGAGCAGAGTGGTGCTGGGGAAGTCCTCTTCAATGTACAATAAATCATGATCTATCATTGTGTTCTAAGATACATTCAACTAGGGCATCTCTGGAGAGGCTTCTCTGCCAAGTCAGCACTATGGTGTGGAAAGGACAAACAAAGCCTGCCACCATGGAGAAGGTAAAGCATCCCCACCTTCCCCCCATAGGAGAACTGGCCACTGTATTGGTCGATTGCTCCAAAAGTCTACTATGATCTCATATTACTCTAGTCTTCTTTCTTTGTCTCTTAGAGGACGGAGGTCACTGATGTGAGACACTAAGCAAAACCCATGAATTGCCACGAACAATATTGATTCCCAATGCTCCTGGTGAGCCTTAGGGCGCTACAAAAAGGTGAGCTATTAGTGAGGGAGAAATTATTACTCTTTTGTTATCACATTCTAACCAAACCCCATCATCACCCCTTTGTGTCATCCAATTGCTGGCAGCCTCTTTCTACTGTCTACATTACTGTGGATATGATTGTCCCCTGTAACATTATTTTACCAGATATTCTTGCTTTTGTGTAACATAGTAATGGTAGACAAGGTGCTAAAAGGGAAAGACTCCTAACTTTTGGTTCCCAGTCTTGCCTGTGTCACTTACTTGTAATCCATGGCACCCTGATCCTCAGTTTTCTCCTTTTCGAAATGGGAATAATGATATTTGGACTGCTTTCCTCATAAGATTGGTATAAGGAAAGGGTTTTGAAAACTTTAATGATCTAAAGAAATGAGCTGCTATTCTTGTACTTATTTGCATCTTTCATGCATAACTAATCAAGGCCTCAGAAGGCTACCCTCTGCTGGAATTACTAAGCACCCACCAGCTCTATCTTGACTATACTACAGATACTCTCATGTCATTTTACATCCAGTAGAATTAAATAACAACAACAATATAGACAGCGTTTGAATTTATGGCTCATTTACTGTGACAATTGGTTGTGTCAATACCTGAAATTATGCTTGGGAGGGAGTGATGGCAAAATACAATGCACCGTGTGACATACGTCTTTGGAGGGGGTGGGGAGTGGACTAAACACATCATATACAAATATTAGCTGAGAAAACTGGTGAACAGAGGAAGACCTCAGGAGAACTGTCAAAGGCCAGCTTGTGACAGGAAAGTGTCTTTTGAAGGCAAATGATTGTAAAACAGAAATCTAACCCTGGCTTAATTTATGCAGAGCTTAAGTCTTCAATCTTATATTAAGTAATTCAAATGAGCTTTCTTTGGCATGGCCATGGTTCCACCTCCCAACATATTAGAAAGCTTTGGACTTTTTGTTACACATTCTCTCACACATTCCCCATAACAACCCTGAAAGGAGAGGAGGCTAGAGATTATAAATGAGGAGCAGGAGACACCAAATGCTCAAGCAGTGTTCTTAAGGTCCCTCCTATGGTAAAGTTAGAACAAAGAACATGAGAGGCATAGAAGCTGATCTGATGGGTAGATCACTGGACTTGGTGTCAGGAAGACATTGGTTCAAATCATGCCACAGAAACTTACTAACTGTATGACCCTTGAAATATCCTGTAATTTCTCTGGCTTACAGTACCTAATCTGTAAAATCATCATAGAGTTTGGGCTCCATGACCTCTATGGTATCTTCCAGTTATTTCTAAAGCTATGGTGCCAGGAATGCAGAAAATGAAACCTGAGAGGGGTCTTAGAAATTAATCTAGATAAATAAATTTCTCAAATTTGAGAAGAAGATGAGACTCATAGAGTCCCATAGCCAGTCAATGACAGAACTAGGATTCCTTAAAGCACCTTAACTTTCTTTAATATGGAAAATTCTAAGATGATGGACAATACAAGGCATGTCAACTTCATGGAGTGATTTATTTTTTTCTTTTCCTTGTCATGTTTAGAAATTGGGAGAGTAGAGGGGAAAGCATCAAACTGGCATGATTAATATTCAAAATTCCCAGCCTGTTAAGCAGTCTCTGCCTCAGCTATAGTGAGATTTTTCCATTGATATTCCAGGTTTAGAATTGAACATTTGAGACAGTGAATTCTTCGGTGGTAATATGAGATTTTGAGTCTGAAAACTGCTTGCTTGTTCTAGCAAACCCTCCCCAGACACAGACTGGAGGCAAGTGGGCACATATGATGACAGTGAATATGCGTGTGGGCAGATTAAAGGAGCTATCCAATATCAGTCTAGAAAAAAAAAAAAAGCTTTTCTTCTATCCCTGGACATATTGATCATTTCAGTAAACTGGAGACCTGAAAAATAATAGTAAGTAATTATGGACCTAGAGTTGGAAGGACCAGCTCATCCCAAACTCTCATTTTTAGATAGGGAAACTGAGGCAGACAGAAGAGAAATGATTTGCCCAGGTTCGCATAGCTACTAAGTATCTAAGATAGGTTTCAAACCCTATTTTTCCTGACTTTAAGTTCATTCAGTGCTCTAGACTCCTCTCACAGGTGAAGTGAAATACCCTAAATCAAATAAGCATTATGTAGCCTAGCCATGTTTGGAAGCCTGAGTCTTTGACTCTGCACAGTACCCCTTTCCCTGGATATTGAGCCTGGAGAAGCATCCTCAGTGTTTCATGTAATTTAAGGGCACACATTCTTTATTTCATAGGGAAAGGGACCTGTGATATCTTGGAATAGAGAAATTCCGGGTGAAGAAAGTCCTTCTATAAAACCCTCTAAAATGTATAATTTTGGAAAGTTGCCTAACGGGTTGAAAGATTTATTGTTGTTCAGTCATATCTAACTGTGCATAACCCAATAAACTATATGGTCTGTAGGGTTTTCTTGACAAAGATATGGGAGTGATTTGCCATTTCCTTCTCCAGTGGATTAAAGCAAATAGAAGTTAAGTGAGTTGTTCAGGGTCACATAGGTAGTGTCTGATGTCAGATTTGAACTCAGATCTTCCTGACGTCAGGCCCAGTGCTGTATCCACTGAGCCACCTCGCTGCCATTCTGAGAGATTAAGGGACTTTTTTTTTCAGGTCAACATGTACCTTCCTGAGAGGACTGATTCCTAATCTTTCAACATTCAAAGGAATGGGTAGTACAGGTTTCTTTGATGGAATGACTCATGAAACTAGAGAAACTCACAGAAGGATATAAAGTGGCTTCCTTAAGATCTCACGATTTTCTACAGAATTACGAAATAGACTTTAGGGGCCATCTGGGAAGCTTGGTAGTGGCTTTGGAATTACAGAACCCCATCTATTTTTTTTAATTCCAAATTCTCTCTCTCCTTCAATCCTATCCCATGACCACTGAGAAGGGAAGATATACGATACTCATTATACATAGAAGTTATCTAAAATATTTCCACATTAGCCATATTATAGGGTCAGGGTTGGGTGGGGAAGGAGAAAGAAAAAAATTAAAAACCGAAAATATGCATTTCAATCTGCACACTGTGTTGGTAAGCAAAATGGGCTCTTAGCACTCAGTTCTACCAAGTGCCCTTGAAGAGTTTGGCTTTTGTTTCCTTTGAGTAATTCAGTATATTTCATTGAGTCTTACTAGGTGATAAGCCCTAGGCCCAAACCCCTATTAGGTATAAAACCTATGTGGGTGTGAATTGGTAACTAAGGGGGGCCCAAAGTGGGGCTAACTAAGAGAAGGGGTTAACTCCAGAGCCAATCATAGGAGCCTAAGCTCTGGTCATTCAGATGACATTTGATGACATCTGAAATGCTGTAAGAAGAGAAGACAGAGCCGTTTGCACGGGGCTCTCACTTGTGCTGGTGTGCTGATGCGGAGACTCTGGGCAGCTGTAGCTAATGGCCTTCCAGCTTGTAAACCCGGATGTTGGGACTTTGTTGAACTCTGGTAACTATGTATTGGGATTTGAATCAGGCAAGGTCTGTCTGTTGATATTTGTACTTTGTTTGCATTTTGCTCTGAAGTTCAGAGTTCTGACTTTTTCCCCTGAACTCAGTGAATGCTATTTGTATGCTGAATTAAAGTAAGCTTGTCAACCTCTTAACGTTGCTTTCCTTACTAAAGCAGATCAAAAGAACCTGTGTTTTTGCAACGTGCTGGTAGTATTCTTGTTGTTGGGCTTGTGCTGGTCTTTCACACCCATAACAGCTGCTAGCCAGATTGTTGAAACACACTCAGAGTTCATTAGTTCTCTCTACAGAGGTGGAGAGCATTTTTTGATCATGAGTCCTTTGGAATTGCTGCTTATCATTGTTTTGATCCGAGTACCTAAGTCTTTCATTGTCATTATCATTACAATGTTGCTTTTATCTTCTACAAAGTTCTCCTAGTTCTACTCATTTCACTTTATATCAATTCTAATAAGTCTTCCAAGGTTTTGCTGAAACTTTCCCTTCATCATTTGTTACATCATAATAGCATATCATCACCATCATATATCACAACTTGTTCAGTCATTTCCCAATTGCTGAATACCCCTTAAGTTTCCAATTCTTTGCCCCCACAAAAAATACTATGCATATATTTTATATACATGAGTCCTTTTTCCTTTTTCTCTCTGATCTTTTTAGGGTGTAGACCTAGTAGATTTATTGCTGGGTTAAAGGGTATACAAAGTTTATAGTCTTCTGAGCTTTCTTTAAAATGATAAATATATCTTTATCTATATAAAACCATCAACAAACATTATCCATAGTAGGGATAACCTAGAACTCTTTCCAATAATAACAGGGATGAAGCAAAAATAAATTCAGCAATACCGCTATTAGATCTGTACCCCCAAAACATCAAAGAAAAAGGAAAAGGACCTATAGGTACAAATATATTTATAGCAACTCTTTTGTGCTGGCAAAGAATTGGAAATTGAGGTGATGCCATCAATTGGGGATTGGTTAAATAAGTTGTGGTATATTATTGTGATGGGTTACTGTTGTGCTATAAGTAATGAGGGGAAGAATGATTTAGAAAAACTTTGAAAGACTTACATGAACTGATACAAAATGGAGTGAGCAGAATGAGAACAATATACACAGTAACAGACATATTGTAAGATGATCAGCTATGAATGACTTTGCTATTCTCAGCAAGACAATGATCCAAGACAATTCCCAAAAGACCCATGAAGAAAACTTCTGCCTCCAGAGAAAGAACAGATAGAGTTCAAATTCAGACCAAAGCATACCATTTTTTTTAACTTTTTCTTTTTTTATTTGAATTTTCTTGCACAAAAAATGACTGACTAATATGAAATGTTTTACCTGATTGCATATGTATAATCTGTATCAGATTGCTTACCATCTCATAGAAAGGGGAGGGAAAGGAGGCAGGCATAGAATTTGGAACTCAAAACTTAAAAAAAAACAGTGCATGTTAATATTTTTTTTCTACAGAAATGATGAACAAGATTTTTTTAGAAAAACCTGGAAAGGTATGGAGCCAAGATGGTGGCTAGAAAGCAAGGACTTGCCTGAGGCTCTCCCCCAGGACCCTCCAAACACTGATAAAAAAATGGCTCTGAAGAAATTCTAGAACTGCAGAACCTACAAAATAGCAGAGGGAAGCAGGGCTCCACCCAGGACAGCCTGTATAGTCACTGAGTAAGGCCTATTACACAGAGCTGGGAGCAGAATAGAGCCCAGAGTGAGTTGCGCCTGGACCAACCAGACTTGGAGCTGGGCAGAACAGGCCCTAGAGCCCCGAATCAGTGAGCTGTGGCAGTTACCAGACTTCTCAACCCACAATCACCAAAGAAAACAGAGAAGGATAGTGGGAAAAGATGCAGGGGACAGAGTGAAAGGAGTTCACGGTTCAGCCACAGCAGAGGTAGTGTAGCTACAGAACTACAGCTGCAGTTGCTTCTAGCCCCAGGCCCATCTGGTGGGAGGAATTAAGTGGCATATCTGAGCGGGAGTGCAGGGCCTACTTAAGATAGGAGTCAGGTCTGGATTGGTGGTTCTTGGGGAAGGAGTAGCTGGTGTGACAGAGTTTGCTCTGAGAAATAACTCTAAAAACAACAGGCCATCCCTTCAAGCTTGGAACAAAGTACTCTCTACTCTACCAGCAGTCATACCCAAATGAAAAATTCAAGGGTCAAGTAGTTGACTGGGAACCTAGACAGGCAGTGAAAACAGTCTCAGATTCAGTCTCAGAATTTGGAATCTTTCTTTGGTGACAAAGAAGACCAAAACATACAGTTAGAAGAATTCAACAAAGTCAAAGAGCCTGCATCAAAAGCCTCCAAGAATAACATGAACTGGTCTCAGGCCATGAAGAGCTCAAAAAAATTTGGAAAAGCAAGTTAGAGAAGTAGAGGAAAAATTGGGAAGAGAAAT
>CM053623.1:230504521-230523616 GCA_028646595.1 Phalanger gymnotis
GCTGGAGTCCTGCTTCCCTCTGCCCCTTTGTGGGTTCCGTAGTTCTAGAATTGGTTCAGAGCCATTTTTTCATAGGTTTTTGGAGGGACTTGGAGGGGAGCTCATGCCAGTTACTGCTTTCCAGTCGCCATCTTGGCTCCGCCCCCCAGATCATTCAGAATTTTGATATCCCTGACACTATATGAACAGAACCACATCACACCCTTATAGTCATCCACTGTTACTTGCCCTCGCTGCCGAATTTTATTGTTCTTCTTTTTATTCTTCTGACTCCTCCTTCTTCCTCTTCCTCTTCTTCTTCTTGTTCCTCTTTTGCTTATTCTTGTTCTTGTTGCTGTTGTTTTACTTCTTCTTTTCTCTTTCTCCTATTTTATTGATATGTTTTGTTCTTACATTACAAAGATTTACAAATTACTCTCACTTTAAGACAGTTTTCTTTGAAACAAAATAAAGCAGATAAAATTAGCAATACAGTGACTTTGTCTGAAACTGCACGCAACATTCCTCTTCTCTAGTACCCCCCCCAACCTCTCTATTAAAAAATCTATTTCCTTTCTAGCTTACTAGATACTCAATTGGGAAAATAAAGGCAAACTTCCTTTAAAAATATGCGTAGTTGAGCAAAAGAAATTTCCCCAATAGCTTCTCACATATATACAAATAATCTAGGTTTGTCTTCAACAATCCATCTATATATTTACACAGATATATCTTTATATAGATTGATATATCTAAATCTTTATTACTAGATATATTGACCTATGTAGTTGTTGTTGTTGTCCAGTCATTTCGGTCATGCCTGACTCTTTGCGACTCCATTTGGGGTTTTCTTAGCAAAGATACTGGAGTCCTTTTTCATATCCTTTGACCACTTATCAATTGGGCAATGACTCGTATTCTTAGAGATTTGACAAAGTTCTTTATATTTTTGAGATATGAGACCTTTATCTGAGAAACTATTTATAAAAGGTTTTATTCCCCCAATTTTCAGCTTTCCTTCTGGTCTTGGCTACATTTGTTTTATTTGTACAAAACATTTTTTTTATTTCAATGGAATAGAAATGATTCATTTTACACCTCACAGTGTTCTCTATCTCTTATTTATTCATAAATGGCTCCTCCATCTTCAAGTCTGATAGATAATATGTTCTATGTTCTTCTGATTTGATCACATGAAAAAATGCTCTAAATAATCATTGATTAGAGAAAGGAAAATTAAAACAACCTTGAAATATCATTTAGACCTAACAGATTGGCTAACATGATTGATAGGAAAAGTGACAAGAGTTGGAGGAGATGTGGAAAAATTGAGACCCTAATTCACTGTGAGGGGAACTGTAAAGTGACCTATTTTGGAGAGCAATCTAAAATTGTGCCCAATGAGTTATTAACCTTACCTATACTCTATGACCCAGCAATATCATTACTAGGTCTGTTTCCCAATATGATTAGGGAAAAAAGGAAAAAAAGCAGTTCTCTTTTGGTGGCAAAGAACTGGGAAATGCAGAGATGCCCATCCATTGGAGGATGACTGAACAAGTTGTGGTATAAGATGGTGATGGAATGATACTGTGCCATAAGAAATGATGAACTCGCTGATCTTTGAAAAATATGGGTAGACACGCATGAAATAATGAAGAGCAAAATGAAGAGAATCAAGAGATTGTGGGATCCCATAACACCAATATTGTTTTAATAACAACTTGGAGTGACTAAGTCATTTTGACTATTATAAATACCTAAATTAACTACAAAGGGCATATGGAGGAAGACGACATCTGCTTCCAGCAAAAGAACTGATAAATAGAAGTATGTACAGAATGGTTTTACATACATACATATATATATGTATATATACATATATATATATATGTACACTCAGATACACACACATTTGTATCTAATGGTAGCCATCTCTAGGGTGGAGGGAGGGAAGAACAAAAGAAAACTGCATAACTTTATTATGTATTTAAAGAGAGTATCAAGTTGTACATAACAAATTTGCAGTTTCATGTACAATCATCTTTTTTACTACTTTACTATGTTAAGGAAGTGCTTGTTTTATGTCTTAAATTCAGAATAATTTTTTAAGTGGGAAAAAAGATATTAGAGTAGTCTGCCATTTCCTTCTCCAGATCATTTTACAGATGAGGAAACTGAGGCATATAGGGTTAAGTGATTTGCACAGAAGCACATGGATAGTAAGTGTCTGAGGCACATTTGAACTCATGTCTTCCTTACCCCAGGCCCGGTGCTCCATCCTCTGCACCGTCCAGCTGCCCCTATATAAATATAGCTCCATATATTAAGATCTAGATTATGTATAGATATAGAGAGACATCATTTATGTAGACATATAGATTGATAAAAAGATGATAGTGATGAAAGATAGATAGATAGATAGATAGATAGATAGATAGATAGATAGATAGATAGACAGACAGACAGACAGATATGGACATGGATAAACAGGATGTCTCATTCTGTATCCTAAGTTTGTTACCTTTGTGTCATGGCTAACAAGTTTCATCATTAGTTCCTTGGGATAATAAATGATTACTCTTTTGATCATTCTGTTGATCATCAATCTTACCTCTTTCAAAATGGTTTCTTTTTACAGTGTTGGTGTTAATGTATGAAATGTTCTGATTATTAGAATTCTGAAAATAGCATTTTCATTTTTATCAATTTATAAAAATCCTGAAAATTATTATTTTTTTCAATAATGCTGATGCTGCAATGTAAATTGTTCTTTTGGCTCTGCTCACTTCACTTCGTTACATTTCATTTAAATCTTTCTATTTCTTTCTGAACCCATCTATTCCCCAATTCCTTACAGCACAGTAGTTTTTCATCACAGTTATATACCACAACTTATGCAACCATTTCTCAAATGATGGGCAGTCCCTTAGCTTGCCACACAAAAAGAGCTGCATATAAAGAACCTTCCCATCTTTTTTTGATACAACTGGGCCAGAAGGCAGGTACTATTTAATAACACCGGGCGTATCATTCCAAATGACTTTTCAGAATGAGTGTATCTGTACATCAGCAGTGTGTCAATGTTCCAGTTGTCCTACAGCCCTTCCAAAACTTGTCATTTCCCATTTGTCATCCTTGCTAATCTGATGGGTGGGAGGTGAGATATCATAATTAATTTAATTTTCATTTTTCTAATTAATCATGACTTGGAAGAATCTGGCTATCAACAGTCAGTTTTTTTTTCCCTTTGATATCTGTCTGTTCATATCCTTTGAGTATTTTTCATTTAGGGGAATGGCTCTTTTTTCTTCTAAATTTGAATCAGTTACATATATATCTTGGATATGAGATGTTTAACAAAGAAATTTGCTGCAAAAGTTTTACTAATTATTTCCCTTTCAGCATTAAATTTATTATATTTGAACATTTTTTAAAAAATTTACATAATCAGAATTACCCACTTTGTCTTCTGTGACCTATATCCCTTCTTTGTCCCTAATCTATCTTCTATATATAGATCTAATTGGCAATTTTTTCTGTGTTTCTTTACTTTGTTTGTGATGTGACCTTTATAACTAGGGCACACTGATTTAGAGTTTATCTTTGCATAGTGTGTGAGGTGTTGAGCTAAATCAAGTTTCTTCTATATTGCTATCCAGTTTTCCCAGGGGATTTTTTCAAATAATGATGCCTTATTCCAGTAGCTGGGGTCTATATTCTTATTTAATACTAGCATATTAGAATCATTTTCATCAGTGTGTTGCATATGGTCCTTTAAAAAATCTATGGTTGCTGGTGAGTTGCCTATGATTTCATAGGTCTCTTCCCATAAGGCCCATTTTTCCTCATTGCTATACTTGTTTCCCATTTGTGTCTTCAGAATTTCATACTTAAAATCTTCCTAAATCACTGATCTGACTTTGTCACCTTCATGCTCCAAAGCCATCAATGGCTCCCTCTTTTCTTTAGAAGAAAGTATCAGATTACTCTTCCAGTCAGATTTCATTGCACTTACTTTCATGCTCTAGTCAGCAGTAGTACAGTAGGAGGAATACTGCATATGGAGTGAGAAGAACCAGACTCAAATTCTGTCTCTACTCCTTCTGACTCTCTCTGACTTTGGTTGAGACATTTCACCTTCACGTTGTGATGAACTATCTCATCCTGGAACATTTTTAAGCAAAAACTAGATAACTCTAGTCTATGGATATTCTAGGAAGGATTTCTGTTGGGGCATCCCTGGACTAGAGAACAGGGCCTTACAAGAACCTCTCTGGAGTAACCCTGATAATTAAATCTATTTTCTTATTTCTTCATTTTCTTCTTACTTGTGATTGTCTCTCAGAAGACTGAAGTTAAGAGAGAATGAAGACACTACCTTTTGCTCTGGTTGTTAAAATGAAGCAGGACTATTTCTGAGTCAGCATCTCCTAGGCTGTTTTGTTTCATCAGGTGAAATTTGTTTCTTTGGTTAATCCTGAATAGAAATATCTTGGTCTTTTTTCTGGTTTGGTGGAAATCCATGACAAGCCAATTTATACATGTTCACAAATTCCAATAAAATGGATTGTATCTGAGTATTGGGGATTTATAATTATAATAACTTATATTTGCATAGCATTTCACATATCCTGTGTTTCACTCTATACTTGCCATAATCTTCTGAGATGGGTAAGGCTGGGATTATCATCTCTATTTTGCAGGTAAGAAGGTCATGGAACTTGCCTGGGGTCAAACAGATAAGGAACAATAGGAACCTGAAAACTGGGAATGTCAGAGATAGGAGCCACCTTAGACACCATCTCATACAACTCTTCATCCCTGCCCCCCCCTCCACTTACAAGGGAGGAAACTGAGTCCCAGACTCAGGACCTGATTTGACCAAGGTCACTCCGCAGCATAGTGAAAGAGTTGGAGCAGCATCCAAGATGTCCTAAACCCTAGCTTAGGGCTCTCTCTGTGGCATGATGGTCTACTTCTTGCTCTTGGCTACTGCAAGTTGCTACTCTTGAACTGCTGGAAGATTTTAATTGTGGGCTGAATGCACGTGTTATGTTTGACAATCGCTGTGATTTTGAGGCCCAGAAGCAATTTGCAAAAGGAGGGAGGAGGCACCCCACAGTGAAAGGTAGGACAGTCAATATCAAATCCAGAACATTTGGCCCCAGCAGATGTGTCAGCTGTCAACACGACTGGGTAATTCAGCACCCCTCCATGCTGCGGCTTTCATTCCAGTGGCAGCTATTATCATGGACCGTTGAAATACACCCAGGGAGATGCCAGCTACAGAAGATAATAGAGCATTGGGCCCGAGAAAGGGGCATTAATCTCTTTTTTTGTGTAAATCTGTATGTTCACCTCATTTGCAGTGCCATGTGGGCTTCATTCAATTATGCTGTTTTTAATCAAGCAGTCTGGGTGTTATTAGGGCTTGTTGACTGCCCAGTGTTTCCTACATTCATGGCGAGAAAATCAATTGGCCCATCGGGTGCGGCCAGAAGGTGCTTTTCTGATTTGTGATGCCAAGGATCTGTTCATACATAGTGATTTTGTATGACAATCCTAAATGAGCAATTACCTTCTCAGGTGGGTTGTCTCCCTTCCCCCCAAATAACACCCTTTCAAAATAGGCTTGAAAAAGTATTCTGCATCTGCTCCAGCTAAACAACAAAGACCATTGGCCCGCTGTCCTCCAACTAACTAAGATACAGGATTGTTCCTCATGATAAATTTTGAAGAAACTAAATCAAGAAGCATTCTGGCTTCAGATATCTGAGCCTCAAAGGGGTGCCCCATAGATACAACAGGCTATTTGAAGGAGTGCACAGAATTCCCCTTTGAAGGATGCATAAAGTGTTAAAATGTCTAGAGCAAAATGGGAATAGCAAAAATGGGGAGGACATTTTTAATCAATTGCAAAATGGATAGACAGTCAAGCTTAATCTTCTCCCCAAGGATTACAAATAGGTTAGATTCTTACTGTTTGTGATTGTAGATGGACAAAAATACAAGTAAATACATACTGCAGGTGTATAAATAAGGAAATGGCCAATGAGGACATGAATAATACTTGTATTTTTATCCATCTATTTTTGTGACCACATTATCTCCAACTATCAAACTATTGGAGCTCCTCAAGGATGGAGGCCATAACTGTATTTTTTTCCATTTCCCTTCTATTTCCCCAACCACAAAGAGCTTCCTTCAGTGTATTTATTGTCTTCCCCCATTAGAATGTCAGCTCCCTGAGGGACAGAGCTGTCTTTCTGCTCATATTTTGGTTGCCAGAGATTAGTATAGTGCCTGGCATATAGTAAGAACATAATAAACACTTGGTGACTGACTGACAAATATTCAGAGAAATATCAGAGTGTCTAGAGAATTCCATGAACTTTACCACCCACCTCAGAAACTATTTTGAGGATTGTACCAGAGGAAATGATGAATGAGGCAGGGCTTGGTAAGCAGCAGAAGGTTATGTATTCAAGATGCTATGTGAATGGAGCAGAGGGTATGGAGGTGAGTCATAGCTCATAACGATGAAGAGGTAGCTGAAGCCTGGTATCCAGGGCCTTGAAGACCATGTTGGGCACTTTGGAAGAGTCCTTTTTATCTGTTTCCTGTGGCATGCTTATGTTATCATCAAGGGAGCTGAGGTTTAGAAGAAAGTTTAACACATTGAAAGTCAGAAACACCATTTTAAAAACATACATCTGGCTGAAGCAACGAAGCAACTCCGATTAGATGCACTTTAGCTTGGAAACAGAACATAGGTTTTAATATCAGAGCATCTGTGTTTCATTGACTACTCTGCCACTTAGTATATGTGTGGCTTTTTGCTTGGTTATTTAACCTTTCTGTGCCTCAGTTTCTTTATATGTAAAATGAAACAATTGGACTAGATAAGCTCAGAGTTTTTTCATTTATCTATATGATTCTATGAGCTTGCTAAAGATTCTTAACAACAACAAACTACCCCAAACGACAAATCAACAGCATCAATATAACAAGGGGGAGGCAGGAGGAGACACTAAAAAGAAAAAGGAACTACAAACAAAGACCGGAATGACAATTACATGAATTAGTCATGTGACATGGCACCCAAGAAAGTGAATACCATTTGAGCTACACCAATAATTCAAACACTGGGCATTTACAGAATACTTTGAAGTTTCATAGGAACTGGGCCAGGAATTTCATTAATATACAGAATTTCTGGGTGAGAGAGCTAGGTCTCCCAACTCAGAATGACACTTTCTCTCCAACTTAGCCTCAGTAGGCCTCCTGGAGCATCAGATCGTGAACTCCTGAAGACCAGGGGGTTTATTTTGCCTTTTTTTGGAATCCTCAGAGTTTAGCACAGTGCCCGGCACATAGTAGGTGCTTAGCAAATATTTATTACCTGCCTGACTGACTAGAACACGAGAGATTTCCTGAACTCTATAATGGTGATGATAATTGCAACTGGAGATCACATAAGACGAAGACTTTGCAAACCTTAAAATGTCAGTTACAACTTATTTCTTTGAAGTCTTCAATGACTTTCCTTCACTAACAGTCTGAAGTTGTAGACCAAAAATAATGACTCCCATTGCTCCCCTGCTTTGAGGTTTCCAAAGCGCTTTCTGTATAACTAACTCTGTGAGGGAGGTTATAGAGAGATAATCATCCCCATTTTCCAGTGTGGAATTGAGGAACAGAAAGGGGATGTGACTTGACCAGGGTCACACTGCTAGTGAGTGTCATAAGATTGGAACTCAGCTTTTCCTGAGTCCAAGCCCAGCAAAATTTCTGCTATATGCAACATGACCACCAATCATGTGACTAAAATTGTGGGATGGTTTAATGATAAGGAATCCACACCTTTGGAGGGAGAGAGGCTGATTTGAAAGGTAATAAACTAATCCAACCAAATGTCTTGGAGGGTCTTCAAGGGAAGACGTCTTCCTAAGCACTGTTTTTGGTGGTTGTGTACCAAGTAAACCACGCACTCCTTTTCTGTGACCTGGAAAAAAAACTTATACTTTCCATCGGGAAATATTTCCACCCAAGTTCATAGAAATAAAGTTTTCCCCCAAATCATGTGAGAGAGTTGAATGAATGGACTTCAGCAGAGCTGGTGAGCCCTCATCACTAAGGAGCACACTTAATAGCACAGTTATATTTTTCTGTGTTAAAATAATTATAGTGGGTGCGGTTAACACTATTTAATTAGCATGACATTTATCATACTTTGGCAAAACAAGGCTGCAATTAATTTTAGTTAGGATGGAAAGAAGTCTGCCATTAGAAGGGGCTTAACCTATTCTGACTTTCTAAATTCCTAGCTAATTGAGTTAAATGGAAGAGTATTTAAAGCAGGCTGAGGTGGGAGTAAATGTTACCCATTGTCTGAGATGAGATGGTGTGATTGTAACGGGAGCCCTCTGTTTGGCTGTGAGATGATAAATATCAATTCAGCAGCTCTGATGCAACTGGCTTATTAGCTGGTAATTATGTGATATTGGAGAAACACTAAGCGACAGAAAATAATCACTTCTTAAGGATGCCCTGTTAGTCAAATTTAACTCCTCAGTTTGTGTCTTTCTCCAAGCTTGGTTGGAACCAAGCACTCAGAAAGAATAGAATATACTGAGGCAGGCTGATAACCTTGTTGGTTGCCCACACCAATGGCTATAACTTCCTTTAGCCACCAAAGATGGGAATGGCCTTTTCTTCTCTTCTGATCTTCATCTGTAAACTGCCTGTTCATATTCTTTGACCATTTACCAATTGGGGAATGACTAGTATTCTTATGAATTTGACTCAGTTCTCTATATATTTGAGAAATGAGGCCTTTATCAGAGACACAGGCAGTAAAAATTATTTCCCAGCTTTCTGTTTTCCTTCTAGTCTTGGTTGCATTGGTTTTGTTTGTTGAAAAACCTTTTAAATTTAATGTAATCAAAATTATCCATTTTGCATTTTATAAAGTTCTTTGTCTCTTATTCAGTCATAAATTCTTCCTTTCTCCATAGACCTGGCAGGTAAACTACTTAATGTAGTTTTAAGCTATTATAGTCCCAATCCCAAATGCACTAAGACTTTTGGGACACTACAAGTAAAGATAAGTTTTTGTTTCTTTTTGGCCAAACTTGTCATATTGTGAGTATTGGGATTTCCCGCTGCAGAAACTTCTTCTGCCAAAGCAGATAAGCACATGTTCTTCAACTTGGAGATTTAGAGACTTGCCTGTGGGGACAGAGAGGATGAATGCATACTTAGTCAGCCAGTTTATCATGACTCCTACACTTCAGCCTAGATGTAAATAAACCTTTCTCTACAGGATTACTGTGTTATTAAGCAAAATTGTCTCCTTAGCATGGCTTTTGTCTCTTTTGAGTGGAAGTACTTTCAGCTGTTAAGTGCTAAGCCCCAGGCCCAAAGCCCTATCAGGTGTGAAACCTGTGTGGGTGTAGATTAATGACTTAAGAGGGGCCAGCTCGGGAATCAATGGTCTCTGGTCTCTGGTTGTTGAGGTGGGACTTGAGAATGCCAGAGCCTCAGCTTCAAGGAAAGGTGAGCCAAGAGACAGTTTCAGTGGAAGCAGAAGCTGCTGCGGAAGCCGGAAGCTGCGGAGGCAGGGCTTACCTGTGTGTAGACCCAGGAGTGTGAGCAGGAACGTGAGGCCAGTAAAAATGATTTGGCTAAATACTATCTTGTTTTTCTGTGGCCTCCTGGTTACTCTTGTGAGGCGGGCTTTCTGGGCCTGGAGTCTTTTTGTCAAGATGTCAGAATGGGGAGGCTGGTTCACGGATCAGCTGCGGTGGGGCCTAAATAAATTTTTTCTTGTTTTCTACTTAGAGAATCTCTCATACCTTGCTATTTCGAACCATTCAAACATATACGTGATTATATTTGAGACTGTAAATTCGGCCTTCCTACTATAATTACTTCCCCCAAAGTGGGATGGATACTTTCTGGGATAGAGCTTTTTCTCTCACTGGAAGTCTTCCAATAGACTTCTGACATTCAGCACAATGCCTTGAATACATTGTGTCATCATTGTTAAAAGGGATTTGAGAAAAAGAACAATGTTGGGAAGCACAGCTCTCTAGTCCATACATGGCTTTCCTCTTTCTCTACAGATGAGTAAATAGATCATGATTTAAGGATAAGTAAGAGAATGCCAGCAAGGCAATCAGGAGAATGTGCTGAGCTGTGAAGGAAGCCAGAAGTGCTTGAAAGTGAAGGGAAGAGGGAAGTCCAAGCATGAGGAGCAGCCCCTGCAAAAGCTTGAAGGTGGGAAATAGAAGGTCAGCCTAGGGAACATCATATCCAAGTGGCTGGAATGTAGCATGTATGAAAGGGATTTGAATAAGATCAGTAAGGTAGGAAACAGCAGATTGCATTTCAGTAGTTCAGAACATCGTCAGGGAAAGACTGAAGAGTGCTTCATGTCACCCATTTGGAGATTTACTAACTCTCCATACCAGGAAAGCTCTGACTCCTGACTTTTCCTCTCTGTGTTCTAATGCCCACCTCTCTCAGCCTTTCCCATGGAGAGTTGTGGGAGTTGTTCTGCAACCACCCCCACAAACTCATCCACTATTTTTGATTTTCCCAGGCCCTTCTCTCTATGCTGAAGCTTTTATGACCTGAAGACCCAGGCTGCCTTAGTGGCCTGTTCCAATATGCCCATGGGGCCTGACCATTCTCTTTCCTGTGAGACTCTCATAGCCATATTTACAAAGGTAAACTATTTGGACTGAATTCAGATAAAAATAATAAAAACATACATTTATAGAATATGTTCTATATAACGTTTATGAAGTAGAATATATACATGACCTTGACCAGTCCTCACAGAGATCCAATGAGGCAGGCATAACAATTAGAGTTAATTGTTTTACACTTGATTTGCACCTATAACACACACTCATTGTCTGAGGAGGGATTTAAATCTCACTGTCTGTGTCTCTCCCTATCTCTCTGTTTCTGTCTTTTTCTGTCTCAGTCTCTCCCTCACTCCTTCCTTCCTTCTTTTTCTTTACTTCTCTCTTTCTCTGTCTCTGTCTCTCTCTCTCTGTCTCTGTCTGTTTCTCTGTCTGTCTGTCTCTGTCTCTCTCTCTGTCTCTCTCTCTCTCTGTCTCTCTCTCCTCTCCCAATGTTCTTTCTGCTACATCACACTGCCTCTCAAAAAGACAAAAACCTTGCCCTCAATTCCGTCCCACTCTTGTCTTTGGATGGGAGTTTTGCTTCATGCCATGGTTCTGGAAGAAGTGGGGTTCTGTACAGACTCTCAGCCATCTGGAGGGAACAGGAAAAACTAAGGTGATGAATGCCCAGAAAGGGCAAGTTTATTAACTGAGAAAATGAGATCTGAACCTATCAAGTGTTTTTCTAACACAGGGTGTTTACATTCAAAATAGGTAGTTTTGAGGCCAATCCAGTAGGGTAGTTATGGATTTAAGCTTTCAATATTTAATATTTTCAATCAAAGCTCAGTTCTGTAGCAACCAGGCTTATTTATAAATAAGGACTGGGCTCTTTCATCCTCTTGTGACACATTCTCAGGTTCCTTTCCAAGACCCTCAGGATCTCTTTCAGCTCCAGATCCCTGCCCTCTCCAGGTTCCCTCACAGCAGCCATAGGAGGGAGACAGAACTTCAGGTCTGGGAACTAGTTCAAAGGGCACCTCCTATAACCAGAAGCTTCCTTTCCAAAATCATTATTTAGGGCATCTAGGTGGCAAAGTAGATAGGACATTGACTCTCAAGACAGGAAAATGTGAATTCAAATCCAGCCTCAGGTATTTTCTGGCTGTGTGATTGTGGGTAAATGCTTTAACTTCTGCTTGCCTCAGTTTCTTCAATTGTAAAAAGGAGATAATAGCGTCAATTTCACAGGGTTGTTGTGAGGATCAAATAAGCAATTTGTAAAATGCTTGCCACCGTACCTGGCACTTAGTAGGCACCTCCTTTCCCTTGGTCCTCTCCTTTTGTCTCAGTCAAGCGGCCATCCTGATTCTATTGGAAGACTTCCAGTGAGAGAGAAAGCTCTATCCCAGAAGGTATCCATCCCACTTTGGGGGAAGTAATCCTGTAGAGAAAGGTTTATTTACATCTAGGCTGAAGTTGCCTCTTTCTAACCTACCTGTTTCTGCCTTCTGGGACCCAGGAGGACAATGGTGACTCCTCTTCCATGTGGCAGTCCTTCAGATTCTTCCCCTTTTTGTGGATCATGGATCTCTCTGAATGTCTTCTGGAACCTATGTACTCCTTCTCAAAATCAGGTTTCATGTGAATAAAATGAAACACCTAGGATTAAAAAAAACCTATTATATTGAAATACAATTATCAAGATTATTTTCCAAAAGAAAAAGAAAAAATTAATTAATGGACCTAAGGACCCCTGCCTTAAAACAATGACTATGTTTCTTGGGTCATCTCTTCTGTGCCTTAAAACAGTATCAGTTTCTTTAGCTACCCTTACATGAATATTCTCAGCTCTCCTGGTTGCCCTAATTTGGACCTGTTCTAGTATTTGTCATTGCCTTTCCTAAAATTTGTCACCTACAGTGGAACACCATTGGTTCCCTAGTGGTTTCTCCTCCCTTGTTTTCCATTTCTACTGTGGATGCCCCAGTCCTGCCCCACACGCGAATATTACAAAAACACACTCAGTTGCCTCCAATTAAGTTCCATGGCCTTCCCTTAAACAAGACAAATAAAGAGATTATTCCATTCTGTATTGGCTGACAGATGTAATCTTTCTGGAAAGCCCGTTTGATCCCATCATTGGACCCCAACAAGGGGTCTCTCTTTTGGTTTTCTCTTTCTTTTAATAAAACTTATTTGTGGAAGGCATGAATTACATGTTCCCAGGTGGAGAATTTCTTTAGGCAAACCACTTGGTACCACACAAACTTCTAGGTTTCCTACAAGGAATCTCTTGATCCAGAGAATCAGAATATCCCCCAAAGCCCAGCTGGGCCTTTTGAGAGTTTAGGACACAATGGTCACCTGAGGACAATCAAAGCCGGGAGAGTAAGGGAAGATGCCATGAGTGAAGAGCATGGCCTGCCTTTGCAGCAGCCTAACATTGATGGCTGTATTCATAAAAGTACTTGTCCCTGCTCTTCAGCTGTTTGGTAAATTATTAAAAAATCAGCCTTCCACTTCCAAAGAGATCTAAAATGATAAACTCGGTGGGGGAAGTTCTGCCAAAGCACTTTCTTATTAAAAATCATGACATTAAAAAAAGCCCTAATATCTTTTGAGAGAACTCAAGCAGTCCAACTGGGTCTCCAGAGTAATCTCCATAAAAAGGTTTTCAATATTTTTAGATTTTTATTTGCTATTTATTTGAATCACTGTGAAAGCTCAGAATGATTTGGAGTTAGGGGGTTTGATGAGTTTGTTTAATGCCCACTGTCTAAGTGTTTCAGTCCATTAATTTTCCCAAATCAGAAGGCCGCTATGGCCTATTAACTCTTTCCTTCTGTCTCTCTCTCTGGCTCCAGGCCCACTCTCAGTGCCGCCTCTCCTTGACTCATCACCACCAACTTTGTAGTTTATGTCGCTGACTCCTCAGATGACCCTGCCTCTAACTTGATTTCCCTCTGGATGGTGAGAGAGTCTATCAGCTCATGCACTTACTCCAAAGGTCATGCTCTTATCACCAACGCTGCTTTTCCCCTCTGGGTTCCCTCTTTGACCCCGTTATTGATGGCCACAGCAGCATCCAATTTGGCTTCTGTTCTTTATTCTTTAAGTGTCCAGTGCTCAGTGGCACTTAAGTAATTGTGTGTTCCCTTCTCAGAGTCCTAGGTCATAAGGAGTGGGCTGCTGGAATCCTCCAGAGGGCTGCTGACCCTTACTGGGTTTACCTTCAACAGTAACAGTTACCCTCATGACCCCTCAAAAAGATCAGACTCTGGGGTCTTATATTGTTATACAAGCACTGCAGTGTAGTGGTCTTAGAAGTCACAAAGACTGGATTTGAATCTTGTCTGGAACACTTATGAGCTGAGCCATCTCAAGCAAGTCAATTCTCCTCTATGAGCTTCAATTTCCTCATCCATAAAATGGGATTAGTAATCCTTGTACAGCCTACTTCCCAGTAGTGTTGCTCAGAAAGAATTTTATAAATCTTAAAGTACATAGAAGGATAGACTATGAAGACCAGTATTAAGATAATGAAAAGATAATGATGATAATGGTGGTGGTTATGACAACAATGATGACAAAGATGATGATGATGGCAGTGGTGGTGAAAGTGAAGGTCCTGCTGATAGGTTATGGTATAAATAAGGAAGAGGAGTTGAAGGAGAAGATGAAGATGATGTATAAAAATGAAGAAGGGCTAAAGATGGTGATGAAATGACAGAGACAGAAATGTGGGTGGAGGTGATGAAGACGAAAGTGATGAAGAAGATGGAGATGGACATGGAGGTGGCGGTGAACGTGACTGTGGAGGTGAACGTGACGGTGGAGGTGAACATGATATTAATGATCATAGGGCTGCACCACAGGGTGCATTTGGTGAGACAGATTTTTCTCCATGCAAATTAAATCATCTCACATGAATACAGAATTTGCTGCTTCTATCAAATGGACTTGTGGGCAGTACCTCTTTGGGGCCCTGCAGTGGCCTACTAGGTAGAGGATTTGAAGGTACTGAAGCCCAAAGGAGAGAGCCTCACACATAAGAGACCTGATCTTCCCTGGGGCCAGCAGCTGTGGCTGGCAGAGCTTATCTGTTCATTCTGTAGTCTCTCAGACCCATGATCAACCTAAAGCCTTATATTGGAGAGCTGTTCACACAGATATACACAGATAGACACATCCATATATACACACACATATGTATATGTGTATATCATATATAATATATCGTATATAATAATGTGTATATCATATATCACATACATACATATGCACATACAATGTATTCATTCATTCATTTATTTATTTATTCATCTATTCATTCATTCATTTATTTGTTTGTTTGCTTATTTGTTTATCTATTTGTTCATTTATTTATTCATTCATTCATTCATTCATTTATCTATTCATTCATCTATTTATCTATTTAGTTATTTATCTATTCATTCATTCATTTACTTATTTACTCATTCATTCATTCATTTATTTATTTATTTACTTACTTACTTACTTACGTATTTATTTATTTATTCTATGGGCAGCCAGGTGGTGTAGTAGATAGAGCAATGGGGTCTGGAAGTCAGGGAGGCCTGAATTCAAATCTGGCCTCAGACATTTAATAGATATATGATCCTGGGCAAGTCACTTCACCCTGATTGCCTCAGTTTCTTCATCTGTAAAATGATCTGGAGAAGGAGAAGGCAAACCACTCCAGTATCTTTGCCAAGGAAACTCCAAATGGAGTCACAAAGAGTAGAACATGACTGGAACATATATGCATGCATATATGTTATATATAAACTATATATTATATATTTATATTCACATATATAATAATTTGGATACCATGATCATGGCCAAATGGTGGACACAACTGAGAGTGCCAAGAATATTTAAGACAGATTCTTGGGTCTGGGAAGGTGTGGGGCAGATTCCTGGAAGATCGAGGATTGGTGCTGCTCCTTAAAGGCTGGAAAGTGTTTGGGGAAACAAAAGAGAAGGAGCAGGGCATTTCAAATGATAGAAAGATTATCACCAAAAGCTAAGAAAGAGCCTGACATCTGTAAGGAGTATTAAGGGATCTGGATGTATGATAGGGAGTAGGTGTTCAGAGGGAGGAAAGATAAACTGCAGCACTTACTAGGGAAAGGTTGTGGAAGGCCTGTCTCCTTAGCAGCCACCACCTCTCCTATCCTGGCACCCCAGAGAGCATGGCTACCAGGAGATGTGCATTTGGCCTTCCCCAGTCTGTCTCTATCCTGACCCACCAATCTTCCCTGCCACCTGCACAGATCTTGCCCCAGTGACCCACCATGCCAAGATCTCCTTGCCCAAGCTTGTCTGCCTTTATGTTGTCGACAGGAGACTTTTTCAGACTTGGATTGGATTGAATGTCTTTTGAGGCACCTTCCATCTTGAAAAACCACTAATTCTTCTCACCCTGTCATCCTGCATTGACAGTCACCTGCTCAATCAGCAAGCACTATTTATTAGGTGCCCATTAGGCACCAACAAGGCAACAAACAAGAGGCAGCTTCTGTGCTCAAGGAGTTCCCATTCTCCTAGGAGTCAGCATTTCCCAGATAAGGAAGGGCCACAGAAATGCCACATGAATATAGGAGGAATGGCCATTCTTTATATGCTCGTCCTAGCCCTCTATTAGATTGTGGACTTGTTGAGGGGAGAGGCCTCTCTTTGAGACCATCTTTGGGTCCTTCTCAGAGTCTAGTCCAGGGCCTGAAACATAGGATGTGGTAGCCCTCAGAGGGGTGAAATTCTCCCAAGAGGCATAGAATCACGGGAACCCTCATCTTCTTTCATTTCGACTCAGACCATCCATCCTTTTCTCTAGTCTGTGACAGTGGTTACTTAGAAAGAATTGGATGACAGCTGGGGGACACCACCATTTCTTCACTCTCCATACCATCCCTTCCTGCCCATGCTGTTCTTGTTAATACCGCCACTGATTTATTCATCGGCAGAGAAGGGCCATATGCCTGTCAGATCAATGACACAGACTGGCTTTAATCAGGGTCAGTGCTGCACACAGAAGGCTAATCATATTTGTACACTGAAATAAACCTTTAAACAACTCATCGATACCACAAAGGATCCAATGGGAAGCTTTGACTTTCAGTCAGAGAGGCAGCTTGTAGCTGGGACCCCAGCCGATGGCCCCAGCGCTGTCTCTGGCTGACCTTGCTCCACAGTTCAAGCTGAGGATCAGATTAGATGCTATTGGACTCCTCAGAGGTGTCAAGGCCCATGGGCCCAGGCATGCTTGCTGAGACTGTTTTATGTTCAACTGAAGAACTATACATACAAGACTAGGCATCACTAAAGGGGATTCTCTTGCAGATACTCGGGTGTGTGTGTATGTGTGTGTGTGTATGTGTGTGTGTGAGTGTGTGTGCTTTCTTTGTTTCATGGGTTTGCAGCTGGATATAAGACCCTTCCTAAAAATGAAGGCTCAGGTCAGAACTGCCCAATGGAAGAAGGATACCTATGGGTAGCAGCATGTTCCAGACCACAAAAGATTTTAGGACCTAAGGGATCTTTCGCCATATGAAAGCAGCGAATGCCAAGTCCAGAAATTCTGAAGTAGAGCTGGGAGAGGAAGCAGAGAAGGTGGGCCTGGGCCTCTCCTCAAAATGGATATTCCAGGAGGAACTCACAAAGAGAAAGGGACCATAGGAAAGGGGCCATGTCATAGTTCCATAGGCAGTGGAATGAGCAGTAAAGGGCATGGGACTGGGTCTGGACTCGGAGGAGACAGGTTGGAATCCTTTCTCATGCTCACTGACCTGCATGATCTTGCAAAAGTTGTCCAATCTATGTAGGCCTCGGTTCCTCTGTAAAGCTTAGGCATGGACTAGTGCACTCAAGGGTCCCTGCTAACTTTAAGGCTCAGATGCAAGGGTCACTAAAGAAGAGCAAACATTTATTAAGTTTCGCCCATATCTAGTGTCAATTGTTTGTGGGCTCTGTGGAGGCAAGGCCTAGGCAGCTGAGGGGACAGAGGTAGGAGCTCCCTTTGACAATGTCCCTGAAAGCTGGTCACTGAGCCTGTTTGATAATCTGCAATGGGGGTCATGGGGTGGGGTGTCCTGGAGCAGCCTGTTCCCCTGCTAGACAGTACAAATTGTGGTTTTTCCTAACACAAAGCAGAGATCAATCTCTTTGTAACTCCCACCCCACTCCCCGCCTCAGTGCTCAGAGTTCAGCTATCAAGAGTCAAGTAGAGGATGTTTTCCACATATAGGAAATTGTTCCGGAGGACCCAGAGTCAAATCCAAGCACTGACATTTTCTATGAGTGTGACCTCTCTGATCCTCTGTCTCTTCATCTGCAAAATGGGTGGGATTGACCTTCTAGGATCTCAGGTTCTGTTCACTTGTAGTTCTAGAATCCTTTGATCCTCAGGTAAGCAGTTTGCTTTGTGCAATATCCAATGATGCTAGAGTCAAAGGATCTAGGTTCAAATCCTGCTTCTGATGCTGACTCCACGTATGTCCTTAGGAAAGTCTCGTCATCTCCTTGGGCCTCAATTTCCATGTCTATAACATGAGAAGATTAAATTAGGTGGCTCCTATGCCATTCCCCCCCCCCCCCCGACCCAGCCCCAGATCTAAGCGTCTACGCTCAGATCTTAGAGCACAGCGGCCATATTGCCATCAGGTCCCTCACTGACCCCCACCAAGTCTCTAGTTAAACATGTCAGTGTGCCCACCATGAGCTCTGGTTTCCAATCCTCCCACTGTACACTTCCCACATTCTTGTAGCTTATCTATGCCTTCCTAAATGGGGTATCCAAAACAGAATGCAGTCCTCTATGTCTTGTAGGACTTCCAGGCTCTCACCCCCTCAATCCCTATCTTACGTTAATACAGACTGAGATCTCAACAGCTGGGTTCATGTCAGTCACTCAGGCAATAAGCATTTATTAAGCACTTACTATATGCCAGGCAAACGTGTGTAAATGTTGGGGATAGAAAGGAAGATATCCCCCCTTCTCTGTCTCTCTGTGTCTGTGTCTGTCTGTCTTTCTCTCTCTGTCTCTCCCTCTCTGTCTCTGTCTCTCTGTCTTTCTGTCTCTGTTTCTCTCTCTCTCTCTCTCTCTTTCTCTTTCTCTCTATCTCTGTCTCTGTCTCTCTGTGTCTGTGTCTGTCTCTTTCTCTTTCTGTCTCTCCCTCTCTATCTCTCTCTGTCTGTCTGTCTCTGTCTGTCTCTCTCTCTTTCTCTGTCTCTGTCTCTATCTCTCTATCTCTCTGTCTCTGTCTCTCTGTGTCTGTGTCTGTCTCTCTCTCTGTGTCTCTCCCTCTCTATCTGTCTCTCTCTGTCTCTCTGTTTCTCTCTCCCTCTCTGTCTCTTTCTCTCTGGAAAGTAAAGGATCTCTTGTTTTCTAGCTTCTCACTAACCTTCAGCATATGGAAGGTATAGCATAAGGGAGTGGGAAAGTCCATCC
>CM053623.1:230524116-230541616 GCA_028646595.1 Phalanger gymnotis
TTACCTCCTTAACTTCTTTCTTATTTATTTTGAGGTTAGATTTATCAAGTTCAGAAAGGGGAAGGTTGAGGTCTCCCAAAATTATAGTTTTGCTGTCTATTTCTTCCTGTAACTCCCTTAACCTCTCTTCTAAGAATTTGCATGCCATACCACTTGGTGCATAAATATTAAGCAATGATATTGCTTCATTGTTTATGGTACCTTTTAGCAGGATGTAGTGTCCTTCCTTTTCTCTTTTAATTAAATCTATCCTTACTTTTGCTTTGTCTGAGATTAGGATTGCTACACCTGCTTTTTTTACTTTAGCTGTATTGTAGACAATACAATTTACTCCAGCCTTTTACCTTTACCCTGTGTGTATCCCCCTGTTTCAAATGTGTTTCTTGTAAACAGCATATTGTAGGATTATGGTTTTTAATCCATTCTTCTATCTGCTTCTATCTTGAGCAAGTTTGCCTCTCTGATCTTGGGGATCTTTCATCTCTAATATGTGGACAGTAATCGTTTCACTGCTTAAGTCAGGATACTATGTCAGGGTCAAATGAGATATTGTTGGCAAACAAAAACTCTCATTTGCCATTTAAATCTCTTGACATCCTGCCTACTTCCTACATCTCTAGGTTCTGGATAGTTTAATCTGCTCCATGAACTCTGCATGACAACAAGATCGGTCTTCTTACTGTTCCTCACACATAGACATAACTATCCTGATATCACTGGTTTTCCTCAAGAACAAAGGACCACAGCCGCCACCAATGATGATGACACCATGACAATGATGACTGGGACAGCTCCATGCCCATCCAAAGTTCCTTTGAACAGGTGGTCCCTCATGTCTGACATGCTCTCTTTCCTTACCTCTATTTTCTGGTTTCCCTGGTTTCCTTTGGATTCAGCTCAAATCCCACTTTATACCAGAGACCTTTCCTGGCTTCCATGACTTCTCATTTATTTGCAGATATCTTGTATGCACCTGGCTATTCACATATTGCCTCTCATTTGACTCTAAGCTCTTTGTCTGGTTTTTTTTTTTTGGCCTTTCTTTTTAAGTGTATGCCATTGTGCCTGGTCCATAATAAGTACTTAAGAAATGCTTGGTAACTGAGTGTTGGCCAAACACCGTATTTGCTTTTCCTCCACAGGAACATCTGAGTTTCCTCATTTTAGACTTATACTCCTTTTGATATGGTATTTTATCTCAGAAACCTGAATACCTCACACCCAATACAAAACTTTACGATGACATGATGTATTTTCTTAAGTGCAGATTATTTGTGTAACAAGCATGATCAGAGGCCCTGTGTTCACTCAAACTAAACACTGCATAGACAATGACCACTCTATTTTTCCCCTGAAATTCCAGAAGAGCCTGTTCTTTGATGTTCACAAGCTTTGGTGGATAGATTCAACTGCACATTTGTGTGGTGATTATCTGTGCTCACATACCTCCCCCCACCCATGTCTGCCCCATTTAGAGAGACAGGTCATGCCTTTTCATTTGTTCCCTTTGTGATTGTTCATAAGAAGGCCAACCTCAAATTCAATCAGCCATGAAATTGAGCCTGTGTGAGGGCTCCAGGTCCTTTCTGTTTATGCCCCTGGGAAGGATGGCTGACCTAGAGATTGCTGGTTGCCAGACTTGGTTGGGCAAATAGATAAGTCCCAGGGGTATTCAAATTCCTGCCCAGACTGTCAGCTGAAATATTCCAGATTTGTGATTGTTCTTCTTGTCTTCTCTTCTCTCAAGATGCATTCTCTCCCTCTCCTGACTCCCCCTGCCCCCACCTTTCTATCTCAATATCAGCTTCTGCAAGAGCAGCTCAGCCTGAGGTGGGGCTGGGGGAGAACACTGAAAGGGGCTTTGTCTGGGTGATAAATGAACTCTCTCCTTGCAGGTGTTACTTCTTTGGTTTCTCATGAGTAAAGAATTGGTTTATCATGAGTTTGAAAAAGTGAAAACAAGACTAACGCATTCAGTTTCTTTTCTTCTATTTCTTAGTGGAAGCAGCATCACCAGGAGGCCACTTTCCTTTAGGATTTCAAGAGTTACAAATGTGGACATGTTCTTGATTTAAGAACTCAGCTCTCATTTTTATAATGTTTCTGAGACTTAGTGCCCTCTCCAGAATAGCCCTAAGAAGTAGTTAGTGCAGGTAAATTTGTTTTCAATTTATAGATAAGTCAACTAGTGTCAGTGGATTAAAATGACATGTCCATGGCTATGTGGTCCACAAAATGGAAAGAATCAATGTGAGGGTAAAAATACTGGCATCCTTTCCAAATTTAGCACTCTTTCCATGATGTGATGATCACTGAGACTCGAGAGACATCAGCATCTGGAGGTAATTGTCATGATCCTCTATAAGATGCTTTAGGGAAACAATTGTCCACACCACCTCCAACAATTGCACCACAGGGGCCAATCTTCAGTCATCAGGGATATTGGAGGGGGGAGAGAAAGGATTCCCAAACTCCATGAATTACCCTGAATGCCTTCAGATATTCATTTCCATTTTGATATTCTGTTATTCTGCCCATGAAGAGATTTTCCTCAGGAGCAAGGGTCAATCTAAGGGGAACCAAGAACTATTATGGGACTACAGATTTTTGAAGGGTCTGCTTACATGTGGAGGGTGATGTTACAGTGATGACTGATGATCACAAAAATGTATCCTTGTAGTTCCTGAGCAAACACTTTAAAACAATAACTAAAATAAAGGTCCTCTCAGAGGATTATGTTGAGGATGGACAAAGATTATCTTTCTTGTCCTTTGCCTGTAGAATGAGTAACCATGGGGCATTATTATAAAGAGGAAGATGTCAGCCAAATAGAAAGAATTTCCTAATAATTGGGCTGCCTAAAATGGCTGCATTGTGAATCAGTGAGTTTCCCATTATTGTATGTGAACAAGCCAAAATCTAAGAACACTTGTCGACTGGATCCTTTCCATGCAGTACTGTAATAAGACACAAAGAAGTTTAAGATACCCGTTCTTCACCCAAGGAGCACACAATCAACTCTTACTGTTTGTTTTCTGTTTCTTATTTTTTACTTCTGTTTTTTTCCCTGCCAAGGAGAACATTCTACAGAATGGGATGGAGAGAAAAATTAAGTGATGAGCAGGGAGGTGAAGCTCAAAACAAATAGAAAATTAGTAGTATCCTATTTTCCTTCATTGCCTGGAATCCAGCATGTCTAAAAGCATATCACTCAATCCTGATGGGCAAGGTCAGGCAACAAGCATATATTAAACATCTACTGTGTACCAGGCTTCATGCTAAGGGCTACGGATACAAAGAAGGAAGGCAAAAGACAGTCTTTGCCCTCCAGGTGGCTCCCAGACTGATGGGCAAGCAGCAATAGACGAACGAACAGCCAATGTACAAACCATGGACAGGCAGGAGAAATCAAAAGTAATCACCAGAGGGAAGGTAGCAGCATTAAGGGGGATGGGAAAAGGCTTCCTGAAGAGAACAACTGGGCTTTGAAGAAGCCAGGAAATGCAGGAGGCAGAAACAAGGAGGGAGCATCAGAAACATTCAATGAAAATGCCCAGAGCTGGGAGATAGATTATCTTCTTTGGGCAACAGAAAGAAGGTCAGTATCGGTGGATCAAAGAATACATGGGAGGGAGCAATGCCTAAGAAGACTGGACAGGTACAAAATGCCTAGGTTGCAAAGGACTGTGAATTCCAAATGGAGGATTTTAGGTCTGATTCTGAAGGCAAAAGGGAGCCCTGGCAGTCATTAAATCAGGGTAGAGGTCTGGGGTCAGGTCATAATATGGTCAGATTTGGAATTTAAGAAGATCTTATTAATACCAGAGTGGAAGATGGACTGGAACAGAAGGACTTGAGGCAGGGAGACCAATCATAAGTTATCACAATGGTCCAGTTGAGCCACCAGAGTAGTTGTGTCAGTGGAGAGAAGGGGGTGTATATGAGAGATGTTATGAAGGACATGACCTGTCACCAAGTTAAATGTGAGAGACAATGACACCTAAGTCACAAGATTGAGTGACTGGCAGGATGGTGGGGCCCTCTACAATGTTCAGAAAGACTGAGTGTCCCTCTTTCCCTTACAGGCACACACAGCTTCTTAGCCACTGCTGGCAACCATGGAGATTTCTCAAAATAGAAGAGGCATCGCAGGACAGGAAGAAGCAGATATATCCTGATTATCTACAAAAGAGGGTATTCTACAATCAATGCTACCAGGAATGGCCAACATTTCCAAAGCTCTTAAGACTTCTGATATGCCATGCTTTCATTGTCCCATTTGATCCTCAAGATAATGTTTTTTGAAAAAAAAAAGAAAAAAAAAAGATAATGTTTTTTGTTTTTCATTTTGGTCATGGGGAAATTGAGGCTCAGGGTGGTTTATCATGTGGAATAGCAAGGAGTCGAGACAAGATCAGCTGGGTTTGTATAAGCCTCCTCTCTCCTTGCTGTCCACTGTCTTAGAAACAAACAAACATTCACTAAGTGACCATCATGTTCAAGGCAATGGGCTAAGTGCTTTCCAAATGTTATCCATTTGATCCTCACAGCAGCCCTAAGAGGTAGCTGCTATTACTATTTCAATATTCAGTTGAGGAAAGATTCTGCCTTTGTATTCACAGTGTTTAGATGATCAATAGGAAGGAACATCCTCTATTAAGCACCTATTGTATATCAGGCAAGGTGGTATGTCTTGGAGATACAAATACAAGGATGCATTCAACATCCTGCCTTAATAAAGATGACACAGAAAAGGGAGATTAAAGGGTGTACCTGTGTGGAGGCATGGCTTCAGATGATCAAAAAGGGGCATGGAGGCCCTATTCATGATGAGAAAAAGTGAAGGTTTACCCAGAAAAGCTGGGGAAACCAAGAGCATAGTCTAAGACCTGGTGGTGTACATTATGCATTTGTGTGTACATGTGTGTTCATGCACATGTGTGTTACATGGGTATGCTGTGTGTATACCTATGTGTGTGCATGCGTATGTGTGTGCGTGGGTGTGCTGAGGAGGGAGCATGGGCTAACAGTGCAAATGATATAATGTGAATATGTCCAGGAAGTAGTATGGAGTCCCAGTGTTTATCCAGAGAGCAGAAAAGCCTCCCAGCCAAGCCTATGGACACAGAATAAAAAAGCTGTTGTTGCAGGGTGAGGGAGGCCGCAGTCAGTAAAATGCTAGAGTTGTTGTTCAGTCATTTCAGTTGTGCCTTACTCTTCATGACCCCATTTGGGGTTTTCTTGGCAAAGATACTAGAATGGTTTTCCATTTTCTTCTCCAGCTTGTTTTACAAATGAGGAAACTGAGGCAAACAGGGTGAAATGATTTGTCAGGACATCTGGTGTCTGAGGCCAGATTTGCAATCAGGAAGATGAGTCTTCTGGATTCCAGGCCCAGTGCTTTATCCACCGTGCTACCCCATGCTGGAGCAGATGGCTAGGATGCAGGCAGCATGATGAGACAATGATCAGTAAGTGTTCTGCACGTAACTGATAATAAATGCCTGTTGATTGATTTATTCTCAAACCTAGATGATCCTTTCCTTCAGAGATCAGGCAGTAGAGCCAGGTTTTGCATGTACACAAACTGACTTGATGGGTTTCACAAAATAACCTTGCAGTCCATTAAATAACTGGGCATTACTGTTTCTAAATTTCTTCTGAGTTCAGATATCCATGTTTCTCCATTGGCGGCTTGGATCATGTACCTATGACCTTGACATCAAAGGACTAGGTGTCCAAGGTCATGCATGAAATGATCATATTTCCCAGAAGCTTCCATATTGAGGACCCATTTCTAGCCTGGGATAACGGATCTTTTCTCTGAGCTGCTATCTATTTAATTTATTTAACTGAGTCATCACAGTTATATTCCAGGGAAACTCATTGATTTCAGTCTTTGCCGTATCTCTTGTGGATTCACAGTCATATGCAGTCATATGTCCCTGGATTCAAATGGCTATAAATACATGCAAAGAAGGGGCTTCAATTAGTCTCCCTTTAGTGACATGGAACTCATTCCAAAGGCATGTATATCATGGCATCTGTTGCTGGCCTAGTTGCTGTAATGGAAGCTCTGGGAACAGGAAAGATGGCACGTTTCTGTTTTCCCCCTTTTGAACTTGCTGTGACTTGCTATTCTCCAAGCCAATTTAAATTAAGCCAAATAAATTCAATACTTATTCATTAAGTGCCTACACACTTATGATAAGATGCAGTTGCTACCTTCAGGGACTTTTCAGTCTAGTGTGGGAATAAGTCCTCAATATTTTTTTAGAAAATAATGTATGATGTTTGCTGGACAGAGATACAAGTGACAGGGCTATCTTTGTTCTGTAGAGGAAGGTTCTTTTTAGAAGGAGAGCTAGGGGAGAAGTAAGTAAATTGGAGTTAGACTTTAAACGATGGGCAACAATTGGGAGGGGGTGGGTGGTTGGAGACAGCCATGACAGGATCATAGATCAAGAGCTGCATGTAGGGTTGTATTAATTTTGTATTTTTCTTTATATATTTCCGCCGTTGCTATTCTCATGTTTTCTCACCCAATAGAATGAAAACTCCTTAGAAGTTAGATGATTCCATTCCATGGAACATGCTTCATCAATTTTAGTTGATAGATTCATTGAAAAGAGCTGAGAGATCATCTAGGCCAATGCACTTGTTTTGCAGATGAGGAAACTGAAGCTTAGAGGTTAAATAACTTGCTTGAGGGCACACTGGTAGTAACCAGCAGGGCTAGATTTGAATCCAGGTTTCTAGCTCCAAACCCAGCTTTCTTTCCATTATGACAAGATGACTTTCACTTCCCAAGTTCAGTTCAAATTATATTCCAGGGAAATTCATGTGTACCTACAATTTTCCATTCTTTTTTGTAAAAACATAGAATCCTAGAGCTAGAAGAAAATTTTGTGTCCATCAAGCCTAACATATGCCTGAATAAGAAACTCAGTTACAGCATCCTCAACTAATTGTCATCCAGATTTTGCTTGAATATCTCCAGTGAGGGGGAGCTCACCACCTCATAAGGCAGCTTATTTCATTTGATAATAATGCAAAGTTTTTCTTCAATAAAATCTGTCTCTTTCTGGGGGAACAAAGAAGTAGAGTGTAGAGTATGTAACGGAGGTGTAGAGTTTTCAAGTTTGGTTGAAACATAGAGAATGTAGAAAGAATTATGAGGGCTGTTATGTAAGTAAAGGCCAGTTGAAGGAGGAGGAAGGACCTGTACCTTAGAATCATAAGTACAGGTCAGAGAATAGAAAGACAAGATTCAGGATTCTTAGAACTAGAAGGTTGTTGAGATCCAATTCACTAAAGTGAAGTAGGAAAAAAAAAGAATAAACTGAGGAAATTTCCAAGGCAAATCTGGGCATTACCTATACAAGTACTGACTACTGATCATAATTTTTGATAATCAGAGCCATAATTAGTAAATGGCCTTTACAGCAAACTTCACAAAGCCATGCTGGGGAAAATTCCATGAAATTAATGTGCCTTGAAGTCAACTCAATCAAGACTATTTGAGGTGAGCAAGAAGGAAGTTCTAGGGATAGCACACTCCACCAATAAAGCTGCCTGAAGGTTACTGCAGAGGAGATGGCCCCTGAACATGGGTGTGTGGGACTGGAACAGAGAACTTACATGGGAGGCAGCCACCCAGGCTAGTAGAGAAACTATCTGGTAGCTTCTTGTTTTAATGATTATTGCTGGCTAAATGCTACATATACCCTGACTTAGTTGCTTTCCACTGATTAGCTGTGGTGACATGATTGCCTGTCCCATTTTAGGGTATTTACTAGCTAGAGCTTCCATGTCCCTGAGATCTGACACATGCCAGCTAACCTAACTCAGTGTCAGGTGCCCTTCCCTCTGAATTGAGTGAGACTGAAATAAGAAAAGAGATGCACACATGTTTTGTGAACTTCCTGCTGGTTGGCAGTATTATTTCTTATTAGCATCCCCTTAATCTCTCTCCTCATCTTTTTTGTAGCCATTGTCAGAAAGGTGGGAAAACCCGAGGAAGCCATAAAAATTTCTAACTGAAAGGGGCTTCATTGTCTTCTACTCAGGCTTGGGTGGGGGTAGGTCCTTTTTATAGATTGGGCTAGGAGTGGTCTGGGAGCCAGAGTGATCAAAGTCACAGCCCCAGCCCCTCGTTAGAATGGGTCCACCTCTCACTGTAATATTCATTCTCATTAATTTTAACCAATCGAGTTGATTGCCACCCTCAGGAATACCCATTCTTCCAAGGCCATATAAACATTGAGTGGGTTCCATGAGGGGTCTTTGGCATTCAAGAGTGCCACTGAGTCTTTTTATTAATTATCCACTAGCATAATTAATAAAATAATTACCCAGAAAAAAGAAAGGGATCTCAGTCAATAGGGTCCAACACTATAGATCTTGATAAGGAGGAAGTCAGGGAATACCAGACACTGGGCTGTAGGCGGCCCTAACACTTGTTTTTAATGACATAATTACCAGGCCTCTTGGAACACATTAGCATGAAGGAATTCCCTGGGGAAGATGTTAACAAGCCCAACTGGCAGCAGGCACAGGATTCCCCCAAGGGGCTGGACAGGGAGGCATGCACTGTCCAGAGAGAAAGAACATCTAGCTTCAAGAGGAGCCAGATGGCCCTGATACAAGGTCCTATTCTATTACCTTTGTGGTGTCCAGAGCTGCAGGACATGGTGACCTTTGACTAATGAGTTTATGCAGCTATTTATAATGTTTGCATCATTCCAGAACTGAGAGACAGCAAAACAAAATAAGAGGGAAGCCAAGGCCAGTGGATCAGCTGTTGGCTAACTCACAAAGTCTGCTTGTTAGGAGAGAGAGGGTTGACATGTCCAAGGAGGTCTCAGAGTGCCTTCAGGTGAGAACTGGAAGCCCAATTTGGTTCCATAAAGGTAACTCCAGCTCCATGGTCTGCAGTAATTTTCTTCATAGTGGAAGGACAAGTCTGGTCTTTGGTATTTATCTTCATAGCCTACACACAATTGGTCTTTTCCCCAGCCCCTAAGAGTTGATAGGTGGTGTAATGACACAGAGTCAAGAAGACTAGAGTGCAAATACAGCATCTTCCTGTGCCACCCTGGGAAGACCATTTGCCTTCTCTGTATCTTAAGTTCCTCCACTATCAAATGAAGCACTTTAACTCAATGGCCTCTGAAGTTCCTTCCAGCTCTAGAGCAATGATTCCATGACCTACCATATTGGAAAACTGACCCTTATTTCATCATTTTCAAGTCAATTCTGTTTAATTCTGTAAACATTGATTTTGTGCTGCCAGTACTGGCCATCCAGCAGGTAGGATGGTGGTGTGGAAGCCTGTCCTTCATTCTATGGAAGCTCTATGGCTTTGAAAGCCTGGGCATCAAGTCTGAGCTCTGACACCAGCTGATGTCGCATGATGGGTGGGTCATTTGATCTTGCGGATACCTGTGCTACCTACCTTACCTGAGTGTGATAAGAACAGAGTCATGGAAATTGACAGGAAATAAGAATTCATACTGCTTCCATCTTTGAGAGACATTTGAGGAGAATGAGAGGAGCACGTGGGGCAGGAGGGCCAAAGAACTGGGTCCAAATACCATTTCTGTCACCTGCCAGCTGTATGGCCATCAAAAAGACCCAATCTTTCTGGGCTGCAGTTTCTTACTCAAGGGAAGAGGAATAGTCATTCTGATACTACCTAGCTCACAGTATTGCTGTGAGGAAAGTTTTACATAAGCCTAAAAACATGAAATAGAGAGGGATTATTAGTATTATTCCACGAAAGAGCTAAGTCACCGTCTCTTCAAAGAATAGAGGATCTTGGAACTTAGTTCCTGAGTGGAAGGGGCCTCAGAGACCACTGAGTCAGCTGGCAGCCATGTACATCCTTTGGTGGATTTCCCCATGACTTTGAGCAAGTCACTTCACCTCTATCTGTCTTAGTTTCCCCATTTGTAAAAAAGCACTAATAAACAGGGGTCTTGTTAGTATAAAGTGAAACAATATTGTCATTTTTTTTTGCAAACCTTAAAATGCTATTTAAAGGCTAGCTATTACTATTACTACTACCATTATGATTGGAGGAGTTCAATGGCACAGTGGATGGAGTAGCAGGCCTGGAGTCAGGAAGACTCATCTTCCTGAGTTCAAATCTGGCCTTAGTCATTTACTAGCTATGTGACCCTGAGCAAGTCACTTAACCCTGTTTGCCTCAGTTTCCTCATCTGTAAAATAAATCAGAGTAGGAAATGGCAAACCACTTCAGTATTATTGCCAAGAAAACCGCAAATTGGGTCACATAGAGCTGGACGCAAATGAAAACAACTGAGAAACAAAATAATTACTCTTAATACTTCATTGATAGGAAAGTCTGTTAAATGACACAGAGGAAGGAAAGTCTATGGTGGGTGGTCCTTTATGTAGGACCTGATGAGACCAGATGGAGAGAATTCCATGGAATGAAAAGACAGAACGAACTTGTGAACACCCCAGAGCTCTCCATTACACTATCCACTTAGGTAACTCTCTCACAGCCCAGAGATAGTAGAGTTTGGATTCTTTTCCAGTACTTTATAGACTCTAACATCTGGGCATGGATAAAAGGAGTGGGATCCCCTTGTAGGACAGTCCCTTTCCCAGTGTAGATCATAACTGGCTTCCAACTTAAGAGTCTCTAGAGTTGTCTGAGGTTCGGGGAATAGAAATGGCCTTCCCATGGACACAGAATCAGCAAATGTCTGAGGAGAGGTTTGAACTCAGGTCTCTCAGCCTTGCAGTGTCATCTTCTGGCCACTCCATCACCTTTGCCATCCATACTGGCTGGCATCCTATGAAGCTGCCATTGTGGCAGTAGAGTTTTATATTGTGTAGTTTTCCTTTATGTATCATTTTAAGGCTCTCATGGTACTTTTCTCATAAACAAGCAGTTAGACGAGAATATAGAGTAGATAATAATAACAAATCCCATTTCTAGCACATTTTGAGGTTTACAAAGTTGTTTATTTCTCC
The DNA here is from genome assembly GCA_028646595.1 of Phalanger gymnotis. Lineage (NCBI taxonomy): Eukaryota > Metazoa > Chordata > Mammalia > Diprotodontia > Phalangeridae > Phalanger > Phalanger gymnotis. The sequence goes on from CM053623.1 coordinate 230,535,124, forward strand.
TCCATACACCCAGGGAGACATGTAGCAAAAGAATCATGATTCTCTCTTCATAGATATGGAAAGAGTAATTGGCAGGTGGGGAAGAGGCTCTGGAGTTGGAGGGCAAATGGCCATGACACCCAGGGCAGCTCCCCTCCCTTTTCTGGGCCTCAGTTTCTTCATCTGTAAAATGAGGGCATTGGACTAGATGGTCCTTTCCAAGGCTGCTTCTACTTCCAATGCTCGGCAAAAATCTACCAGCCCATGAAGCCAAGAGAGTAAAACTAGGTTCTGATATCTATCACTCTGGCCCGCTTGTCTCTCTGGTTTCTTTCTCCTTCTCCTCCTCCCTCTCCCTGACTATTTCTGCATGTTTCCATCTGTGTCTCCCTATTTTATCACGCTAAATGTCCATCTCTTTGTCTCCTGTTTATGAGTCTCTCTGCTTCCCTCTCTCCTCCATTCTCCTTCTTAATCTCTCTCTCTCTCTCTCTCTCTCTCTCTCTCTCTCTCTCACACACACACACACACACACACGCACACACACACACACACACACACTCACACACAGAGTATTGTCCAGCCTAAAGAAGAAATCACAAAGGACCTAGTCAAGTTCTTCTGTTAAAAAAGTCTCCACACAGAAGACACAGGGATATGAGACTTAAAGATTAATCTCATGAACTCCCTTATCCTTAGCCTCCAGTGCAGTCAGTACCCACCATGCCCTGTATTCCATTCTCCATTCAAGGCTCCTCACAGAGGTCAACTCTAATCTTTAGAAGTCAGGCATTGTAATCGCACTGCAAGATGGTGGCTCTGAGACTCCTCTGTGTGATCTGCTTTTGAAGGGACTTAGCTGAGATCATTCCAAGCCTTGTACCAGCAGAGAGACAAGTCTCTGCTTTATTACTTCCCTCTGCAGCCCATTTCACACTGGCTAAATCAATCTGCCTTTGATTCCTGATAAATACCATCCCATAGAAATTCTGATTTCCATTAAAGGGTGGCTAATTATCATCCTATTCTTCACATCAGTTCAGGGGAAAAATCATTTCCAAAAGCAATGACCATTCACCTTTGCATTAGAAACTTGTCTTTATAATGAATTCCCCAGTATTTCTATCTTTGTGTGATACTGAACTGCCTTTAAGTTTTGAATGATGTTCGTCCTGGAGAGAACTCAAGGAAACTTACCCTTGTCTTCCATCTGATATTTATTCTTGTCCAATGGATGAAACACTTTACCCTTGCAGATGTGACCAGCCAGTTAGTAGTATGGTTTTAATGTCTAGGAGGCATAGTAGAAAGGACGTTTGACCTTGAGACATGGGTACACATACGTTTCACAAACATGTAGAAGGTTCTCTCTATGTGAAGTTCCTTGGGCTCTTGTACAAATCAAAGCCTCGCCAGGCCTAATTTTTCTCTTGTATAAAATGAGGGGGTTGATCTGAATTAACTTGAAGGTTCCTACAAACATGCACATTCTTTGTTCTATAATGATAACAATAATCCAAAAAAGACTAGAATTTCTAGAGTGTTTTATGGTCTGCAAAACACTTTACATATTATATATCAGTTGATCCTCACAACAGCCCTACCCATTTTACACATGAGGAAATTGATGTTGAGTCTGTCTTTGTCATGGTTTGAACTCAGATCTTCCTGACTCCAAGTTCAGCAGCATATCCTCTTTGTTGCCTAGCTGTTTGAAAGTCCTTTCTACCTCTGACATTCCTATTCTAAAGATGCTCCCACCTGTGGTTTTCTTTTTTCCTGCCTCTGACCTCCATGTCCTAAGATCCTTGAGAGCTCACTCCTTCATTCTTCATTCTAAGAGTCCTTGTTCTAATGTCTCTCGTGGCTTTGGTCTTTTAAGTTCTAATGGAAGAACAGGATATTTTGTCCCCTTTTGCTTAGAGTTCAGGCTAAGAATTGTAACAAAACCTAACCCCACAACCTGAGATCTCCCCGCCCCCCACTTTCCTGGGCCTTGTTGATACAAGCTCCAGGCTATTTGAGTTTTCTGGAGCCTCAGTAGCCTGTTCTGTGGCAGCATTCTGTGCTGCCAAATATTTCTGCAAGACAGTGGAAGAATAGAGAAAGCAGGGCAGGACATGCACATGAACTTGAAATAGAACTCATCTTTATGCCCCAACCTCAGTCTTGGAAATCCAGACTCTAAATGCAGTCTAGCTCAGACTGAAATACCACTAGCATGGCAGTGCTCATGACCTCTGGGCCAAAGAACGGAAGAAATGAGGGAGCAGAACAAGACAAAATGCTTGGAGAGAGAGAGGCTCTGTGACACTCCAGTAATCCTGAAATAAAGAGTCCAGCATCCAACTTACCTCAGTTCTGTCCCCCTGAAAGTCACTTGGGGTGTGGACTTAGGCTGATGGACCACGAATTGTCCTGTAATTCCTGGCATATAGTAGTCACTATATGAATGCTTATTCCCTTCTTCTTCCATTCCCCCAGTGTGAAAGGAAGTTGGGAAACTTTTGAGCTCCAGCCCCCCAGGGCAACTACCATCAGAGAGGAGGGAGTTCAAATATGAATAATAGGGAGAACTAATGGGGAAAAAATCTGAAATTATCAAATATCTCAGGTTGAAGAAAACTTGAATATAAGCAAATAAATTGTCAGGGAAAATATTAATAGTAGAAAGGAACATAGATTCTAGATTGAGCAAACAAATTCAGGCTTCTATGAATAAATACTGCAAAACAAAGGAAAATGACTCATTACTTGATGAGACAGAAGACCCTGTGAAATTTGAGGAGAATATGGAGCCACAACATTCTGTTCCTGTGTAGACTGAGAAATGAGAATCATGGAAGCACAACTTGCGGCCTCTATAGCAGAAATAATCAGTAGACTAGAAAAATGTGAATCTTTGGTGGCAAACCTCATCAAAAAAATAAAAAGAGAGATAACTGCTTGAAAATGGAAATACACAGAAGTGAAGGACGTTCCAGAAGAAAAGAAGCAAAAAACAATACAGTAAAGGAAAACACACTCTCCCTGCAGGCAAACCATAAGGATGTGTAACGACAGTTTACTATGGGGTCTCTCAGAAGAATATGGCAAGTCAAAACACCTGAACATGATGATGCAAGAAATAATACAAGAAACTGCCCAGAATTTATGAACATAGAAAAAGAAACATCAATCAAAAATGCATAAATTGCCACAAAAAACCTGAAGAAAAGTAAGCAAGCAAACAACAAAACATCAGCAAAGCTTGAAATTCCACAAGACTGTTCTGCACTCGTTAGAAAAGACAGGAGGAAATGAAGTTTACCATCTAAGAAATGAGATATGGTGAATGAAATGCATCACATTCTGTGATAGATACATTGAAAAAGTCCAAACATCAGGGTCTGTGAGGTCCAGGGATTATGATCAGGGCAGACTTCCTGGGCTATGGATATTAGAGACCTTTTGGTCCAATCTCCCCATAATAAAGAAGAACATACTGAATTCTGGGGTAGCGGAAGGGGAGGATGATTTGTCCAAATGTGAGGTATGTAATGAGTGATAGAAATAGGAGTTCATTTCGTGTTTCCTGTCTTAACATTTACAGCATTTTCTAGCAAACCATACTGTTTCCATCTGGTGACAAGAAGACCACTACCTCAAGAGAAAATTTCTTTCATTATTTGGTAATTCTAAGTGTTAGTAGGGAGAAAGGGAAATATGGACCAGGAGAGAATCGCTGTCAAAATCTTCAAATATTTTTCCTAGGGAAGAGTAATCCTACTAATGCTGTTGGGTACAGAGAGCAGAACTAGGAGCTCTGAAGAAATTGTGGGGAAAGCAATTCCTGACCAATAGCAGGAAGGACAGAGAAATAATTCAATCCTGTGTTTTTACATATTTTCATATGTATGTATATATGTATTATGTAATATATGTAAGTAAAATATATGTGGGTATATACACATATACCTACACATACACATACATACATACATATGTACATACATATATATGTTACAAGGGATGGTTTGCAGGGGAGGGTACATATATCACATATATTGCTGGGGAGGATGCCCTTCCATATCTATAAATCTCTATCTATCTATCTATCTATCTATCTATCTATCTATCTATCTACCTATCTATCTTTTGTTGTTGTGTTTGTCCTTCGTTCTTGAAGAGGACCATGACATCAGGGAAATGATGACATGACTTGCAGCTGATTTTGATTTTAGTGAGGGAGAGCTGTGCAAGGTCACCAGTCTCACTTTTTCCTCCACACACCTACATATACATACATACACATACACACACACATACACATACACACATACATATATATACAAACATACACACATACACATTTATGTATATGTATGCATATACATAGCGTATATACTATGCATTTCCTATATATGCTACACATATACCATATATACATATTATATATATATACACATACATGCATACATACATACACTCTCTCCAACAAACCATCCCTTGCACCCAAAATGACAAAAATCAGAAATAAAAATACAACATAAACTACAAACATAAACATCTGCAGACATACACAAGAAGTAAAATGTAGTTCAACCCAATTACCCCAACGCATCAAGAGTTTACAGTCCCTTCCATATTCAGTGTGTGGCATCCTCATTCCCTCACCTCTGCAAAGAAGGGGGGTGGGAATTACATCTACCCCTCTCCAAACTTGGCATTACACTCCCACAGCCTCCAAGGGTGACTTTTATTTTGTTGTCGTTCATTGACTTTTCCATTTCCATTATCGTGGCCAGCGTGCACTGTTTACTGTATTCCACTTGAGTCGTACTGCATTAGGTCATATAACTGAAGAAAGACTTTTTACACAATCAGATTAGTCCACACATGGGATGGCAAAGGAGTGAGGTCCATGTCACCAAAAGTGTTCAGAGAGAGGTTGGATGACTTGAGTCCTGTGTGGAATAGATTCAAAGACTCTATGAACTCTCTGGCACCTTCCAGTTTGGAGAATTTAGATTATTAGTGGGAATCATAGAAGATAGAAAGCCCGCTTTCCTTGGCACATGCTGCGTCAGTGCTGGACGTCCTTAACTTGTTTGCCCTGCTAAAACCAGGCCACTCTTTCTGCTCTGAAGCCCAGTGAGGATTTTTATAAATCAGCTTCTGTTTCTCTGCCACAGTTCTGGGCCTGGTTAGGATCTCTGATTCCATCACTCCGGGCCATAAACATAGGCCAATTGGACCTAGAGGGTGTATGTGAGCATATGTGTGTGTGCATGTGTGCACATGTATGTGCATGTATGTGTGTGTGTTTTTACAATCTGAACCTCAATAAAATGGAGATAAGTACATGTGGGTTTTCTATCTCACTAGATGTCATGAGGAAGGTTCTTTGGGAACCTTAGAGTCCTATTGAAAGGTGAGTTGTTACTTATTGCTCGCTAAGATCCTTTCCAGATCTTCCAAACAGGATTCTCTCACTTTCCTGTGCCACAAGTGAAATCACGTTTCTCCAAACTCTTCACACCCTCGCACTGCAAATAACCTGCATCATAAAGATGGTTGTGCACATCTCATCTCCCTTATTTTTCTGAAACCACAACTATATCTGCACCTCTTTTGGAAGGGCAGGAAAAAGCTTCCAAGTGTTGTGTGTCAGAGCTGAGAGAGAGTTTAAATATCAACTGTCACAGATGGGAGGGGCCATATAGATTTGTTAGTCCAATCCACATATTTCTCATTTTACAGGTGAAGAAACTGAGGACCAGAGAGAGGCAGAGAATTCTACGATGTCACACAGTCAGTGAATAGCTGAGAAAGGTCTTGAACTCCCAGGACAATTCTCCCCTTCCTACCTCACATTTTCCTTTCTTCTAGCTCTTTTGATTTGACATCAACTCTACCCAGGCTTTACTCAGCTAGTCGGTTCATTGGCCTCAGTCTTTGATGCCAAAACATTATTTTTAATCTTTGCACTTTATTTCTCTCCTCTGAGTGTGAAATGTTCTCAGAAGTCTGTGCCTGGTGACCTGTGCTTTTAGCTTTCCATTTTCCACTATAAAAGAAAAAGGGGGAAAATACACTGAGGTCATTTTAAGAATTTATATTTCATGGGTCCTGGTTTGACAACAATTCAGCGTATGGTGATGGGTGCATCCATAAAGGAGAAGATGAGAGAGAGAAGATTCTTAAGTGGAATATATTGCCTTGAAATTCTCGGCTTTAAAATGATGATTTGGCTTTGGCTGCTGTCTGTAGTACCAAGCAAGTAAAGGGCCATCCTGAGATCCATTTGCGAAACAACTTCAGGACAAGTGTAACTTCTTGGTCCTTTTTCAAGAAAGGTTTCCTGGACAAGGGAGAATTTTTGGGCCTTTATGTGGGGAAATGTCTTGGATGAAGCATGTGGAAGGAGACCATTTTCCCTGCAGCCTTGGGGCTCAGGGTAGGAGGCAAGATAAGGATGTTTGGGGATATAGAAGTGATTGAATCTAAGAGGAGTTGAGGGGATAAAACAGAG
>CM053623.1:230546494-230568916 GCA_028646595.1 Phalanger gymnotis
TTCTTTCTTTCTTTCTTTCTTTCTTTCTTTCTTTCTTTCTTTCTTTCTTTCTTTCTTTCTTCTTCTCTCCCTTCTTTCCTATCTTCTTCTTCCTCCAGCTATCAGTTCCATTGTTTGGCCATCTCTGGAATTGTGAGATTCTCTGAATCTTCCCTGTATCTTGCTCATTGTAAATCCACTGGGACCCCAGTTTCCACTTCTCTAAAATGAAAGTTTGTGTCTGGAAGGTCCAGTCTATGTCTCTTCCCATTGATTATGCTATGAAGACCTGTTCAGCTCAGCCTTGCCAATGCCTTCCCCTTCAGAGGTGTTGTTCATCCTGTGTTTTCAAAAAGGACTTCATGAGTGATGTCTCAACTTGTGTGTGAATCAGATTTAAGTGAAACAAAGTTCCACAAACTCATCAGCCTCGCTCTCTTTTCCAGAGTCATTGAAGTCCAATGGAAAGGCCAAAGTCAGGACAACAGGTGATGATTCTGGAGGCAATGTATGACCTTGGTGTCTTCGATGTCTGACCAAGCTCTCAGCGCTCCCCAGCACGTGCTTCAATCACATCCGGGGTCATCGGAACAAATTGTCCTCATCTGCCATCCTGCCAAGGGAAGTCTACATATTCTTGGGGATGCATTCCCCTAACTCACCAATAAGTTCGAGGCCTGTAAGTTACCCTTAACCTGACTTAGCCCGACTGCCAAGAGAGTTTTACTGGCATGTGGCCTCTGCACATGCCACAGCTTCTTGGAGCTACAAATGAGAGTCCGGGGAAAGCTGGACACCAAAGATGGATGAACAGTTCCCAAAAGACTTGACAAGCCCTCACTCCAGAGGTGCTAATCCACCTGAACTCCCCATCCAGCCATTCACAAGTAATGAGTAGTTTCTAGGGGAAAGGAAGCTTGGCATGAAAATTCCACAATCTCAAGATAATGCATAAGGAAGTTGGAAGAGGGAGGGCACATCCCAAAGGAAGAGAGGCTTCCTCCAATTTTATACTCTCTTATTTAAGGAGCATTTTTTAAGATCTGAGGGAAACAAAAAGATGAATAAACCTCAGTTCATGACCTCAAGAAGCTCTCAATGTAGCCTGAAAATGTATCTAGAGAGTGCCAAATCTGGGTGCCCTTGGATAAGTGCACAAAGAAGGTGCACATAGAGCAAACTTTCTCCAGTTCCTTCCAGGGACCCTCTCCTGGCAACACTTGCCATCTCCTAGGAAGCCAAATTGGGCAGGAGTTACAGTACTGGGAGCAGATTGAGGAAGACCCGAAATCAAATCTGACCTTACATACTTACTAGCAGTTAGACCCTGAGCAAGGCACTTAAGCTCTATTTGTTTCAATTTCTTCACCTGTAAAATGGGGGTAATAATAGTGTCTACCTGACAAGGTTGATATAGTTCAAATGAGATGACATTTGTAAAGCACAGTACAGAGCACCTAGTAGGCACCTAACAAATGGCTCTTTCTTTCCTTCCTTCCCCTCCTGTTCATCTTCCTCAGGGCAGTCTCCAGTCGAACACTGTCCTTTCCAAACTGCTGGGCTGAGAACTGGCTCCAAGTCTCCAGATGGGGGTCCAAGCTAGGCAGTGGACATTGGGACCATCTCCTCCCTCGTCTCTCACACTTGGGTCAAAGAGCCGAACTAATGTCACTGAAAGCTAAGTCACAGCATCACCATCGTTGCCAGGAGGTTGGATCTTTGAGTGCCTTCTGCAATAATGTAAGGCACTAACATGCATCTCGGTAATGATTCTGTCTAATCCCCAAGCTGATTAGTTTATAAAGTGATTGCACATTTAGATTACTTTTATGAATTTTTAAACTTGCTATGGATTGGCTTGTTAGAATATCATTAATGTGTCTGAGCCTGGATGGCAAGAGTAAAGACATTTTTACTGTTTGGTGATTAAATATATATTTTGCATCTGGGGAAAGGCTAAGAGGAGGTCAGCCTGCACACTGATGTGCAGGCCTTCACGTGGAACTCGGGGAAGGAAGCTTCTACTCAGCAGCCTTCCCCTTCACTCTTACTTCAGGAAAGGAGCAAACACTGACTTTAATGAGAGGACAGGTACAATGAAGCAGATGCAATGGTGCTCTCTATTAAAATTCAGGAGTATGTGCATAATAAGTAGGAAATATGAAATGTGGGGAGTGAATTTACCACTTACAGCCATGTCTTTTAATTCCTGGGTCCTGTGCTGGCTGTTTTTACATTATATTGCACAGGGAAACACTTGTCAGATGAAGAATCCCAAGCAAGCAGGGACCTCAGAGGGACTTGGCTGAAGAAGAATCCCCCGCCCCCAACTCATATTTCCTGAGAACCATCCTCCAGCCTCTGGAATGCCTCCAGTGACTCCCAAGGGAGTTTGTTCCACTCTTTTGGAGCATTCTAATGAAATCCTCAGGAAAGATTTTATAGTAGAAAAGTCATTCCATAGTGACAGACAGCAGAGTATGGTGAACAGAGCCAACTTCAGAGGCAAGAAGATGTGGATTCAGATCCTACCTCTGATATATGTAACCATGCAGCCATGAGTGAGGCATTTAACTTCAAAATGCTCCAGGATACTTTCTTTAAAAATATTTTTTTCAATTACCAAGCATTCATTATTTTGTCTCTTCCATTTCCCCACAACCACTGAAAAGAGACAGTGAGAGGGAGGGAGGTAGAGAAGGGGGGAGGAAGAAAAGAAGGAAAAGGAGAGGCAGGGAGGGAGGAGGAGAGGAGGATGGGAGGGAAGGAGAGAGGAGGGGATGAAAGGAGAGGAGAGGAGAGAAGAGAGGAGAGCAGAGGAGAGGAGAGGAGAGGAGAGGAGAGGAGAGGAGAGGAGAGGAGAGGAGAGGAGGGAAGGGGAGGGAAGATAAAGAGAGAAGAGGAGGCACCCCAGTATCCAGAAGCACAGTGAAACAAAACATATTGCAACACTGATCACATCCTGAAGTGCCTTCATTATTCCATATATTTAATCCCTCATCTCTCTGGCATGGATCCAACAGCATTCTTTTTCATTGATCTTCGGGAATCATGGTTCAGGAATCATTTCATTGATCAGAGTTGTTAAGTCTTTCAAAATTGTTTTTAAAAACTTTTTTTAAAATTATTGATATACTGCAACCTGTTCTCTGGTTCTGCTCAGATCATATAAGCCTTTCTATGTCTCTTTGAAACCACCTTTCCGTTCATTTCTAACATTATTGCTTATAGGAATCATATGCCATTGCATTCATATATGTAATTTCTTCAGCTCTTCCCCATTGGTGAGCACCCTCTTAGTTTCTAGTTCTTTGCCTCCACAAAAAGAGATGCTATAAATATTATTCTTTTTTCTTTGGTCTCTTTGGGGTACAGGGCTATGGTATTACTGGATCAAATGGAATGAGTTCAGTGATTTTTTTCCACAGAAATGGAAATTGTTTTCTGGAATGTGTGGCCCCATTTACTGCTCCCTGAGTGGCTCCGAGAGGCGCCTTCCCACTGCACCTCCACAATTTGTCATGTTCTTTTTTTGTCATCTGTCAGTCTGATGGCTGTGAGGAAGAACTTCAGCACTGCTTTAATATCTCTAGTTATTAACGTCTTGGACTGTTTCTTCATACTCTTCAGATAACCTCAGATAACCTGGCGTTCTTCAGTAGAGAACTGCCTTAGATTAGGCAGGTATATCCTTAGACTCGGCTATTTTCTATGATTATATATTGCAAAATATTGTTCACCGACATTGGTGGAAGTAATTTCCTAAGCAGGAGTTCCAGACTCCAATAAAATCAGAGGTCCAATTGAGAAACAGATTCTTCATCGTGCCTCCCCTCCCTAAAAGTCATTCAGAAATAGCTCACTGAGCAGCAATGATGTGAAGGGTCGCATAGGGGGTTCCAGGAGATGAAAAGATGGGAGGAAGTAGAAAGATCTCTGCCCTTGGAGAGAGAAGAGCCAAGGCTCGATCTATCTTCTGCCACTCAGTGACTGTAGATGGGTCATACTCTGAGCCCCAGTTTCCTTCTCTGTAAATTGAGATGTTTGTTCTGTAATTCAATAAAGAACAACCGTTCCCTTTCCTCAAGGAGCTTCCAACCCAGTGAGGGATGCTGCAACATGGACTTCTAGTCCATAAGATGAAGGGGACTGAAATGAGTACACAGGAGAGTGGGGGAAAGAAAGACTAAGATAGTATAAAGAAGTTAGCTCTAGAGCAGGGCTGTCCAAAATGTGGCCCATAGAACGCATGCAGCTCGCAGTATGATTTATGCAGCCCACCTACAAGCATGGAAATTTGCATAAATGCTTTAGTAAATGAAGCCTAGCTACCACAGAACTCTCACTAAAATGGCAAATCAAAATAAGGTTGGACAGCCCTGTGCCAGAGGACAGCATGGAGTAGGTATCACTAAGTTGGGTCTTCAAAGATGACAATTATTTCATGGGAGATAAAGGAGTGAGGAAAGGGGAAACGCACCCAGGTTCAAGGAAATTTTCAAACTAAAGCACAAGTTATGTGAAAAGATGGAATGTTCCACATATTACATAAAGGGAGATAATGAAATATAGGGCTGGACATGTTGAAGGCCTGGAATGCAGAACATCTCTCCAAATGAGCCTAAAAACAAAACGGATTTTCCTAAAATCAAACATTATGGGTCGGAAGGAGGCTCAGGTGGCATAGTGCATAGAGTGCCAGGCCTGAATTCAGGAAAATTCATGTTCCTGAGTTCAAATCTGTCCTCAGACTTTTACTAGCTGTGTGACCATTGGCAATTCACTTCACCCTGTTTGCCTCAGTTTTCTCATCTGTAAAATGAGCTGGAGAAGGAAATGGCAGACCACTCTGGCATCTCTGCCAACTAAACCTCAAATGGGGTCATGGAGAGTTAGACATGACTGAAAAACAACAAGGAGACAGAATATAGAGAGGTGAAATAACAACTTCTCTATGGACTTAGAGGCACCCAATCATGAAATGTCAGGAAGGGACCTCAGAAGTCACATTATCCACAAAGGACCTGAGTAGAACCTTCCTCTGTACCATCCCTGGTCATCCAGCCTCTTCATCGAAACTTCCAGTGATTCCTTGGTGTGCCAAGGAAGTCCATCCAGTAATAAAGCCCCCTCCATTTCCATCTTTCAATGACATGATGGTTCTCCTTTTTGGGGGTTGTTTTGTTTTGTTGAAGCTTGCCTTTCCCCCTTTCCCATTCGTCAGGATATGCACAGATTTATTCTCCTCTCTCACACATCTCCTCTCCTCCGTAGAGTGCTTCTGAACTTTCCCAAATTTTATGGATGAAAATGAGTTTATCATTAGCAAAAGATCCATTGGACCATATGCCCAACAGAACAACCTATGAGTGATTAAGGAGTAGGGCATTTAAATACCTTGATGACACATGGAACCTCTCTTGTCCCCAGTGTGATAAAAAGAGTTTACAAAGAAACTTGCCTTTAGAAATCTACAAAAGATGGATTTGAATACCAACAAAACTTGGTCACTGCAATGCCAGTAGTTATCCAAGGGCCACTCTAAAGAATACTGGAATGAAAAGCCGAGGAAGGTCCTGGCCATCATGCAGAACATGGAGTTATTGACATTTTGGTAAATGACATTCTTTATCAGCCGTGCCAGACACTGAATACATAAATCTAATTATTTGCTGTATTAAACTTAAAAATAAATTCACACACACACCATTTACATCAAAATGGTGCCAATGGGTGAGCATCCTTTTGCAAAAGTCAGAAACAAAGTATATGATGAGACATGGCTTTTCTGTTGCTGGAGAGCGCCTTGAACCTGAAGGTTGTGGTGAGTCCTTGCTGTGCCATGCTCCACCCCCACTTTCTCCAGTATTTTTCTTGGTCCTCAGGTAGCAGCTCTCCTGGTGAAAGCAGTGGACTGCAATGACTCTAGGGTCATAAGTACAGAATCTTATATCTGGAAGATACCTCAGTGACTATAGAATTCACCCTGCACTGAAATGAGTATCACTTAAAATATGTTTTAAAAAGTCATCATCCGGCCTCTCCTTGAAGATCTCCAATGATGGGAAACTCACTACCTTCTGAAGCAGCCCATCCAAACAGTTTGGATCATCACCTGTAGGAGTCATTATAGAAAACAGCAATATTGCAATTAAAGGTTGAACTAGTTGCTAGATGATCTCTAAGCTTACTCAGTTCTTGTTTGTTTGTTTTGAGATACTGTAGAATGATGCTCTGAGTCTGTGATTTGGATGAGAGGTTTCTCTCTCTGTGGGTGATCACCAGCATCTGAGCCCGACTCCTCCCAGGAGACTGTAGGGGAAGCACTTAAGATGAACAATCCTCCTGCACAATCCAAGGAAGAAGATAGAAGAACCAAATTGAATTTAAGCTCTAGGGAATCTTACAGAGTCCAAGGAATTGGGCTTTGATCTCCTAAAAGGTGTGTTTGAAGGCTGCTCGGTTTTGTAGGAGGGCCATGGCGTATAACAATGTCTTTTTATGGTGTGTGTGGTGAGGGGGCAGGGTGGAATTCCCATAAATTAATAGAAAATGTAAATAATATAATAAAGCGTTAGTGTATCTGACCTCAGAGATTGCATAACAACAGTACCGCTTGCTCCTACTGTGGCTGTGTAAGGCCCAGAACACCAGCACCCGGAAGGACTGCTAACAAAGGTTCTTTGATCTGTGTTTCTAAGGAAAGCAACTTTAAGGGGTTTACGACCTCATTTTAATTAAACATACACATATCATTCACTTACCTCAGGGGGGAAGCCAGCACCCTGAACTTCAGAACAAATACAAACAGAAACTACAAACAGTGACAATATAAACAGATCAACATTTCTGTCTAACCAAATCACAATATATATAGTTACCACAGATTCACCAACGTCTGAGTTTCCCAAAGCTGGTGGGCAGGGGGAGGGAGGGCTCTTAACAAGGATGCCCAGAATCTCTAATCAAATCACAGGACACTCTTCCAGTGTGTGAGAGCCCCAAACAAAATGCTAACCTCTGAGTTTATATACCATGTACAGGATCAAAGGGCATCACAACCATGCTATTCAAACATAAGTAAACTAGCTTTCCCTTGTTTCTTAAGCAGGTCATCAAAGACTCCCAGATCTAATAAAATAAATAAAGGCCAGACTCATCACAGTACTTGATTACTTCAGTGCTCCAAAAGAGAAAACAGTAAAAAAGTTCCACCTTAATTACCAATACAGACTGGAAGACCCTGGAAGACAGGACTTGAAGCCCTACCTCTTACATACATTAGCTGTGTGACCTTGGGCAAGTCATACCCTCTCAGTGCCCTAGGCAACTCTGGAAGACTGTAATGTGCAGGCTATGTGACCATCTAGATAGAGATTAGGAGCTTCCCGTGCTAACTTGACCACAAGTCTGGACCTAAAATAATGCAAAACAAAACCAACAAACAACACAGAGCTCAAGCTAAAAATTCCATTGAGGTCTCTAAATAACTATCTTCACAACACCTCCGTGAAGTAAATAGTCTGAGGAATGTTTTCCTCATTTTGCAGAGAAAGTGGTTGTTGTGTTTGTCCTTCCTTCTTGAAGAGGACCATGACATCAGGGAAATGATGACATGACTTGCAGTTGACTTGGATTTGAGTGAGGGAGGGCTGTCCAAGGTCACCAGTTTCACTTTCTCCTCCAGAGCCACCTGGGTCCAGTGCCTGATAGTCACCAGGACAACTGGAGATGGCCCAGGATGCATTGGGAGACCCTGACCCTTCTAGGCTAAGGGCTTTTCATTTACTTGCAGAGAAGGAAACTGAGTATCAAGGAGATAGACTAAGTTATTCATGGCACCCCAGGTAGTTGTATCATGGCCAGGACTAGAACTCATGTAGACTGAACACAAGTCCAGTGCTGCCTATCAAAGTAAGTCAGTCCCTTAGCAAGGCCCTGGCTCAAGAATATTTCAAACAGAGCTTTCAGGGAGGTTTGGGGAAGGCTAGGCAAATTTTCTCCCATTCCTTGAACCTCAAGAATTAACAAGTGAAGGAAGTACCCCCACCCTGATGGCTCATTAGGGAGCTTCACAAATTTTCCCATTCCTTCTCCAAATTCACTTTTTAAGATCGATCACCAAGCCCAGATACATTGGGAAGTGAAGACACAAGAAGGGATCAGAACTTCTCAACAATTACAGTTTGGCTGTGTTCATCACAGCCAATGGAATCACAGGCTTCTGGGGAGGAGGGGGACGAGAGCACAACTAGATCTCAGGGCCATATTAGCTGTTATTTATCACAACTTACGAAACCAGGCGAGAGGCTTGGAAGTGCATTAGGACAAAGATTATACCAGGAAGCTTCCTTACAGCCAGAAAGTAAAATGTTCTGCAGGAGAAACTTTTCCAGACATTTTTTTCCCCTGTAAGTGCTAGCCATTTCAAATTCTGAGATTTTTGATGGAAACCACTGCAAAATACATTCCAAGCTTCCTTGCCTTTTAACAAATATATATGGAAAATAATCTAACTTTTTTCTTAGTGACACTGAGTGGCCTGCCACAGAGGTGGCACCAAGCCCAGAATGCCCAGGACAGGCTGATCTACTGTCTGTTGGCACTTCTGTGTGCTGGCCCTCAGTGTGATTATCAGCATAGCAGCTTTGCAGGCCACCTTTCCTAGCTGCCTCAATGTTGGCTTCTAATTAGCAATTAATGAGATGAATCAAGAATCAGGAACTCTCAGAAGTAGATTGTTCAAAGGACATCTACTCTAACTCCTATCTATGCAAGAATTTGTTATTCTCTCCCCACCGCCACCTCTCTGTTGCTCTCTCTCTCTGTCTCTCTGTGTCCATCTGTGTCTCTCCCCCACCTCTCTGTCTCTGTCTCTCTCTCATCTCTCTGTGTCTGTCTCTGTCTCTCTCTCTGTCTCTCTGTGTCTATTGCTGTCCCTGCCTCTCTCTCTCCCTCTCTCTGTCTCTCTGCATCTCTCTGTGTCTATCTCTGCTACTGTCTCTGTCTCTCTCTGTCTCTCTGGGTCTATCTCTGTCTCTTTCTCTGTCTCTCTCTCTCTCTGTCTCTCCATCTCTCTGTCTCTCTGTCTCTGTTTCTCTCTGTCTCTGTGTCTCTATCTCTCTCTGTCTCTCTGTGTCTATCTGTCTCTCTGTCTTCCCCTCTCTCTGTCTCTGTCTCTCTGTCTCTCTGTCTCTGTCTCTCTCTCTCTCTCTCTCTCTCTCTCTCCAGGATGCCTGTGTAAGATGTGCCTTAATTCTTCTCCATGCTTCACTCCAGATGCTACAGACTTTCTATCCCATACCCTGATTCAAGGTACTTTCAGTCCTTCTCCTCCCAACTTTTCAGTTTCCTTTTACCTTTTACATGTTGTCTTCCCTCAGTTGAATATAAGTTCCTTGAGGACAGGGACTGTCTTTATTTCAGCTTATGTTTGTATCCTCAGTGATTATTACAAACCCAGGAAAACAGAAAGCACGTAATAAATGCTCATTGACTTGATTTGAATTGGAAAACCCAGGTTCCTATTGTAATTAAATCATTCACCAACTGGGTAACTTTGGGCAATTCTTTTCCCTTCTCTGGGCCTCAATTTCCCCATCTGTTTAGGTGAAGGAATTGGGGAGATGAATGATCTCAAAGAATTTCTTCAGTTGTAAACCACAGGGCCCTGGTGCCCTCCCCAGTACACTGAATTGTTGGAGAAGGATTTTAGCAGGGGCTAAAATTGACCAGACTATAAACATTTCCAAAATTGATTCTTCTAGGTTATTTGGAGCAAAGCCACAGTTGGGAATTCCCTGAGAACAGGCCAGATGTCAGGGGTGTGTGTGTCTGTGTGTGTGTCTGTGTGTGTTTGTGTGTGTGTAATAAGCCCCTTGCAAGCTAAATAGACAAGTTGAAGAAAATTTACCCATATTCGTAACACAATGCTTGGGATGTTGCACAGCCCCAGTTTCCCAGAAGAGGACTTTGGGATCATTCTCTTGAAATGAATGGCAGACATGTTATATACTCTGTAATCCAAAGGCCAGATCACTAAAACAAGGAAAACAATCAAGCCATTAGAGTAACTGGATGCCAGGCAGGCAGCTGGGATCCTCGTCCTCCTGTGCTCCTCTTTCTCTGGACAAGCCAAGCCAAGTATTGACCCTCTTACAAGCTGAAATCTCTGTCCCAGAAAGGAGAGACTTTTTGCTACCGCATGGTTTTGTAAAGAGTCTTGGGCATCCTTTTGTGAATTATCTGAGATCAGGAGTCTGGTGTCTGGGGAATAATCAGAAGCACCTTAGTTCAGTTGCTCAAACCACAGGACCTGACTGACACTCAGTGATATATTGCTGGGGACCTTATAGGAGCAGCAAATTCAGAGTGAGGCTAGATTCCCCCTTTAACAGAAGAGTCTCCCAGCTCTCATTCAGCTGCTGATCAAGGTCTATGAGCCAAGGCTCAGGCCAGACCAACATCTGGTGGAGCCATCTGCCAAAACAGGACCAGCTCCTAAGGGACCACAAGCCCTGACAGCCCAAGAAATCCAGAAATGTGGCTGTAAATGTTCCCTGATGAAGGGGAAAGAGCTCAGGATTTGGGAGTTTGAACACCTGGGTTCAGTTTCAGGATCTGTTACCTTTCTTTGTGACTTGGGGTAAGTCACTTACTTATCCTCGCCCTCAGCATCTTTGTCTACAAAAGAAGTATCTAGAACAAACGACTATCTATAAGATTTCCTCTAACTCCATACTTTGGAATCCATCTGTCCTTTGTCTTCTTGATTCTGCCTCGCTGCTTCTGGAGCTTGGGAAATCTGTTTGGTTTTTGTCCCCTCCCCTCTTGTCTTTCTCTGTCCAGTGGTTTGCCTTCTACTTACCTTCACCTTGCTTCCTCCTCTTTTCTGCCCTGCCCCTTCTTTATCATGTCTTATATGTAGACTTTTCTGTTACACATGAAAAGCTTCCAGGTTTCTAGGTCAGGGGTGGAAAGGTGGAGGGGTGGAAGGGTAGAGCACTGCTGTTCTCTCCATCTGTGACATCAGGAGGTGAGGTGCAAAACCAACCCCATCCAACACAACCTCTCTCCTGTCTATTAACCACTTAATTAACTACTCCCAAAGTCTTTCTTAAATGTTTCCAGTGTGCCAAAAACTAGGGACTCAAAGTTAAAAAATAAAATAAAACAAGCCTTGCCCTCAATGAGCTTCCATTATACTGGCAAGTACCACATGCATATAAATAAATCTGTACAATAATTTATAAAAAATTTATTGTTTTGTGGTGGGCAGGAAAGGAGGAACTAGCATTAAGGATGTGGGAGCAGGGCAGGGAATGCTTCACGTATAGTTCTGAGTTTTTCTGATCTTGGAGCTGCCATGACCTAGTAGGTAAAGGAGCTACTAGGACGCAGGGACCCAAGAATCCTTGACTAGAGTGGACTCTCCTCCTTTCATGACTCCAAGACAACCATGAGGCAGCTCTCTTTTCTCCAAACCTGGGCCTGCCCCTACTCTGCCTCAGCACAGTTCTCTTGTGGAGTTATTCATCCTAACCCATGATTAAAGAGTCGATGTTCTTCTCCAGGCTCGTTTCTTTGTCTCCGACATCTACTTCTTTAATGTGGCATGGTAGGGGCCAGGTTGGGCAGGTAGTGGGTGATGGAAATGGACATATGATTCAATTGCTTAAGGGATTCTGGATGAGGAAATTCTCTGCATCTGTTTTGTAATTCATAATCTTGTGGTGGTTCCTGGGGCAACGAGAGTTGAAGTGACATTTTTAGGGTCACTCATGCGGTATACGCCAGAGTCCCGACTTGAACCCATGTCTTCTTTACTCTCTTATCTGGATAACTGGAGAAAGTCATTGCCCTTTCTGAGACTCGTTTTTTCATCAACTAAATGGTAGGTTGGAATTCCTTAAACTGTTTTCAGGAACCACAGTTGGTGATTCTGATCAGCTCGGGAAACACCCTATCACCATATCCCTTTGGCCTCGACTGTAATCTTTGTTCCTCAACACTGCACCCACAAAGAGTCTTGAGGACTCTATGTGGAACATCACCAGAAGCCACTGCTCCATGGTAGGACCCACAAGATCACAGCATCTCTCAGACAGAGAAAGTCAAGCACATAGTGAGAGGAAGGAGCAGGTCCCCCACAGCCAGCACTGAAGCCTGGGCACATGCCCTCACCACCAGCATAGCCCAAGACAAGGCAAACTCAGGGAACTAAATGTGTGTGTGTTGGGTGGGGGAGACAGTTTACTCAGCAATGTGTGGGATTCATGAGTTGGTTCTCACTGGACATGGGCAAAGAGCAACAAAGGATGCAGCAACCACCTAGCCTAGCACCACAACCTGGCAAAGGACATTGACACCTGGAGGTGAGTGACAGGAAGAGCTTTTTCCTTCCTAGTTCATGCAAATGCCTTGTTAGATGACCAAATTTCTCTGGAGATGAAACAAGAGTTGAGACAAGAGTCATGTGAATCAGAATGACAAAAGCAAACTAAGGATGTTGCCTTCTCCTCCCATCCAAGATTTAAAATATGCAAGATTGAAAATGATGGTGGAAGGCCACAGGAATGCCATCATGCACTTGTCTCTGAGGAATATATCCAATGGATTGTTCAGCCTCCATCATCCAACCTGCCGTGGGTGATAAGAAATAGCAGCAAACAAAGGACCACTTTTCAAAGCAAGGTAGGCAATCATGATTTGTTCTTTGAGGACAAGTTCTATGGAAACAACGAACTTCCAACTAGAACTTCCCACAATTATTCTTTTCAACAGGGGCATGCAAGGGCTGCTAGGTAACTCAGTGGATAGAGTGCAGGGCCTGGAGTCAGGAAGACATGAGTTCAAATCCAGCCTCAGACACTTTCTAGCTATGTGACACTAGGCAAGTCACTTAACCCTGCTTGCCTCAGTTCCCCATCTATAAGATGAGCTGGACAAGGAAATGACAAACTACTTCAGTATCTTTGCCAACAAAACCCCAAATGAGGTCACAAAGAGTCCAACATGACTGAAACAACTGAACAGCAACAACACAGAAGCACACAGCCTCTTTCTTCTTTATTTAAATGGCTCATTTACTTGAATGTGGCATCCATTTTCTCCCTACCTCTTATCTCCAGCTTGGGGCAAAGAATGGCCCAGCAGGGTCTGGTACCATGGACTTCTCTTGTATTGCCTAAAGCAATCCCATGGGGTGGGCCCCTGGGAGCATCCAGACTTTACTTTCTGCTACAGTTGGAGAATGGCTGAAGAGTCACATTGAAGGTCAATGTTTGGACACAGGTCTCGGAAGTGATCAAATGAAAAGATTGTAGTGTCTGAAGTGGGGCTGGGAAACTTCTGGGAGGGGATTCAATATGCTGGACACAGGAGAAAAACCTCACCCATATGAATAAAAGTGAGGCCAAAAGAGGCTGGAGCCCTCATTTGTAAGTCAGGAGGCCCAGATGCCACTGCTCACTGCCAATTGTTCCTTGTTTGCCGTGGGAGACAGCTGGGTGGAGCACTGGACACTGTTCTGGGCATAGGCTTAAAAAGACACTGATTCAAATCCTGCCTCACTAATCATGTGACCCTGGGCAGATCATATAACCTCTGTCTCCCTCTGTTTCCTCATCCATAAAATAAGGAGAGTGGTATGTGTGAGGGGCATCCCATACGCTATCAGACTCTACGGATGTCTTAGTAAGTTTTGTTGACCTGTTTTCCCCCTTTCTTTTCTAATCTTTGTTACATGGTTCAGCTCGCTAGGACAAGGAGATTTGGTTGGTTGGAGGTGACGCAAAAACAAAAAGGTATTTTTTTTTATAATAAAAAGAGAGATAATGGAGGGTCCTTAGAGGGGCTTGGTTGAGGCATCCACCAACCTCTCCTTATTGCATTCAGCTGTTGGATGCTAGATGTTACCCCTGAAAACTTCAACAAGAACCTGAAGAACTTAAAGGTTGGAGGAAATGAGCAACACACTTGAGATAATGGCATTTGTGATCATCACACACCAAACCAACTATCACAGTCTCTGATAATCATGTAGAATTCTTGGTTTTGCAACGCCCTTCATGTATTTGATCTCACTTGATCCCCAGGGGCCCTGTGAAAAAGTCCAACACCAGGCCAGGCCAGTGTGGAAAGTGCCTTTTCTATACCCCAGAAATAGACATGATGGGAAATCTGAAGATGGATCCCAGGCAGGGAGCTATCTAGGGACAGCTTATAGAGGGGGAAACAGACACAGGGAGAAACGGAAAGTCCTTCAGATGCAAGGCTTTTTCAAGGGGCCAAGTTGCTTTCTTTAAGAGAAAGCCAAAGGATTGGCGATCTAAAAATAGCCACCACTTCCCTAGTACCGTCACCTTGTTCCAACCTTGGAAAAGATTTGCAAACTAGCTTGAGTGAGCCAGAGCCTTTCTATCTTCTCAATGGTGCTGAATTGTAAGTAGTATGGAGAAAAGAAGAGCAGTCTTCAGGGAAGTAGGCTTGGCGGAAGGGGTCAGGGATGAGTATCACCTTCAAATAGATGAAGGACTGCTATTTGGCTTGCTGAGAGGATCATCTGTAGCATCTGAGTGATGGGCAAGCTCCTCATCCAGCTGAGCTGAGCTATTCAATAGAAAAATGATTTTCCCCTTGGGATGGAAATAGCATCCCCCATGCACACACTCTTCCAACTCCCACACACTTGTGGGGACTGGGATCTGCTCTAATTTAGTGATGCCCCCCATGAGACACAACTCACAATTAGCCAGTACAAGCCAAAGTGGGCCGTAGCTTCCATTGGGCTCCCTATAATTGCCCTGTGAGTCAGAAACAACTGAAAAGTGGCTGAACAACAACTATAAAGTCCTATGTCAAAACATGGCTCAGAACAAAGCAAGATTCTACTGCCCTTGCTTAGCTCCAAAGGGCAGAACTGGGAGAAAGGAGGAGAGATTACCAAGGTTAGTGACAAATCATTTCACATTTAAGAGAACCAATCACTGATGCTAGGTGAGTCCAACATCTATTTCCTTAGAAAAAGGGCCTTGGTGGCTGATGTGATATTTATCTTTGTATCTTATTTCCCTCCTACACTTTGAGGTGCTTGAGAACAGGGAATTATCTGAGCTATACAGGGGCCCACTACTCAGCTCTCAGCTTGTACTTTAAGAAATGTTTGTTGAATGAGAGAAAGACTCAATGAATGAAGCAGATGGTAAGCCATTGATGCTGTTAATTGTGTGGTGAAACCCACCAGTCTCTGGGCTATTCTCCAGAGTGACCATTGCATGATAGGCCTTTTGCCCACCATTATTTCCAATCCTTCAAATAAAGCCGGTCACATTCTGATCAAAGTGATTTTTCTGCCCAAGCTATCAGGCCTGGCGTGTAATTCCCATTTGCCAGGATGGTTACGAGAACAAACGGTTCTTCTGTAAATCATGGAAACAAGGCAGAGGATTTGAGAGCTGTGGATTCCTTGAACCATACTAAGTGTTTGGCCTTTCATTAAAGGCTGCCCCTGCAGAACGTCTCGCCTGAGCCTCCTCGGCACCAGCGTCTGATACTTTCTCACTATTAAAGGAAGTATTTTCAGGGCTTTTGATGAATAACCTGCTTTGATAGCCATGCCCTGGCATTATGAATGGCTAATGCAAAATGCCACGGGGTACCAGGAACTCAATTTCGGCCTGGCTTGGCTGTGGCTAGACGCTGGAAGGAGGCTGTGTGACTGGACTTGTAATTCTTTTACTGGCATCGGATCCACTGGGTGGGTGGAAGGGGGAGGAGCTGGGGGATTGAGAGCTGGGAGCAGTGAAGGATCAACTCATAGAGTCCCCCAAACCTTCCCCTCCTTACTTCTCCATCTCTTTTAGTGAAAACACCACCCTGCCATCAGCCATGATCAAAATTTGGAAGTCCTGTTCTCTCCTCCTCTCCAAAGTGGCACCACTGCTGTCACCGTATGTCTCAAAGCCATTCAATCAATCCATAAGTATTTTTAAGTGCCCACTAAGTACTGCAATTTTGCTAGGCTCTACGCATATGCACAAAGGCTGAATCAGTCCCAATTTTCAAGTATATTCTAATACGGGAGACAACAAACACATTTACAAATATAGCACAAATATAAAGTTGCTCAATATTTATGAATACAAAGTAGTGAAATCCATCACCCTCTTTACTCACACTGCCAATACTTCATCCCCATGTCTTATCTCTTCTAGTGTACATTTTTGTTATAATCACTCACTGGTTTCTCTTTTTCCTGCCTTTCTCTGTACCAATCCATCTTTCCTTGAGCTATTTGAACAATCTTCAGAAAATACTGTTCTGATCAAAGTACTCTTCTAGTCAAAAACCTCCCATGGTTCCCCATTGGCCCTAGAATGAAGTGTCAACTGTTGATGCTAGCATTCAAGGCCTTCTACAATCTGACTCCAACTACCTCTCCAGCATTCTTTCATACTACTCATTTGCCCCTAGGCTATGCTGCCGCCACATGGTAGGTGCTATGTCTGTTATCACCAGCCTATTGCACCTTTCTGTCCCCTTGGTCATAATGCCTCAGATGCCTGCAACTGACTAACCCTTCTGAGACTCTTGAAATCTCTCTTTTTCATCAAGGCTTAGCTCAGATGTCCCCTCCTCCCTGAATCCTTCCCTACCCCACCCCCAAATGAAAGTGCTTTCTCTACTTTCTAATTTTTTTTATGGACAACTTGAACCTTCTCCTTCTTTCATTGGCTATTTATGATTGTGACCCCACCCATCCCCAACAGATTGTAAACTTCTAGATTGTAGAACTCACTGTCACTGAGCAAGATACCTCATCTTTTTTGGGGGGTGAGGGGAGATCGAGGGTTTGTTCAGACCTGTGATTATGGTATGAAACTCCAGGCGTGGTGTCACACTCTACTGAGACAGATTAGTAACTTGTTTATGACAAGATATTTTTAGCTATTTGCCTTGAACACCACAAGATTAGATTATTCTGACATGCCTTTATTAAGTATTTGCTGTATGCCAGACATTTTGCTCAGTATTAAGGATACAAAGAAAGGCAAAAAGAGCTGCCCTCAAAGAGCTTATATTCCAATGAAAGAGATAACATAGAAATAACAACATATCAGATGCATAGACTATAAAGGGAAGGTGATTGTAGAGGGAGATAGTACAAAAAGCCTCCAGTGGAAAATGGATTTGAGCTGAATACTGAAGGAAGCCATGGAAGTGAAGAGGTATCTCTCTTATGATCTTATTAGAGAGCGCTTAATAAATGGATCAAGATAGACATGGGATGTTTATAATATAAAGCTTGAAATGACAACTACCATGTTGGATGAAAGAATTTTCATGCAAACAACTATTAGGATGATTGTATTTTAGTTCAGGGAATTAGCTTCAGGAGTCCTGGATTAGGCAAGTGTGGATAAATAATGGTCCCAATGAAAGATGGCCTGAGAGTTTAGTGCATTGCAAATCCTGGAGGAATCAATGGTGTGATATCTTAGCCCAAAGTACATGTTACACTCAGGTTATGACAACAGAAGCAATGACTGTAATCAACGAAACAATGGATCTGATGAATCTGGCCCAAGTCAGACTAAATCCAGAGGCTTCTTCTGCTCTAGAGGGTCACATTTTAGGAAATGTACAGAAAACCTGGAATGTGTCCCAAACATAGAATCCAATATGATGAGAGCTTTGGGAAAATTTCAAATGAACAAGGAAGAAAATGGAGATATCTAGGCAACCTAAAAAGAGAAGAGCCAAGGGGATATAGCATGGCAGTTGTCTTCTTGGCAAAGCAAGGCTCATGGGCAACATGGGCAGCCTAGTCCCAACATGACCTTGGGCAAATTCTTTAATTTCAAAAACCCTCAGTTCCCTCATCTGTAAAATAAAGAGTTTGGAACCAATGACTTCAATGATTTCCTCCTTTTTTAAATCAATGATCTCAGGATCTCCTGCAAATGTCAGAAAAATGGTCCCATGGAAGCCAAGAGTGGGCTTCTGCTTATTCTGAGAGACCAGAATGAAGAACAAAGGTCAGTCATATGAAGGAGTCATTCTCAGCCCCATGAAAGGGCAGAAATAAAGCAGAGGGTACACTAAGAAATAATGATTTCCTCGTTATTTGAAGTCATCAAATGGCTAATGGAATTTGTGAGGCTTGGGTTGAAGTATATGGGTTCCAGGTCCCTTCTATCTCCCAGGTTTGTGATATATGTGGAATCTGACAGAGGCACGCAATAGTCAGAATGACAACAATGATAATAAGTGGTAACAAAAGCAATAACTCAGATTCCTGTAAGCTTGAAGGTTACCAAAGCATGTTGGTCAAAAGAACCTTACATGTGAGATCAAGCCAAGATTACTCTTTACATTTAACAGATTGGGAAACTGAGGCTTATGGAGGATTTTCCTAAAGCATATATTGGATCATGTGACTCCTTTACTCAACCAATTCTGGTGGCTGCTGGTTGCATCCAGTATCAAATGGAAACTCTTCCATTTAGCTTTTAAAACTATTCACAAGCTGGCTTCAGCCCATTCTTCCACCTTCCTGGTATAGTTCTCTTCTTCTCCTATGTTAAAACGCAGCCAAGCTAGTCCCATCTCTGGCTCTCACAGCAATGCAAAGGGGTAGGGAGTACAAGTACTTTTAATCACATTATAAAAAGTTAAGAACCTTTGGCTCAGAGAGGTGACCAAATAGCTCAGGATCTCCCAGCCAGCAATTGTTGTAACCAGGACCCGAATACCCATGCTTTGATATGTCCAATCACACCACACTGACTGAATTACATGTAATTTGGTGGGTGGGGGTAGGGTGGGGAGGTGAGTTGGGAGGGTGTGATGGCCTATATTACTTGGCAAATTCAGTCCACAAGGCAGTCGCTCCCTACAACACATAGACCACTGAAATGAGAGTTGTGTCTTTGGTGAGAACAATCTGGAAATTGCTGCAATTTGCCAATCAGCCTTCCTGGAGCAGGTTAACCTTCAATTACCTGGTCAATATGGACAGGAGCACTAGAGACCTTCAGTTCCTGGAAAGCAGAAATGGAGCTTTAAAAAATACCTCTCTATCATCAGCATTCTTCCCAAGACTATATGAGAAGTTTATTAAATGATGCTTAAATAGATTCGGAGAGGTCACCTGCTACTGTGGGAAGAGTGGGAGAGATCCCCCTGTGTAGAACATCACATATATTAGGAGATTTTGTCACTTCCTGCCATTCTAAATGTCCCTGCCACCTTCGCACTCCTTCGTTTTAACCTAGGGTGTCCATGATGCCTACTGGGAAGGGAATGTCCACACCATGCTCTTGTTCCTTCTAGAATACCTTCATGTGGGGAAAGCCCCATCAGCAAGCCAGGAGGAGGGTGGGAAGCCCAACCTATCTTCCTCTTCTCTTGGACCAGGTGTTCTAGTGTTCTCCCAGACCCCATGGGTTTGGCTTAAGGTCCCCAAAACCAAGTGCTTGTGTTAAAAGAGATTATGGGCCCTTCCCAGAGGCCCCTCAGACTCTACTCTGGACTAGAAGCACAAGAATAACACTTTCCCCAATAGGGCCTTCTCATCCCCTCACCTCTGCTGCTGTACATAGCACAGCACCCACAATGCCCTAAGAGGGCAAAGACAAGGATGGAAATCCATTCCTGCCAGGATCTTGAGCTTGGCTCAGCTATGAGCTTGCCAACAGCAAGCCAGTTCCCATAGGTGTGGCTCAGGTTCAATCTAGCTCAGCTCAGATTGAATCTGGCCCTCTTGTGAAAACAGGCATCACAAAGGGTGGGATTTCTTAAGACAACCCATTATGGTGAATCCCTAATAAACTTTCTCTTTTCCCTTGGCTGAGAAGGCTTGAGTGGAATTCTTTCGGCAGGACCTGGCGTGTCGGTATTTTGGGGTCTTGAGCACCTCTAGAAACGTATGGTTCACTAACAATCATCATTTTTCCTTATATCTCTTCATTTTTGGTTCCCTGACCAGGAATACTGCTCATCTCAAGTTCTTCTCCAGCCAAGACTGGAAGGTAAGCCTCTTCCTATCCCAAACCCCTTCTCGCTCTCCAAGCATTTTGAAAGTGCTTTTCCGACCTGACTTCCCAGGTCCCCAGTAGGTCAGACAGTTGCTCGCTGCCTCAGACTCAGCCTGATGCTCTCAGGTTCTCGATCCAGTGGTTTATGTTGGAGGCCATGGACCTGGGCACACCTTCTGAAGCACAGAGGACAAGGACAGACGCCCTATCCGGAAGTGTGCCCCGATTTTCTCAATTCTCTCAACACTAGGGATTGGGAAAACCCCAGGTATCTTTTTGTGTTTAATTTTTTACTATCTTGCTTTGTTCCTTTTTGAGGCTTACTCCCAGATCCTCCTTGCAGAGGAAGGGACTTCCAGCACCTCAAGCCCACAATGGGTCAAACCTCCTCGATCCCTAAAAATTCACCCTTGGGCTGTCTTTTACAAAATTGGAAAAAAAATAAGTTCTCTAAAGAACCTAAAAAGAAAAAGCTGGTATACCTTTGCAATACTGCTTGGCCACAATATCTCCTAGAAGGCCATGAACAGTAGCCTGTTTTTGGGACTTTACAATATAATACTCTTTTACAGTTAAAATTATATTGTCAGCGAGAAAGAAAATGGACAGAAATTCCTTACATAATGACCTTCGTGGAGCTCTCTCGGAACCCCATTCTCAGAAAAGATTGTAAGATGCTCATAGATAGAGCCCCACCACAAAGGGGCAATGGAGGTCAACAGGACATTTTAGATAACCCCCTCCTTATGGACCCCAGAGCTTCAGCCCCAGCCCCTCCTCCTGCTCCCCAACCTCCCCGGAGCACCCTTGCTTCCTGTGCTCCCCCTTCTGTGGCCATCTCCTCTTTCTCTTGGTTTCCTGTAGTGCAACCCTCCTCTTTTCCTGCCTCCTTCAAGGTCCAAGTCTCCTACCCTGCATCTCCTCCCATGGCGCCTCCTGCCTTGGTGACCCCTGCTCAGGTCCCAGCCAAGGATCTGGTTGAGGTGCCTCCCTCTCTGGCCCCTTCCCCTGAAGGGACCCCTACTCAGGTTCTGGCCTCATGGCTTGCCCTATTTCAGACCCTGCAGTGTCTACCACTATGGGCCCTACCCCTGAGGCAACCCCTACTCAGGTTCCAGCCTCAGGTCCTGCCCCCACGGCATTACCTCCTCCCCTGGTCCCTCTCTGTGAGGTGGTGCCCACTCAGGTCTCTGGGGTATCTCCCCTCTGGCCCCTTCCGTTCCTCAGGTACCAGCTGATCTCCCTTGCTGGCCAGATGCTCTGGCCTTGCAGTCTAACCTAGGTCAGTTGGCACCCCCCAGCCCCTCCCTCACCAGAAGTGGGACTTCCTATATCCCTCCCCAAACTCCAGGCCCCACAGCACCTTCAGGGCTTTTTCCCCTGACAGAAGTGCCTGCCTCCCCTACTGGGATAAGGAGAGTACATGTTCCATTCTCCATTTCAGATCTCATCCAAATTAAAGAAAACCTGGGGAGATACTCAGAAGATCCCACTAAGTTTACTGAGGGTTTTAGGGATCTGTCCCTACAATTTGAGCTTTCTTGGGGTAAATTGCACATCCTCTTCTCTATCTGTTGTACCACTGAGGAGAAGAGGAAGATATAGGAACAAGCCCAAAAATTTGGGGATCGTTTGGCTAGTGATAATCCCATAAAATACCCCCCAGGAACAGCTGCTGTTCCCACTAGTGACCCAGGATGGAATTATCAAAAGAGTGAGGATAGAGAAAAGAGAGACCATATGGTAATTTGCCAGTTAGAAGGCCTAAGAACAGCATTTCAAAAGCAGATAGATTTTCAAAAATTTAGGGAAGTTACTCAGGGAGAAAAGGAAAACCCTGCCCTTTTCCAAGCCCAGCTAGTAGAAGCTATTAAGAAGTATACAAATTTGAATCCTGATTCTATTGAAGGGGCAGCGATACTTAACATGTATTTCATTAATCAGCTGCCCCAGATATTAGGAGGAAACTGCAGAAATTGGCAATGGGACCCCAAACACCTCAGGCCCAATTACTGAAAATGGCCTTCGGAGTATTCAACAATAGAGACCTGGTTGCAGCAGAGGAAAGAAAATGCGGGGAAAGAGCTAGAGACAGAGAACAAGCTCAATTCTTGGCTGCTGCCATGGCCAGGAAAAGACCCAAGAAGCGCCCCTCCAGGGAGCCCTCTTGGAAGCCCATTGGCTTGGGCAATGGGGAAACCTGCTTTTGATGCCACAAGGAAGGTCACTGGTCCAAGGAGTGCCTCTCTAGGGCACCCCCCTGGAGGAAGCCCCCAGGATCCACGCCTCCAGGACCATGCCCAGCATGCAACTAGGAGGGAAATTGGGGGAAAGATTGTCCCCGAGGTTGGAAAAGTGGTAGAACCCCCTCCCAGTACCCTGTCCTCCAGTCTTCTCAAGACTC
>CM053623.1:230569416-230619417 GCA_028646595.1 Phalanger gymnotis
GGAGAGCTCACAGGAAATGGACTTCATGGCCAATTGGGCCACTAGCTTCTTCTTCTTGTTCATCCTTCATTCTCAAAGACAAATGCAACATATCATCTCCCTCTTCTAGACATTTGCACCAGCTACTCCTCATTCCCGGAATGCACTCATTTCTCTGTCTCTTACAGTCCTAATCTTGCTCCTTGGGCCAGTTCAGTTTCTCCTTCTTCTGTGAAGCCTTCCATCACCCTGCCACCCATGCTTTTTAGAGTTCCATCCCATGGCTGTTCCCTTTATACTGCTCTCTTTCCACACAACATTTCTGAATCTCAGAGCTAGAAGGAAATGTAAGCCCCATTCCTGAACAACAGCTCCTCTTCCAAATATGCTAACTGTGTGGTCAGCCTCTGCCTGGAAACTAGCCAGTGCATTCCCCATTAGGTCTGGTCAGAGCCTTGCCTCCTGCCTTCTGCCTTTTAGACATCTCTGATTGTTAGGGAGTCAGGGCTCCCCAGCCTTTCTGCAGCGTCTGCCTATTTGGTTTTTCTGAGAAGCTTTTAGAGCCATTACTGAGCACACCACCTCCCAGGGTAGCCTATGACAGGAAGTTTGGGTTTTGTTCTTACTTTGTTAATTTTCTTCATATCGAGGCCTAAAATCCCCTCTCTGCAAATTCCTGGTGGTAGTTCTGGCTCTGCCTCTGGGGCTGTAGAGTGTAGAGTATTCAGAGCACTAGGCCATAGTTAAGAAGACCTCAGTTCAAATCTGGACTTGAATACTTAACAGGCCAGTGACCCTACTCAAGTCACTTCACCTCTGTCTGCCTTAGGCTTTTCAGCTGTAAAATGGGAGTAATAAGGGTACTTACATTACAATGTTGTTGCTGCCTAACACAGTGACTGACATAAAGGATGTGCTATAGGAATGCTTAGTCCCTTCCCCTCCCCTCTTCCTTCACAGGATAGCCCTTTGATACCTGAAGACAGCTATCAATGCTTCCCCTAACATTTTCTTCTTTAGGCTAAAATTCCCCATTACTTTTAACTGACACCACACGATATGAAATCAAGACATAATTCCAGGTTGGTAATGAACCCCCATTGGCAACACTTTGATTCAGGCCATTTACAAACTCCAGATTGATTTAATTGTGCTAGCATCTTATCTTTCTATGGAGGAGGACAATATCATTCAGTATAGAAATAAATGGGACCTTCCACCCTCCTGGCTGCCCTGCTCTGAATGTGTTGCAGATTTCTAATATTCTCCTTAACTGAGGTACCCAGAGCTGGACACACTTTTCCAGATGTAGTCTCACTGGGGCAGATGGACATCTCCAAAGTGCTTGATGCTATTTTTCTCTCAGAGCAGCATAATATTGTACTGGGCTTTCCAGTTGCCTTTATAACATTACTAATTCATACTGAGCCAGCCTCAAGTCTACTGAAACCACAAGGAAAAAAGAGTTTTTAGACAAATGACAGCCTGGTCATGCCTCCCTCATCTTGAAATTTTTGGAGTAATATGGTGAATACAAATGTAAAACGTTATTGAACCCTCTTGAATTTCAAATTATTGCATTCACTCTGAAAAACTGAAATATTATTCAGAAGGAAACTTGGACTTACCACAGTACCTAGCACATAGTGGGCACTTTAATGTTTGTTGATTGGTTGAAATGGAGGCCCTCACGATTGGTGTGACCAGATTTCAAGTTACAACCAAGAAAGAATGCTGAAGAAGAAACAGAGTAAGGGATGCCACTGAGGAAATATATGATAGCAAGAAATATGGGCTTGTCATGACCAATATGGGGGATGATAGGTGAAAATATTCCATTAACCACAGATACCCTCACACTATCAGGACATTCTTAGGAAGGTCTCCAGCACCTTGGATAGGGCCCCTAAATTATGAGATAATAATAGTCACAGGAGATTGGCAATCAGGGAGGAAATGATATTTGCATCATTAAAGGAATACCCACATCAGTGGAGTCACTGGATAGTTTGAGTAAAGGTATTTGAGGATTTACATTTAGTCCAGTATTCAAGCTATTTTTCTTTATAGATCCTGGCTCTTTCTTCTGGTTATCCTTTCTGGTTTTGTGGCATTAAACAATTTGATAAACATACCATTTATAACTTTATCCAAGTTGTTGATTTTAAAACAATGTCAATCATCTAGGGGCCAAGCACAGCCTCAGGGCAGACATCTAAAGACATAATTCCAGGTTGACAAGGAATGATTATTGACAACACTTCAATTCGGGCCATTTATCAGCTCCAAAATGACCCAACTGTATTAGCATCTTGCCAGCATCTTTCCATCTTTTCCACAAGAGGGGGGAGGCTGTCATGCAATATAGAAATGTGCTTTTTTATCTCAACTAGCCTTCACTGCTACAAACAATCCTTTCACTGTGGACATATATAAAGCTTCACCTCTAACAGAATGGAAGCTCCCTTAGGGCACAGACTTTAACTTCTGCCTTTATATCCCCAGAGCCTAGTACAGAGCTTGGCACATAGTAAAGGTCTCTTAAATGTTTGATTTATTGATTAAGTGAAAATTGACCTTGCTTAATGCTTGCCTAAAATCTAGTTTAACTATAGCCATCGTTTTCCATTGGTCTAGTTTCAGTCACAAAGGAAATGTGATTATTTTAGCATGACCCATCTCAGCCAGCCTGGCTCTTTGTATCAGCCTAGAATTCCCTCTAGGTTCACTAAACATCTCTTTAATTTGTTTGAGAATCTTGCTGGAATCAATGTCAAGGTCACAACCCCGTAGTTTGCAGACTCAATTTTCTTCCTGTTTTGAAAACTGAAATAGCATTTGTGCTTCCCCAAACCTGTTGCAGTTCTCTTGTTCTCGACATTTATCCAATTATCACTGACAGTGGCTCAGTGATCCCGCCCACTCCCTCTTTTAGTCCCCAAGCATATCATAGAGCACAATCACTTTCTCTCTTCCCATCTTTTTGATTATCTTGGGTACCAACTTTCCATTAGTCATTTTGGTTTTGGCCTTTTCAGGCTAAAGATGTTCTTCTTTGGCAAAGAAAACAAGCCAAGCAAGAGTTGAATGGCTCTTTGCCCTCTCCAATGTGTACTGAGACATTCCCCATGCAGAGACTTTCTAGTCTCTCTGTGACTGTCTTCTTTTCCCCAGTGTAATGTCTATCCTTTCCTTCCTTCTCCTTCCTTCCTTCAGTTCTTTTGGAGCTTCAGTAGCTCTGACACTGTTCTTCCAGAACTAAACCACTCCCTTTTCATCATTTGCCTTTGCTTCCAGTGCTGTAGGCATCCTTTAATGATCTGAGGTGATTAATGAGTACACTTTGATCTCTATCAGCCTCTTTACACACACACACACACACACACACACACACACACACACACACACACACACACACACACACATACCCCTTCACTTATTCACTCCTCATCAGAATTATTCCTGTTTATCCCTTCAGCATTTTTTTTTCTTGAGAGCTTTCTGGTTTTCATGAGCTACCTTGCTTTGGGTAATTTAAATCTACTGTTCCCTACATATCCTTTCTCTGAACTCTTGGAATCTATTCTTCTAAAATTTAGGGGTAATGCCAGACTATGCCCACCTTTTCTCTCCTTCTTTATGATAAATTCTAACATGGAAGGACAATTTCTCCCTACATCTCCCATCATGTTCACCATAGCCATCGGTTTCCTCTTATTGGTGAAAATAAGATCTCCAAGAAAGATCTCTCTTGGATCCTTTACTTTTTGAAGGATAAAATTCACATTAATATTAATCACAAAATTGTTAGTGGGTCCATTCTGGGTAAAGAGAACGAGAGCATATCTATGGATAACAGAAGTCCCCACTACCTCTATACTGAATCACTGCCAAGCCTGTGATGTTTAAACTTCTCCTTTTGCTTCATCTTTCTTACTATTTCGAAGTGTCCTTCGATGGTGATATCTCTTCTCTCTCAGTCTCTATTGATCTCACTTAAATTCTCTCCATTATACTTCCTCCTTTGATCCCTAGGCCTCATCACTTAAGCCAACATTTTGAATATACATTTTTCTACTCCCTCCCATCTCACCCACTCTCTTTTCTTCGCTATCTAGTTTTGTTTGCTTATAACCCTGCTTTTGTGTATTTGTGTGCATATACACATATTTTCCTGTCCATATACTCGTATGTTGCCTATCTATACAAATGCACACACAGATAAATGGCTAAAGGGATAAACAAGCATTTATTAAATACCTACTACTGTGTGGCAGAAACAATGATAGGTGCTAGGATGCAAAGATATTTATACTATTTATTTATGTATGTACACATGTATGTAGGAGTATACGTTTGTATGTGAATAAACTGATTCATGTACATGGCACAGATGTCTTGGGTCATGTTGTTTGTCATTTGCTACTTTCTTGTACTTTAGCTCCTACAAAATTTGTGATAAGAGAATTTCTGGCACAACTTAATTACCACCTTTTAATAAGATAAGCAGATCATATACCACATACCTAAGTCTGCAAAATCAAGCAGAAATACAAACTCTAGCCTGATGTTAACTAGTTAGTGCCTTCTCTGCCATCAAATCAACAGCTTGAGAGATCAGAAATAGGTCTGGTGTTTACTAGCAAGTTTCCTGTTTTACCTGATACAAATCTTTCTCTTTTCCCATCTGTTCTTCAGTTTGTATCATCATCTTTCCTTATTTACTCTTCAAAATTCCTGAAATTCCATTGTTGCTCTCCTCCATGTAGGATCAAAATGTATACGATGGAGCCAAAACTGCTGGTCAGCGCCCACTGATCTTTCTCTAGAGTAAATGTATGCCCTCAGCACAATAACTTAGTGTTTGTTATATCTCCATATAATTGATTATGAATTTGGAAACAGTATCTATTAATAGCTCCTCAGACAATTTTTGTCACAATTTCTTTTAACAGTTAGCTACTATTTCTGCTTCTTCATTTTGTTCATATACAAATACAGTTTTCTCCCTCTGTGACCTTTTTAGTTTAAAGTCCTCTCAATTAGATTCCCAAGTCTCCAGGAAATGCTTTGTCTTCCCCCCAAGCTGAATGGAAGCTCCTTGAAGACAGAACTTGCTTCACTTTAGCCAAGGTTTAGGCAATCGATACTAGTTGGATGAATTGAATTATCTCTAGGATGCATTCATGTAAATGAGGTATAAATGTGAGGTATAATAAATGTTGGGGCCAGACCAGCTGGCTCTAGTATCTTACAAGCGGTACACAGATGAGGCAGGAGACATGCAGATGGTCAAAAGGCCCTTTATAGTTACAGCACGCAGCATATTTATGCAGTACTAGCCTTCGTTTCTGGGTGCAAGCAAGCTCGTGCACGATCCTCTAAACCTATCAGGACCGTGCTTCTGTGCTCGTAGACAGTCTGTGCTCTGTACCTCTAAACCTATCAAGACTGTGTTTCCATGCTCGTGGACAGTCTGTGCTCTGTCCTTATTTAGCAAGAGTTATGCAGTCAGCTTGTGTGTTAAGGCAACAGTGGGGGAAACTGGATGTTCTCTCTGTAACTGCTTATCTAACTCCGTGCAGTTCTTAACCTTGTACAGGCTGTTCTCATCTTAAGTTACAGTTTGACTCTGTCTTGGGGGCTTGGCCCCTCACAATAAAGATACGAAAATTCAAGTAATATGAGCAATAATAAAATAGTAATTCAAACTCCCATAGTATCTTAAGGTATATTGAATATTTTCTTCAAAACTTTCTCTTTTTTCTGTGCTTTAGGTATTTGTTGTTCAGTCATTTCAGTTTTGTGGCCTCATTTGGGGTTTTATTGGCAAAGATACTAGAACAGTTTAGCCATTTCCTTCTCCAGCTCATTTTATAGATGGAAAAACTGAGGCCAACAGGATGAAGTGACTTGCCCAGGGTCACACAGCTAGGAAGTATCTGAGGCTGGATTTGAACTCAGGAAGATGAGTTGGCCTGACTCCAGACCCAGAGCTCTGTCCACAGTACCACTAGCTGCATCATAGGTAGTTTAGGTAGGAAGGGATCATTTTTTTTATATTTTACAAAAGTATAAATGGCACTTCAGGAAGGTTAAAAATAAAAGAGTAGCTTGTATTACACAGCAATATAAGGTTTGCCAAACTCTTTTTACATATCATGTCCTTTGATCCTCATAGAGCCATGTGAAATGGGTTTAATGATTATCTTTGTTTTACAGATGAGAGGACTGAGGGCCAAAGATGTTTAGTGACTTTTCCAAAGTAACACATAGAGTACCAGGAACAAGATTTGAATTCAGGTATTCCTGACTCTAAGTCTACGACTAGCCATGTCAAATTGAAAGATCTCTTTCATCCTCTAAAGTTTCCCCAACATTACTCAGCTAGTCAGTTTAAGAGCCCAGGATTTTGACAGTGATATCCATGTTCTTTATCTGAATAATTCAGTCCACAACACATTCATTGCCGAAAATTTGTCAATAATTGAAATAGAAGTGGCCTCCAGTCTGTGAATTATCACAATGACTGCTCTATTTGGGAACCCCACTTTGATAGAGTATCTCTGCTTGGAATTACTTTTAAAGGAGAAGAGAAAGGTTGTTTTCTGGATGTCCTCTTCTTTCTGAACATAGACTGCTGTATATAAAACTGGGTGTTTTCCTGCCAATGGAAGCCATTTGATAAGTTTCCTCAGCGTGTGGAGAGGTGCCTCAAGAAGCCAGCAGCACCTCAGGCCTATGCCATTCATTGCCTATTTATGTCTCATGGATATTCATGATCTTGCATTTCTCTCTGGGTCCTGCAGCTATGTAAATAAATGCAGTGTGATGTGGCTTCTCCAGCGAAATGAATTATAGAATCTTCTTCCATCAGGAAAACTTGATGCCAACCAGTGATTTGGCCAGTGGTTCAGAAGCTCTTTGGTACAGGAACTGGGGAAGCAGCCAGCCACCCAATGTCAAGGGTGTAGGCATGCCATGGGGATTCTCTGAACAACCAAGACTTGAGAACACAGTGTATTCCAATCCTCTTTGGCCTAGTGTAGAAGGTTCTCTTGTTCCCAGAACCTCTTTGTCCTAGGGCAGCATTGGACTAGATTGATGGAGCATTGAACTTAGAATCAGGAAGACCAGAGTTCAGATTAGACACTCACTGGGGAAGCTAGTTGCCCTACTTGAGTCTGTTTCCTCATCTATAGAACAAGAGGACCAGACTCAGTGGCCTCTCATGTCCCTTCCATCTCTAAAGCTATGATTATATCATATCTCTCATCTCCTTACTTCAATTCAACGTTTATTGATGTTGAATTAACTAACTAATCAGCCATCTAGCTTGAGCTGGTATTCACAGAAGAGGGAGGATATGCATTGTAGAGAGGAATATAAGATCCTAGCAATAAGGAACATATTGGACACGGGGATATAAGATCATAATAGTGAAGCACCCATTTTGTGAAAAAAAAAAATGATCGTAGGCACCAGAGATACAAGGACAAAAGTAAGGCAGAGACTGCCCTCGGGGGCTTACAGTCTAGTGGGGGAGAGGTGGAGAGATAGAAGGTTTACACAAATGTCTAAAATGATTAATTACCCCTACCACTTAAAACCCAAAACATCTTCTTCCTGCCGATGTGGTCTGAGATCTCCATTATAGAGTGTGACATTGTTCATTTATCCTCTAGTCCACATTAGTTGCTTTATCATCTCTATGTACTCATTAAGGTCTCACTGGATGGTAACATGCTCAGGGTGGTCACCAAATAGTCAATGAATAAAGACAAATGACATATAGTCTCTATGCTCTGAGGAAGTGAAATCCAGTTAGGGGAAAGGGCACAGCTAGATAAGATCCTCAGAAAGTACAAGCTATGGGCCAGTTGAAGAATACAGAGTGTTCGTGCTATGGACGTTTTGAGGAGAGCAAATATATTATGGCTTGGGCTGATCAGGAAAGGCATTGCTCGGGAGGAGAGTTGGAGCTTGGGAAGGATATGAACCAGTGAAGGGGAACATAGGATCCTAACGATATGGAGCACATTAGTTATAGGAACATAGAATCATAGCAATTAAAATTGGAAGTGGTCTTATTTATCATCTGAATCCAAACCCCTTAATAAATGAAACAAGCAATCAACCAATGAGCAAGACATTTACTGTGTGCTGGGTGATGGGGACACGATGGCAAACCTTAAACAGTTCCTGCCTTTGAGGAGCTTAAATTCTCTAAGGGGAGTGGAAATTAGATCCCTTCCAGTCTAACCTCTTCATTTTTTCTAAAAATAAAATTGAGTTATTGAGACGAGGTGAGGCCCACACAAGTTCTTGAAGTAGAACAACCAGAGCTACAGACTGGGGCTTTTTTCTGAAGGCCTTCTTTCCCCTCTGAATCACAACTGTTGAGCAGCTGATTTTCAGCATTTATCAATATCATTACCTAACTATCCTGTCAAAAGAATACTCTAGGTTATTAAAGATCCTCCCTCCATACTACCACCATTGAGTCAGGGAACTTGACAAAGTATTTTTGGAGTGTCGCCCAGCGGCCCCACAATGCCCAGGGTCTGCTAGAATTTTATGGGTAATAGATCACATCAAACATGAGGAGAATTAATAATATGGATGTGAAGAAAAACAATTTATTAATGTTAATAACTCCTCCAATAAAACTTCCAGGAGGACCTATAGTGATAAATTGAATAATTATGAGTATAATTATGACTAACTAGAACCATAATTTCATGCTAATGCAATCATAATGACACAAAGTGTAGATCATGAATTTTAACTGCTTGGTTATTTCACATTTCCACCAGTGTGGACCCAAAAAAAGCCCTTCTGAAATCTGATCAGATTATGGTTGACTGAAAAAGAGAAAGTATTCTTGCCTCAAATAGACATCATTTTGATTATCTTTACTGAACTGCGAAAAAAGCTTTTGTTAATTAGGAGCTTGGAGATATTGAATTCAGGAAATAGACTCTCACATGAGTGGCATTTTTCTGAAACATAAATGTTGGGTTAAAACAAGAGTTACACTGAAGAAGAATGAAATTCCCAGGAAAAGAATGCCATGGAGATGAGGCTTTGTCATGCACAAGTTTAGATTCTTGAAATGTTGCTTTCTATTTTTCAAGGGTTTTAGACCTTTCTGAAGCACTTGTCTGTGACTGGGTATTCTAGTTATTTATTAATGTCTTATACTCTTCCTAGACTGCCCTATGGCAGGGGCCAGGTTGAAGAGGAAGCATGGATAGGTACTTGATTTTTGTTGTTGCTATGGAATAAATGTATGCATGTATGCATTGACAAATGCATGTATGAACAAATGAATGAATGAATGAATTGTTCTAGAAGGGCAAAAATATGTTTCAAGAAATAATAGATTGGACAATCAAGGTGTAGAGGCAATCAACCCACAAGCATTTACTAAGCATTGACAGTGTGCCAGGCATTGGGCATCAAGACAAAAGCAGTCCTTGCCCTCAGGGAGTTTACATTCTATCAGGCAACAAGACAGCAAGATCATATCTAAATATATGCAAAACACACATAAAACAGATAGAAGACAACCTTGTACAGGTAAAGGGCTTTGGGAGCTCAGGAGAGCTGGACCCAATGCATGTAAAAAGTGGCTCTTGAGCTAGAAACAAGAAATGAACAGGGAAATTATTCAAGGAACAGGGGACAGTGGAGGCAAAATCAAATAGATGACCTGCACATCTGAACAGGGTGGAGTATTGCAAGACCGAGATTGGTGCAACTCAATACTATGCTTCCCTTAATGCAATCTAAGAGGGCTCTAGCTTTCTTGGATGCCAACACACGCTAATCAGCAGCAGCAGCAGTATCATCATCATCATCATCATCATCATCATCATCATCATCATTATGTATGCTAAGTTCTTTATAAATATTATCTCATTTCATCCTTACAACAGCCCCAAGATGTAAGCGCTATCATTATCCCCATTTTATAGTTGAGGAAACTGAGGCAAAGAGATGTTAAATGACTTGCCCAAGGTCTCTCAGCCGGTGTGATTGAAACTATATTTGAATTCAGGTCTTCCTGACTCTGGAACCAGCTCTCCCTTCACTGTACCACCTAGCTGCCTATTAATTAGATAATCTTAATTCAATTATTCTATTACCATAACAATTCACATGCAATTAAAAACCTCTATTTAAGATAAAGTTTGTGTATGCTTTTTGTTTTTAATGCTGCAGTAACTTCCTGGTATTCTCATCATCATCCCATCTCTCTCACCTCTTAGAACTCTGTCTTACAACCCAGAAAAATTGTCAAAGCAAACCAAACTGATAGAAAACACATTTGACAGTATAGGAAGCATTCCACTTCCAAAGCCCCTCTACCCTCAACTATGAGAGAAGTGTTTTTCAATGTCTGCCCTCTTGAAACAAGAAAGGATAGGCATTGCATTTAATCAGTACACAGATGCTATAGGGGGTTGTTTTCATTTATATTACTATATTCATTTTGTATATGGTGTTCCTGGTTCTCTTTTTTTCACTCTGCATCAATTCAAATAAATTTTCTCATGTTATCTGTTAACTACATAATGAAATTAAATTAGGTGTTTATTTCAAAGTTACAAAATTTGGAAAGCAATTCAAATTCTATTTCTCACATTATGTGAGGAATTCCATATCAATTCCATTTTCTCTGAGTTTTTCATATTAATCATTTTTATAATAAAATTATATTCTATCCCATCAAGGGACCTAGCACAATTTGTTCATTCATTTTTCACTTGATGGGCCCCCACTGTTTCCAGTTTTCTTACTGAGATAACCAGTGGTATCATTGATGTGAGAGCCATCCAGATAGGAAACTCTCCTGACCAATGGGATCTACAAATGCATAGCCATCTGTAGTCTTAGACAGTTGCCGTGCTAAGGGGTGGTTAGGTGTCTTGTCCAAGTTTAGTCTAGCACTGTGTGTGAGAGGTGGAGCTAGAACTCAGTTCTTTCTGATTCTAAGGTCATCTTTCTTGTCACTACAGAATGATGGGCTCAATTTTATTTTTCTACCACAAATAATAATGATCTTAATATTTCAATATCTCTAAAATCATATTCTCTTTGTCATTGACCTCTTCCTGTCTGCTTCTTCTCAGACAAACTTGTTTAACCATCTTGTGAAATTGATTTGTTTAAACCTAAGTGCGAGATTTTAAATTGATCTCCATTAAGTTTCATCTTATTCTAATCAGCCCAGTGTTTTAGCCTGGCAAGACCTTTTTCAATCCTGACTGTCATACAGTATATTAGCAGCTCCCCAAAGCTTTGTGTCATCTACAATTTTGACAGGAATGCCATTTATACCTTTATCCAAGCACTGATACAAATGCTAACTAGTGCAGGACCAAACACAGACCCCCAGTGACATTCCATTGGGAATATCCTTCCATCAAACCAATAATGAGGACTCTTTGGGTCCAGTCATTCAAGCAGCTCCAAGGCTGACTGCATTAGCATCTAGCCCACATTTCTCCACATTTTACAGGAATAGCATGAGACATTGCCAAATGTTTTGCTAAAATGAAGCTAACCTATATCCATATAATTCCCATGTTCTTCCAGCAATCATGTCAGGTTTTCCAGTGCAGAGAAGGGAGTGGATTCAAGACATGGTATGGAAATAGTGACCTATTGTCTGTGTGAGAAGGGGAAGGAAGGAGTTAAGGATGACTCTGAAGGTTTAAACCATAAGGGTGTCCACAAGAGTGATGCTGCCATCACACATTGGAGAGGGAAGGAATTGGGGATAAATTGATTCTGTCTGGGGAATGTTGAGTTTCTAATCTACAAATCTTGTCTGGACCTCATTATTTTAACATTTGTATCCCTCCATGAAATGTGGGCTCCTTAAGGAAAGAGATGATCTTTTACTTTTTTTGTAGGCTCAGAGCTTGGGAGAGTGCCTGACAAATAGTAAGTGCTTAATAAATGCTTGTCGACTGATTGACCAATACAAGACATCTAGGTAGAGACTCTGGGTAATGTAGAATGGAACTACAGAAGGAAAATTCCATCCGGCTACATACGTCTGAGACATCCATTAAAAGCTTATAATTGAATTCCTGGGAGCAAGACAATCATCCTGAGTTCCGAGAATCATTGTGTCATGGAAATTTGACTTGGAAAGAACCTTAGAATGAGTTTAGTTTAAATTCTTCATTTTATAAAAGATGAAAATGAGGTGCAATGACTTTAAGTGACATTACTTAAGTCAAGTAGGTAATGTTATCTGGAACTCTGGGAACATGCTTCTCTCTACTGCTTGTTGGATTTGTTCAATTGTGTCTGACTCTTCATGAGCCCATTTGGGGTTTTCTTGGTGGTTTGTCATTTTCTGGAGTAGTTTGTCATTTCCTTCTCCAGCTCATTTTACAGATGAGGAACTGAGGCAAGTAGAGTGAAGTGACTCACACAGCTAGTGAGTATCTGAGGCCCTATTTGAACTCAGGAAAATCAGTCTTCCTGATTGACTCCCAGTCTTGTGCTCTATCCACTACACCAGTTAGCTGCCCCCTTCTCTCTACTGACTTAAATGAGATGATTTCCAGGCCCCTCCCCTCCTTCCTCTGGACATTTTCCATTTTAGCAAAAACTCAGGCAGTTGTCCCCTATTACGTCTCAATCCAGACTTGAGTCATGTTGGCATTTGTTTGGTTACCCTTGATGTGACAGTTTCAATCAACTAAAACCTCAGATACTTTGAGACTTTTTAGACCAAATTAGTTCTATTCTGAAAGAAAACCCCCCTAAACAGCTCACTGCCTCCATCAACATTGGCCTTGCTTCCAAGAGCCCTTGATCTTCTCATTTCTTTATTGCAGATGTGCTCTGATTATCAGCATCAATCAATACTTAATGTTTGGCCATGAAACCTTGGTCTGTGACACATAGCTGACTGATAAACCCAGTGCCCACAATCTTGTTTCTAAAATGTGATTCCAATTACCTCCCATCTATCAAGCTGTCACAAATGGGAAAGCCCATTATGGGAGGGGTTGTGGGAAGATAGGCAGATAGGTATGGTACACTAAGTTACTGCTAATAGAGTTGTGAGGTGGCCAAACTCTTCGGGGGGTGGGGAGGTGAGAATGGAATGATTACAAAAGCAAACTAACCTTGGAGAGTTTGACTAGAAAGACTTATATTCCAAGGGGATTTTATTGTTGGTAATAAGGGATGCAGAAAATCACATATAATATGTTTGTATATGTGTATAGTGTGTACTTATAAATGTGTATATGTATGTATGTATATGTGTATATACATACATATATGTATATATACATATATATATATATAATACACACACACACACACACACACACACACACACACACATAATTTTCTTAACAAGAAATGCCCTGGGCACATCACTTGCAGTTCTTGAAGACCAAAAATTGCTGAGAAGGTGATGCCCTGCCCTGGCAGAGGGAGCTTCCTCAACCCAACAACAAGTCAATGAGCCTTATTGTGCAGTAGCTGTGTGCTAGGCACTGGACTCTCTAGGAAGTCCCTAGGCCAAGGAAACCCCACATCCAGTCATTACCTTCTTAAACACATACAAGCCCTACCCCCCCCAATAGATCAAAGCAGACACGACAAAGAGGAGGGGACTTGAAAAGGATTAATTTCCTGCCTTCAAATGCCAAGTTTTAATCTTAGATTTGCCGCTTTGTAGCTACGTGACCTTAAGGAAATACATTCACCTTTCTGAGCTCCAGGTTACACATCCTGAAACTGGGGATGCTAAACTCAGTCTGTGTGATCCTTAACTGGAAGGTTTTGAACAGTTGTAACCCGCTTTCTAATGATGAGGTATTTAAGGCAGAGGAGGGGGGAGGGAAGAAGAAAAAGGAAAAAAAGAAATCTACATGGAAACTTTATTATATATTTATAAGGAATAGCAAATCATACATAACAGGTGTGCAGTTTCATATGAAATCATATTTTTAATTATACTATTATGGAATCGCCAGTTTTATTCTATAGATTAAAAATCAAATAAAAAATGAAAAAAATTCAAAATTTTAAAAATACTTTAAAAGAGCAGTTTTTAACATTTTTATATCATGAACCCCTTTAGCAGTTTGGTGACAGCTATGGACCCATCTCAGAATAATGTTTCTAAATACATAATACAAAATGCATAAGATTAGAAAAGTAAGCTAATTATGTTGAAATCCAGATATTAAAATTTAAAAAAAAAGATTCACAGAATCTGGATTAAGAAGCCCTTCTTCAAAAGAATGCTCTCTCTCCTCTCCATGATCCCAGGCCCTCTATGCTTCAATATCCAGCCTAGGTGAGATTCCAGAGGAAGCCAGTGTAGAATTGGGACCAGTGTTAGAGCTGGTTCCAGAGACTTGGTTTTGGGTGCTCATTAGTGCTGTCACATTTAAGAGAATTATTCATGTTCTCTGAGCCTCAGTTTCTTGCTCTGTACGTATCATAGGAGAACGAACCCCAAGTGTAGAGTCAAAAGCCCTTAGCCAAGTCTAATCTCTGTTTGCTGTGTGATCCTAGATAAGTCATTGCTCTTCTCTGGGGTTGTTTCTTTTTCTGTATAATGAGAAGATAGGGCTAGATGACCCTGGGATCTCTCTCAGCTCTAGATGGGTCCCATGACTCTATAATGAGTTAGTACTGTCTAGTACTAGGGACACAAAAGACCACAAAGCACTCCTCCTGGTAGTGAGGGCTGCCCCTCTGGTGATGAAGCACTCCCAACACTTATCCAGAGTGGCCTAGAAAATGGCATTGTACCTGGGAAGAAGAGGGTCTCAGACTTTAAGCTCCCAGGGCCCTGAGTTGCTTAGGGAACCCCACAGATAAGACAAGCATCACTACAATATTTGACTGGTCCTCCTCCCCACAGCCCACCCAGAATAACAAAGAGATTCTTCCACTAATGGACTCTTACAACATCATTCCTCCAGACCCACAGAGTTCCAGCCACAAAGTACATTCTCAATGCTAATTATTA
Source organism: Phalanger gymnotis (assembly GCA_028646595.1). NCBI lineage: Eukaryota > Metazoa > Chordata > Mammalia > Diprotodontia > Phalangeridae > Phalanger > Phalanger gymnotis. The sequence continues at coordinate 230,584,421 of CM053623.1, forward strand.
TTACAAGTATGAGTACCATTAAGAATATAGCTCAGTAACACGTTATCAGGGCATTTAGGGAATCACCTCGTACCCAAACCACTTCTTAATAGTAGCCTTCCTGGATTGACCACTGAATCTAAGGAGGCTTGCAAAGGGTAAACAGAGGATGTAGCAAGTAAGGAGGCAGGAAGGAAGCTCCTTGAGGTCAGGGGCTGCTCCATTTTTACCTATCATAGCATATGGCACATATGAACAGCTCTTTAGGAAGTTTTGGTTGAGTGACTGATACACTGTCTGAAGATCCCATAAGTCTCTGGAGAGGAGAGGTCATGATGATGATGATGATGATGGTGATGGTGATGATGATAATGATGATGATGATGATGATGGTGATGGTGATGATGATGGTGATGGTGATGATGGTGATGGTGATGATGATGGTGATGATGATGATGATGGTGATGATGATGATGGTGATGATGACAATGACGATGATGAGGAGGAGGATGAAGATGAGGATGATGCAGATAGTGATTTGCAATTCCTTTGCCTAGCATAATGTCTGACACATACCAGCTTCTTAATAAAAGCTTTTTTTTTTTTATTAACGGGCTTCAGCTAGGTCACACAATCTCTGAGTTAGAAGGGTCCTCAGAGACTATCTCACCCTATTTTACATGACAGTAATCCCCACTATCATAGCACAATCTGGTCCGGGCTAAGTCTTCTCAAAGTTCAATCTCCCCATTTCCTTCCACCACACAGATGGTATGAAACTGAGGCCATTTCCTATTTTAGCGGCCCTCATGAGGGTGGTAATGGACATGCCCAAGGTTCTCTGCCACAGCTTCATGTGTTCCTTGGATATTCCAGGTGCAGCCTGCTTCATAATATCAGTATTTGGCTGATCGATAGGCAAGAAGATGTAAATCTGATCAATGATGTGTTTTGAGAAACGATCAGGGAACCTTTAGTTAGACTTCTTACTGCTAGAAACCTGTGTGGGCCACAGTGAGCACCTTGGTGCTTCACCCCCAGCTCTTACTTATTCATGTTTTAGAAATGTCAGAAGCAGAGACCTCAGAATACACCCCAATGGATCTGTGCAGCCACTCAGGAAAGGATTGGTGGCCTCACTTTGTCATCAATAATGCTGGAGTAGACTTTCTAAATTGCATTCATTTGTTAACTATTCAGCATTGAGAAGAGGAAATGTGATTAATCATTTTCAAGGGAGGCACTATCATGAATGCTTGGGTGCCAGAGAACCCTGAGTAATCAGGAATACCTGAGGGTCCTCACTAGCTGGAAATAGCACTAGACAGGCTAGTAGATACCAGTGCAAGTCTCTGCTCTGACACTTATGACATTTGCAACAGGATGAGTCATGGTATTTCTCTGAGAATCAGTTCTCTCATGTGTAGGAATGTGATGTTAATAATTCTTGTACTCTCACCTGATTGGGTGGGGTCAGAAGCATTTTGAAAAACTGAATATACTACAGACATAGCTAAAATGTAAACTTCTTGAGGCCGGAGATTTATTATTGCCTTCCTGTCTGCATTGAATGGCATAGTACTGGCACATCGAAAGAGCTTCATAAATACTGTCTTGCTTGATTGCATAAATGGGAATAACTTTTGTTATTATAAATTAGTCATTGTTCCACCTATGAGATATTAAAATGAATCAAAAGAATATAAAATCATACAACAAAAGCCAAAACAATGTCTCAAATATACTGAACCAATTAAATAAACAAACAGCATGCATGTATTAAGTGCCTTCTTTTTGCCAGGCAGATCCTGTGTTTGGAATCAAGGATGTGAAGATAAGGCAATCTCTGCCTTCAAGCAGCTTATCTTCTACTGAAATATCACAGCCAGAGCTAGGACAACATCTTGAGGTCAGCTGAGCCAACCCCACCATTTTACAGAGGTGGAAAAGGACAAGAAGGGATGTATCCAGGCTCACTGGATGAGTTAGTGGCTAAGCCATGACTAAGAGGCAAGCTTCCTCACCTCTAGTCCAGTGTTCTTCATTGCTTCCATTATCAGGAGCATAGCTGGATTGGAGAATGTTTAATGATTCCTTCGTTTCACATGTTTCTCCTCCGATATCCACAAGGGCACCAGTTAAACTGTGCCCATCCATCACTGTTTACAAGGCGAGGATGAGGGGCCTCACGTGCAGGTTTCTAGGAATATTTCCAATTACCGTTGGTGTGCAGGGCACAATATTATGCAGATTGGACTACCTCCTAGCAATACTTGTGTCTTCTTTTGGGGAGTGAATGCAAATATAATGGCTGGCTCTTAATTGCTGCTGTCAAGCTCTGATATCAGATTTATTGTTGGTGAATTTTGAAACCTTCATTAGCAGTTGGAAAAATGGTCCCAGTTTCCCATCTCCTCCCTGGATAGATGGCGAGGGGAGCAAATGTTTTATAATCATGATTACAGGACTTTCTTTTGGGGGTCAGAAATGGGCATATGAATTTAGCAGACAACATTCCAAATGAAGCCCATGATCATCTCCTGATCTCAGTGTACAGGACCGGATTGGTTTAGCTTGGGGAAAAGAAGACTTACAAGATTTCTAACCCAAAAAATTTGCCATGCAAGGGAGTTGGAAACTTTGTCAGTATTTCATAGATACTTCTATGGGTACATTTTGTCTCTGCCAATGAAATGCAAGCTCTTTGAGGGCATGGACTCTTTCGATTTTGTCTTGGTATCCCCAGGGCCTAGTAAAGTGCTTGGGATATTGGTGCTTAATAAATTCTTGTTCATTAGTAGAAAGGCATCTGCCTACATGCTGAAAGGCGTCAGTCTCAGATGGGTCACCAATTATCAACACAGCTGGAGAATGCCACCAGCCACAAGGCAGACAGACCATCAGACGTGACTTCAAAGTGCAGTTCTGGAAATTCTCTCTTGGTCAGCTTATCTTCTGCTGTTATTTTGAATATCATCTTCATGGGACTGTCACTCGTCTAGTCAAGAATCATCGATGGATCTGACTGGCTTCTAGGGTAAAATAAAACTTGAGTTTAGCACTTAACCCCTTATATAATCTGGCTCCAACTGACTTCTCCAAGCTTCTTATAAATTACACCTTTTCACACACTGGACGTTGCAACCAAATCGGCAAACTTGCACTCCCAAACTACCTTCCTGTACCTCTGTGGAGGAGCCCCATATTACTGGAATTTGCATTCTCTTCATCACTACCTCTTAAACTTCTGAGCTTCCTTCAAGATTCAGGACAGGGACCACCTCCTATGACAAGACTTGAGTGCTCTGATGGTCAATGCTCACTTTGTTCCTCTTAAATCATCACATATATACTTACCTGTTTATGTCTTCTATCTCTGATACAGAGTGATGGCCTTGGAGTCAGGGAGATCAGAAACTTTGTAGCCATGTGACCCTGGGCAAATCACTTAGCCTCTGTTGCCTCCATCTCCTCATCTGTAAAATGAGGCTAATAATATTAGCACCTGTCTTCTAGGGTTGTAAGGTCAAATGAGATACTAATTGTGAAGGACCTAACCCATTTCTTGGCACCTAGTAGACATCATAGAAAAGTTAATCATTATTATCATCTCTTCCATTAGACTATGAGCTCCTGGAGGGGAGAGCGTGTCCTTGCCTTTCCTTTCAATCCTCAGGACATAGCACAGTGTTTGCCTAGAATAAATGCTTATTGACTGACTGCCTTACTTAGGCTGCCATTGAAAGCCCTCCATAATCAGACTCCAAGATATGTTTCTGGCCTCATTTTGCTTTTGATTTCTTTACACACACTGTGTTCTAGCCATTTCCTCCCCAAATTCATCCCGTCATTACCTGCCTCCACATATCCAACCTCCCTTCCAGGAATGTCTTCCTTCCTGATATCTACTTGCCCCACACCCTTCCCTGCCTCCAATTGCCCAAGTGCCCCCTCCTCCATGAATCTATCCCTGTCCCCCTCTAGTGGATGGTGGTCTCTCAAACCCTTTCAGTTGAGCAAACACTTGGGAAGCACCTTCCTGGGTAAGACACTGTTCAAGGTGCTGAAAATACAAAGGCAAAACAAGGGAGAGAAAATGCCTAGCCCTTTCAGGGGCTTCCTTTTAATTTGTGGACACAAGTGAACTCTAACACCCTAATAGATCTGTGATCTTCTAGATGCAAAAATTCATGCCATAAGCATAGATCTCACCCTACCCATACCTGTCCATTCCTTGTGACTCTTGTTTGCTCCTTCCTACAAATCCACTGCAAGGGTCGATCAAATTCCCCAGGGGCAAGGAACGGTATGTCTTCTCTTCTTTTGCCCTCAGCCTCCCTACCATCCCACCCGCCCCTCTTTCTTCTACCAAACCACTCCCATTACCATTTCAAAGAAGAGTGTATTAAGATTCTAATTTAAAAAAAAAATCTAATTCCGTCTCCCTTGTACCAATGTGCACACTTGCAGATATTTAGGGGCATTATTAAAATTATATTCTTAATTCATAGAAACTATTTTCTGATTGATTCGCCCATTCATATTAATTTCCTCAAAATAGTCCAAGAACTTTTTAATTCTGTACCATCTAGAAATAGTCGCTGTTCAAGTCTTTTTTTCACATGTGATTTATTGGGGTTCAGCCTATTGCCAGTTTAAAGATTCCAGAAGTTTGAGGGGACTAGATCTTAAGGGGAGCTGGAGGGCTCCCTATAGCCCACCAGTAATCCTGGCAACATAGGCTTGTACTGTACATCTCTCAAGGGCAGACCCAGGATGAGGAAGTAGAAGTTATTGATGAGAAGGGGAGGCAAATTTCAGCTCAACCTAAAGAAGATTCCTTTTACCAAAGACAGACACAAGGGGAATTGGCCATGCTACTTTCAGGGGTACTGAATTGTCCACTTCTTCAGGAAAGATTGGATGACTGTCTGTCAGTGATGCTGCAGAGGGGCTTCGTGTTAATGTTCCAGGTGAACTAGATCACATCTGGAATTCCTTCTGAGTCTGTGAGTCTATGATTTCAAATCCTAGTCATTCGCCTCAGTCAGAAGGATGGTAACCTCCCTCTCCAATTACCATCATGCATTTAGACACATACACACACACACATAAGTACATCTGTAACACATGCATGTATCTGGCTGCAGGTGTATGTCCCTCATGGTCTCATATTCCAAAACTCATTCTTCACTCACCCCACAAAAGAGTTCTTACTGTGGATTCTCTCTAGTACAATCATTTCTCCAGATGATGGCTGCAATTTACCAAAGATGCTGAAATAATCAGCTGAAAAGATGTTGTAATTTCCAGATGCACAGTGGAGGATATGGTTTGAAATGTAGAAGACTTAGAGGGATTAATAAACTTCAGGCTCAGGCACATCTCTTGGTCTGGCAAATAGAAAATAAGCACAGCATGTGGAACAAGATATCTTTAGGTAACACAGAGCCATAGAATGGCAAGAGACCTGGGGATTTGGCCAGATGATTCTTCCACGTGCAACTCCCCAATAAGCCCTCTCATGTCCATTCTTCAGGGCCCAGGCCAAATCCCAAGTGCTGTCATGCTGGAGGTGAAAGGCTCAAAAGATCTGGGTTCAAATACTGACTCTGATGCTTACCTCCTGGCTACTCTGTACATACAGATAGACAGTGATACTTCATTATTTATATCTTGTCTTCCCCCTTCACTGGAATATGAGTTCTTTGAGAATAGAGACGTTTTCACTTTTTTATACCTAGTGCTTATCAAAGGTCACGGTGTCTGGCCCACAGAAAGGCTTGATAAATGCTTTGTATTATTTTACTTATTTTTTAATTAATAAATATTGTTTTCCTCCAATTTCTCCCTCCCACTTGAAAAAAGAAAGTAAACAACCCTTATAACAATATGCATAGTCAAGCAGAACAAATTTCCATATTGGCCATGTCCAAAAATGTGTGTCTGATTATGGATCCCTGTTCTGTCACTCCTCAGTCAGGAGATGGGCATGCTTCTTCATCAGCAGGCCTCTCGAATCTTAGTTGATCATTGCATCATCAGAGTTCTTCAGTTTTTCAAAACTGTTTGTATTGATAGTTTGATTGACTGATAGTCCTGAGACCTTGGGTCAATCACTTGCCCTGGCTTCATATCCTCATTCATGGAAATATAATCATGAAGAGATTCTTATGGGATCTCAGGAGCTCTTGAAGTTTTACTTTTGTGGTCCCTCAAATCCCCTCACCTCCTTCTGCAGGAAGAGTTCGATATGGGAATGAGGAAGCACTTCGGAGACAAAACCTAAGGGATTGGAACTCCTACTGAAGGCTCTCAGGGCTGACCTCAGGGCTTTTCCTGAAAGCTGATTGGGTAAAGGAAGGGGTTGGGAGGAGAGTCTAAGGACACAGGATATCTTCTATCTAAGGGTGTTAAGACTACTATGCCACTGAGGCCAGGACCTTAAAGGGAGAGGCAGGATACTCAAGAAAAATGTGTCACACATCCCAATGGGAGCAATGGCCAGACATTAACCAATCCATCCCTAGGAATCCCAGTGCCTGGAGTAAATTCAGTTGGTTTGTGGAAAGTCAGGACAGGGTTTTAAGGTATATCCTTTTGGGTCTGTAATTGAGGAAAAGAAAGTGACTGTGAAAAGAAGTGGAATTTGCCAAGGGAAGGAGCTATTTTTCAAACAACTAAAAATGTCCCCAAAGTCAAATGGGCTCCAGGGAAACTGATAAGTTCCCTCTCACTAGATGTTCTCCACTAGAAGAGAGATGCCCACTTGCCAGGAACGGGGTTCTCGAAATGTGTGTATGTGTGTATGTGTGTGGAATTGGCAACCCTCCACAGGGTGCCTTGTAATGGCACTCTTGCAAATGCTATGGACCTCTCAGAATAGTTTTGAAATGCATAAATTACAAGAGAAATAAATTATGGTGATTATAAGCATCTATCTATAGCTATCTATATTCATATCTCTGTCAATCATAGCTCTAACTGTATCTAGCCAGCTAGCAAAAAGAAATTTCTGACCCCAGATTAATAACCCCTGCTCTTCAGGATTTTACTGTACAGATATGGATTATAACAAATGCTCTGCGATGGTTCTCCAGTCCTGTCATTCTAGGACTCTAATATCTTAAGCTGAATTGAATCTAATTCATGATTAAAGAAATGGGGTAGGACTTCTAAGATTTAGTCAAGCTATATTTTTTTTAAATTTTTTAATAGATAACAGATTGTTAGAGCCAGAAGGGATACTATTGGCCTCCCATATAGCTTAAACTTCTTTCCCAATCCCCTGTATAACCACTCCCTACCAGTGGCAGTAGAGTGTCTACTTGAAGCCTTCCAGTAAGAAGTGACTCCCTACTTCCTGCACCAATCCTTTCCCCTTCTGTACAGTTCTCATCATTAGGAAACTGTTGATTCTCTGCCACCTTCGCCCTTTCCTGTTCATTATTTCTCCTAGGGACAAACAGAAAAAGTCTATCCCTCCTACCATGACAATTCTTCCAATGTTTGAAGACATATACATACATATATGTATATATGTACATATATTTTTCCCCAAGATAAACTAGTTCCTCCACCTGATGGCCATGTCACATGACTGTAGTCCGGTCCCCTGCCTAGTGCTCTCCTACTGGCCATTCTCCAGGTTTCCCAAAATGTGGTCCCTTGAAACTAAACACAGTGTTCCAGCTGTCTGCAGAGGGAGGATCCTACAGGTTTATCACCTCCCTAGTACTGGATACTGGGCTTCCCTTGATTCAGTCTAAGAAAATGATAGGTCCTCTATTGAAGTATTGAAGTCCACTATAAAACCAAGATCTTTTTTTCTCAGATTTATTGCAAAATACTCATTTCTCCATGCCCACAATTTAATTATGAAGTTCAGTTTTGGAACAAGGTGTAAAACTTCATTTTTGATCTCATTCAGTTTTACCATACCTCTTATTGGATGAAAAGCCAGAATCCCTTTCAGCTTGAAGATTCTGTTATTTAAAAAACTGAAAAATATAAAATGATGAAGGCCAAAAGGGAGGCTGGAGTTCAGGCAGGCTGGTTTGGAGATGGACAGGAAGAGGCCTTCATTAATGAAAAAAAGTCAATATGTGCCCGTTCATAAATAAGTGTGCTTTTCAAAGTTGAACTGAAGTGACTTTCTCATGTTCACAGAGCAAGAAAGCATGATTATCTGGCCTCAAACCTTGATTTTCTAGCTTTAAGACTTGGCTTCTGGTCCCTCCACCATCCATGTACACTGCACGCGTCGTATGTAACATGCATCATGTTGTCCTGTCCGTGTGATATCATATGTCAAAAACATTTCCTTTCACAGTTTCATCTATTCCATATAAGAGGTAAACATGCAGTACTGGTAGCTAAAGGGTGAGCCACACCACTCTCCTTCAGCTCCTGACCAAATCTACTTCCCATCCAGTTTTTAGAAGCCATTGCCTACTTTGGAACTTTTGAGGTGTTCTCTCTGTCTACACCCTGCCTAAGCTTTGATTCATCTTCTTCCCTCACTTCCACATCCCTTGGGTTCCTCTGAGGATCCAAGCCCCTGGGACATAAGAGCATGCTGTGCTCATTCAGCTTATCTCAAATCCAGGATGAGTGAGTGTTGACCCAAGGATGCTGTCTCAAGGAAGCCCCAGGTACTTTCTATAATGTACGCACAGATACGTCCTCGTTGCCCCTAGGCAGACATCATTGCTGAGGATGGTGAGTTCTGAAGGCTTTATGAGGTAGAGAATAAGTTAGTGGGCACCAACACGCCCTCCCTGCATGACAACAATCTGCTGCCACTACTCTGGAAGGTGAGAGATGAAGGCAAGGACTCTGCCAATCATCCTGGGGCCCATGTGACAGGCTATGGGGAATTGGACCCAGCTGGGCTACCCAGCCTCCCCATGAGGCACTGCCACCTCTTTCCCAAACTGTAAGGCTAAAACCCTTCTTTTGTGTCTTACTGCCACCACTTTTCCTGGACTTTGGGATTCTTATCTGATGGAGCCATAGGCTGACTCCTTAATTGCTGCATACACTCCAGCTTTCCCCATTCCCCTCAAAGACGCCTCTCTTCTTCAATGCAGATCAATGCAGAGAAGTACCTGTAAAAAGGGGGTTTTACTAGATACTATATGACTCTAAGTCACTTAAGATCTATAAGCTTTGGTTCCCACATCTCTAAAATGAGACAGCTGAAATAATTGATTTTTAAAGACGTTTCCATCTCAGAAGCTGGGGGTTTTCCTGGATTTTCTCCTTTTAAATCTTACAAACTCAATGGCCCTTTACTCTTTCCCAGAGCTTATTCACAGGACTGCTCTTCTAAGAATTATTCCAGATTTCATTCTCCTAGAGCCAATTACTTCACTTTGGCCATGACGGTCTCCTGCCGTACTGGGAATCTGCTTCACCAGGGTTTAACTCTGGGTACAGAACCTCAAGCTTTGAGTTATCTCTGCTGAGACTCATCAATTATCTGGGTCTTCAGGGCTTTTGCCTTACTAAGGCCAGGCTCCTGGGACAGTGTACAATATGGCTTTGCCCTTCAGGAGGCCCCACCTGGCCCCTTGATAAGATGGTCTGTGCTATCCCTGACACCTTCTCTTACTCTTCTGGGGTTAGAGCATGGCTCAGAGAGCCAGGCAAACTGCAGATTCCCAGTACTGCCAGTAAAGACACAATCCATCAATGAACATTTATTAAGCTTCTACTATGTGCCAGGACCTGGGGACACAAAAACTAAGGAGAAATTGTCCCTGTCTTCAAAGGACCTACGTCATACTGGCCATGGGTGAGTGGTGATGCTAATAACTCAGGGAATCAGGAAAATGCTCATGTGGGAGATGGGGTTTGAACTAAGCACTGAAGGAAGCCACATGTTTCTAGACCCAAAGGTGAGGATGAAGGGCAATCCAGACAGGGGGACAGCTTGTACAAAGATCTGGAGGCAGGAAATGTCATGTTTATGTAAGGAACAACTAGTAGGCTACTTTAGAGACAAGAGCCAGACAATGACCCCTTTCATTTCTAACATTCTCCTTTGGGATTTGTGTCTAGAAGATACTAGAGGACTCAGCCAGGTGGTAGAAAGGAGCCATGGCATGTATTTCTAAGGGTTCTACAAGTTCTCAGGCATTTCCTGACCCACAAAGACTCCAACCAAGGCAGGAATAAGAAGCAACTGGCCAAAGGTGAATGCCTATTCCTATTGCATGCTGGTTCACAAAGCACTTTCCTGGCAACAACCATGTGGCATAGAGAGCAATCCATCTTATAAATGAGGAAACTGAGGCATCAGGAAATCATGACCTCCCCAGGACAGATCATGAAATGGTGGGGGGGAGGTGAGAGCCTAATTTTTTGGCCCTGAGACTAGTATTCCATCCAACAGGGCAGGGCAGGCTGGCCCTGACCTCCACACTACAAATATTTAGGTAAGAAGGAATATGAAATGGTCCCACAGGGTTCTGGATAGGAAGGAATACAAACCTCTGCAGCAGAGATTTTTTTTAAAAGTGGAATCATGTGCTTTCTCCACGTCCAACACACCCCTTCCATTTCTTCCTCTCTCAAAAGTGAGGGAAAGTAGATTTCACAAGGACCTTTGGGAAATAAAAAGTCGAACCATTCTGGGATAACTGGAGGAAAAGAGTCCAAGAAATTGAGGCTGATGGTAGCAATCGCTCACCTGGGGAACAAGGTAGGGGCAGGGCCAGGCCTAGCTCTGGGCAGTTGGCTATGAGGGTGGGGGACAGGGGGTATGATTGGATTTGAAGCTAAAATGGACCATGGAGACAACCAGTCCAACCGCTTACATTAAAACAGACAAAATGGGAGAGATTTGCCAGGTAACAGAACCAGGATTTGAACTTTGGTTTTCTGCCTCAGAATGCACTGTTCTCACACCACACAAAGGACACCCCACTCCCACCTCCATCTTGAGCTGTGTCTCTCTTGATGCTGAAGTTACAACACGTTACTAGGGGACCTTGTTGGGCACAGTATGGAGAATGCAGCTGCTTGGGGGTGGTCAGAACACCACCAGCTCTTCTGATCATTGTGAACACTCAATGGCACCATCTTAGCACCTCTGTGACCACAGGAATCTTTTCCCCTCTCTTGGCCTCAATTTTCTCATCTGTAAAATACATGGGCAAGGCCAGGTGGCCTTGGGCTTCCTTCTAGTTCTAGATATATGATGCTAAGTCATGTTATCATCTCAGTGTTCAGGTTTTCTGTTGTGTGCAGTGAGGGGTGGGACCACAGGGCATCTGAGCCCCTTGGGCAATGGAGCTCAAAGCTAGTCCTGGACGAGGATCTGCTTCACCTGAGAACGCCCAGCTGGCTCTGACATTATAAAAATGGGCCTCTCTGGAAATAGTTTCTTGATCCTTGTCACAAGCCCCACCTAGCAAGCCCACAGCCTTCTAAACACAAGCAGAATCTTCTGTTATTTAGAGTAGTGAGGGGCAGCTAAGTGGTGTGGTGAGTAAAGCACTGGCCCTAGAGTCAGGAGGACCAGAGTTCAAATCTGGTCTCAGATACTTGACACACTTACTAGCTGTGTGACCTTGGACAAGTCACTTAGCCCCGATTGCCTTGCTTTTTCCTCCTCCAAAAAGAAAAAGACAAAAAAAAACTGCTAAAAAAATACCTTTAGAGTAGCAGAAAGAATTTGGGACAGACATCATCTGCCAGTCCCCCACCCCCAATCTTACAGAGAGGAAAATTGAGATCCAGTGAGGAGAAATGTCCACCCCTGCCTCAATCAATGTCTCTAAGTGCACTTTCAAGTCTGTTCAACAGAAAATCCATTTCTTTCATGTGGTCAGTGTTGGTTAACTGCCATTACTGTTGGTTTTGCACCCTCTCCCACACACACCCTCCCAAACATCTGATTACTGTTTTAAGAAACTCTCAGTGAGTAATCTCCCTTGACCAACACAGATTAGCACCAATTTACAGTCATAGAGGGCTGCCTGGGAGATCAAGCAGTTAAGTGATGGGCCCAGGGTCACACAGCCAGTATGGGTCAGAGGCTGGACTTGAACTCAGGTCTTTCTAACTGAATCCCACTCTCTTTTCAGTACACAATGCTGTCTTTAAAAGAATGCCCATGTTATAGATGGGGCAACTGAGACCCGATGAAGATAAGTAATTTAAGTCAGACCTGATCCTAGTGCCCATTCACATCCCCCAGGCCTGGACGATTACAGCTGCCTGCTGGCGGGTCCACCTGCCTTGGTTCTCTGTGTTCTACTCCATCCTCCACTCAGCTGCCAAAGGGATTTACCTAAAATACAGCTCCACCACATTACCTCTGTCCTCTCCCCAACTCAGTAAACTCCAATGGCTCCCCAGTATTTCCAGCTTCTATTTGTTCACAGCTTAGTCTCTTTCCATTTTTTTAGTTTTCTTACACTCTATACCTCCTCATATTCTATGAACCAGCAACACTAGCTTTACTGGATGCCTTTAATAGGTGACCTTGCCTCCAAACACCATGACTTTTCAGTGACCATTTGCCATCCAAGGAAGGATTGCCCTCATCAGCTCGGCCTCCTGGATTGCCTGACTTCCTTCACAACTCAGCTTAAACTTCACCTTCTGCAAGAGGCAGAAATAATAGTTAAAATGCCCCCCCTTCTCAAATGATCATCTATTTGTTTGTTGTATCTCCCACTGGTATGTAGGATCCTTCGACCCAGGAATCGTGTTTCTGCCTTTGATTTCATTTCCAATGCTTGAATTTAAATAAATGGTTGTTGACTGACTGGCCAGGTCAGTCAAATTCATTTTTGTACACAAATGCAGCCCTAGTACTTGAACCAGGGAATGATGAAGCAAAACACTAGAACTGTAGATTAATATTGCTAATGAATATTCATCCAAAAATATAAATACAACCCTGCCCCCAAAAAAATCCTAAAGAAATTTATCCCACTCCCCTCCCCCCACAATAAACCCAAATCATTCTCTATATGCTAGCTAGAATTATAGCCAGCTATGCAAGAATGGCTAGACATTGGGAAAACAATTAACAGAATTATATTAGAACATTCAAAACCGTGTGGTTTAGCAAAGCACAGCACATGCTAAAAATCTCACAAAGTGTAGGTCTAGGATAGCAGGGACCCTTTTTATTAATGACATCTTTTTCTAAAACCAAGACCTGGTGTTATATGCCAATGGTAAATACTAGCAGCTTACCCCGCCCTCCTTTCCCCCACCCCCCCGCAAAAAATGCAGAAGCAAAGCAAGGCTATCTGACCCAGTCATTTGACATATTCTAGAGATGGTGGCAGTAGAAACAAGAGAAAGAAATTAAAGTCATAAATACAGGCAAGAGGAGACAAGATGATTCCATTTGCTGATGACATAGTTTACTTTAAAAATCTTAAGGAATCAGCAGAGAATCTAATTGAGACAATTAATAGCTTCAGTGAGGTAGAAGGCTGCAAAAAGAATTTTATGAAGGTGATGGCATTTCTATATAACAATAAAAAGAAATCTGGTAGTGAATCAGGACATTCAGAATAACTACAGAATGCATAAAATACACAGGAGTTATTCTACAAAGGCCCACTCACTACCTCTGAAGACACAATTACAAAATTTTCTATAAAGAAATGAGAACCAACTTTAGTAATTAGAAGCATATTTCTTGTTTATAAACAAACCATTCCAACAGAATAAAAAAGCAGAATTCTGCTAAAAGAAATGAAAAGATTTAGTGCTATCAGCCTAGCAAGATGGTATATTCCAAAGCCTCTCCCAAAAATGAAATAAATTATAAAAAATCAAATAACATAATTAATAAGTAGGACTGAAGGTAGGTGACTTTCTGTTCCAGATTTCAAACTTGAGCAAAGTGCACTACTCATGAAGTTGGTACTTTTTAATAGAAAAATAGATTAAGATGATGATAATCACTCTTTTATAAAGTGCCCTTAAGACTGGCAAAGAGTTGTATATATGTTATCTCATTGAATCCCTACAGCAACCCTGTAAGGTAGATGCTGTCGGAATGCCCATTTAATAGATGAGGTAACTGACTCTAGGAATTTAAGTGACAGGATCACATAGCTTTTAAGTTTCTGATGCAGAGTTTGCACCCAGCTCTTCCAGACTCCAAGACCAGTACTCTTATCCATTGCGCGACCTTGTTACTAGACAAGGAAGAATTAGAAATACTTGAATTCAATAACCCAGTGTTGATAAACCCCAAAATAGTTTATCTACCTAAGACCAAGGATTACTGGGCAAACTGGAAAGCAACCTGGCAGAAATTAGATTTAGACCAATGTCCTACAATATATAACACAAAAAAACTCAAAATGGATATGACCTGAATATTAAGGATTGCTACTAAATATTAATCTTACTGAATATTAAGCTTTACTACTCAATATTAATATTACTACTAAAATATTGATGGGAACATGATTAAGTACCTTTCCCAGAAATGGTGAGGGGCTAAATTGTAAGCTAAAAAGGGACAGAGAAGGAGGGAAACATCTATATTAACATCTCTTATGAGGGATTGGTCATCAAGATATATAAACAACTAATAGCATGTATGATTAAATATATAATTGGTCAAAGGATACAAATTTAAAAAGAAAGATTTGAAAACTATTAAAAACCATGCCAAATAGTCATCCAAATCACTAAAAATAAGGGAAATGCAAATGAAAAGTATTCTAAGGTTTTTAATATCACAACCAGCAAATTGACAACAATAGGGATAGCAGATGTCAGAAGACTAGTGGAAAGATGAGCACACTAACACACTATTCTTGGGGCTGCAAATTTGTCAGATCTTCTGTAAAGTTATTTGGAATTATGTGAAGTCTATAATTAAATGTTCCTACCCTTTGAACCAGAGATCTCACTGTTAGACACAACTCCTATGAGGTCAATTCCAAAATAAAGGCCCCATGTACACCAATATATGAATAGAAGCATTTTAGTAGCAAAAACAAATTGAAATGGAATGGAAAAAGCATTTTTAAAATGCTTATTATGTGACCAGATTGGTGCTACATCCTGAGGCTACAAATAGAAAAATAAAACTGTCTCTGCTTTCAAAAAGCTCCCATTATAATTGGGAGACACATGGAGGAGAGTTCAGCCACAGAGTGAATGAGAGGGTCCAAGGGTCATTAAGGTTCAACAGCAGAGAAGGAAGTAATGGTGTGAACACCTAGCTCCATCCCTCAGCCGGGGGATCCCAATCCTTAGGAAGGGGAGATCCTCATGGAATCTAAGCAGGAAGTAGTCTTGAATGTTGAAGGAAGCCTTGCTTTTCTGGTCAGCTGATCTCATCCTCTGGTGACTACTGGTGTGAATCTGAGTAGGAGAGAAAGGATCCTGAATGACTAGAGGGTGGGAATCTGTATGGTTTAACATTCAAATTGGGGCTGTTGGAGGAAGGGGCCCTATATTAATGCAATATTCTCCGAGAGACACTTTCTCATGTCTAGGGATAGGAATGCCAATGTTTCAAAAAGCTATGACTTCAGCTATACATATACTTGTCATCTATGTAAGCCATTGCCTCCTGGGAAGGCCTAGTTAATATCATATATGCAAACGTGTTTTGATCTGAGGGTGTTTTGAAGTATATACCTTAAAATATGTTTATGTTTATATAAAATACAACATTGACTTTCGATATGATCGGTTGTTAAGTTTGAATACTATGATGTAACTTATTGATAAAATACTGTAAAAATGAAAAAGGTTGGATGTCAGTAATTACATAAATATATATGCATATATATGAAGATCTATATAAATACACAAATTTGTATGTATTCCTATGTGTGTACATGTATGTGCATATGTATGTATACATATATTTGCATATGTATATGTATATGTATGTTTGTGTCTATGTCTGCGTGTATAATATAATGAATGAAAATGTCCAGGATGTGAAGATGGGAGGGTTGGAAGGGACTGGACCCTATGCCTGTAGAGAGACTTCACAAACCAATGAAATCTTGGAGCTTCCTAAGGAATTATAGGTTTTAGTAACCATGGACATTGTGAGAAGTGGGGACCTCAGTCAGGAAGGAGACAGTCCAGCGTTCTTCCCACCAGGGTACCCTTCCTCTTCCCTTTAATCTGTCACTGCTATTCTTTGCTTTCTTTCAAAAAGACACCAGAGAACAGGAACCAGGTTGAGTGAGACTGGAATGAACTGCCTCTGGACAATCACTCCTCATTGTCAAGTGAACATTAAGTGGTGATTGGTGGGGGTTTCACAGGGGAGATTTGTGCCTTGAGCGTTCATAGGTTAGATGACTTCAAAAGTCCCTCCCAAATCTGAAATTCACTGGAGGACTTCAAATGGGAGAGAGTATTTCTGTTTGATGGGGAATGGACTGAACGCTGTCAGGTCCTGTTCCCTCTCTGAGATGCTAGAATATCTCACTTTTAAAAATCACCTGAAACCACATCTTTATATTTAGTGCATTTCCAGGTCCCACCAATGGTCATTCCTTTTGGCCCTCCCACCCTCTCTCCTCTAGCATTAATGTTTCAAGCAGACCTCTTCCTAAACCTCCCATCAGAAACACAGGTCCTAAAACCTTCCTATGTACATCACAGGATTCTGAGGCAGAATAAAATTACCAGCCTTGAAAAAATGAAATCAATAAATGAAACCACCCCTCTCTTTCTGAGGACCCTAGAAGCCTGCAAGCTCATCCACCTCCTGGTGTTTTGACACCTCTGATTTCCTCCACTCGAATTTGCTCATCTTTCCATCAGATCAAAATCCCAATATTTTGATATTTCTCTGAAGTGAACCTTTCAAGTCTTCCCTCAAGTTTTCAAGTTGGACTGAATTTAATTGGCATTGAAGGAGTCCATACCATGTGTCTGATAGCAGGAAGCTGGTATGTACTTAAGAGGTGTTCTTCGACCAGGAAGCCCCATTGTCAGGTATACACGGCTGGCCATGAATATTTTTAACATTTACCTCCTCTTCTCATTAGAGGATAGCCACACCATGGTACTTCAGGCCCCCAAGGAGAGGACACAGACTGCTGGGCTTGCTAACAAACAGCCTGTCAGTCAGAGGGGGCAGGTTTTCAGCAAGCTGAAGGGAGTTACACCCACTTGGCAGTGGGGTGAGCTTTGTAAAGTTTGCATGAGATGGCGGCACACAGGGAGGAAGACTTCCACCCACGGAGTCTTGCATTTTGCAAGGTCTGCACAGGGGAGAACACTTGCTGTTCTCCCTTCACCCCCCACCTCACACCTTATAAATGATGGATCAAAACACCCTGGCTCCAGCAGATATTTGGTGGTGCCTTTCTCCTCTTCAGGTAATTGAACAGTAGTCTCCTTAGCCCAGGTTTTGATCAACCACATTTTAACTATGTGCTGAGAATATGTATGTATGCATGAGAGGGACTGTCCTGCTGGGAACCCCAGGCCCCCCACCTTCCTAAGCCAGCAGGCCCCCTAGCTTTGCTCACTGATGCTGACACTGAGGTGTTGGAGCCCACCATCATCTTTCTCTTGATCTGGCTCCTCCCACTCAGTTCTCCCTTTTTGAAGGGAGAATTAAGGTTTCCCCTCTCCCTAGCCCCACACCCTAAAATCAGCACAGGATACAGCACTCCTGTAAGTTTACAAAATGTTCCTGTTGCTCCATGCTACGAAGAAATGCACAGGTGTTCAAAAGGGTCAATACAGGGACTAGTTACAGAACCTTAACTTAACCCTGATCCACCATGCAGATCCTGAGAGTGCTGAGCTTCAGGCTTGCCATCCCCCTCCCTCCCTCTTGGACTCTTGTGACCAAAGGTTTTCTCAGGGTCTTTTGCCTAGAGCCAGCTTGCCAATAGAGATGACTTAAGGAATTGAAATCTCTCACACTACTCCCCCCCCATATGTTTTCTAGTTGACAAATTTAACCAACAAAATTTTTTAGCATCATTGCAGGTGGGAACACTCTTGCAATTTCATTGGCCTGGGAAGGTGCTGATGAGGATACGTCTTTTACCAAAGCACATTGGGCACTTCCTTCTCCACCTATAGTCTTGAAGAAATGGCCCAGACTCTACTAAATTCAGTGACTGGCCCAGGGTCACAGAGGCAGGCTGCTGCACAGCAGGATTCCAGTGCTCCCAACGGCAAGTTCGGCACTATCCACTATCCCCACACTGCCTCTCTTCAGCATCCTATGAGCTCAGTGCTGGAATGGACTTCAAAGGCCATCCAATGGGGGAAGCCCCACCTGGGACAGCATCCCTGAACAGCATCTACTGAATATCCCCCAGCAATCTTCTGAAGATGGGGAACTCCATTTCTTAAAGCCAACTATGCGGCTTCTGACAGCTCTAACTGTTGGATACAACTGAGTCACTTGCTCTCCACCATTCTTGATCCCCATTTCATCCACTGAGTCTGAGCTGAATAAGTCCAGTTTCATATGATAAACATTTCAGCTCCTTGAAGACAGTTATTATGCCCCTTCCCTGAGAAGTCTTTTCCTCTCAATCATCTCCATTTTCTTTGATTGAACTAGGCATGCTCTATGGGGCATTCTCCACATTATCTATGTCCTTTCTAAAACATAGTCCCTGAACTGGACACCAAATGTTACACTGAGAGCATTAACTGGGGAGGAGGGGCCTACCATGTCCCCCTGTATAGTCATTTTAACCTTGAAGTCTACTCACACCACTAGATGCCTTTCATACAGTTTGTCGTCCAGATAAATCTTCCTAGTTTTGTGCTTTTTAACCAAGTGTAGAGCATTATATTTATTACTATTAATTTATATCTTAACATTTTGATCATTATACTAGTTTGTGGGAAATTTTTATGGATATTATCTTCAATGTGTTAGTGATTCTCAAAATATTTTGAGAAACTACTTCTTAGATCTCTAATAGTGATTGTAATAGTTGCTTCTTCACCCTGTAAGAGAAGTTCACTGCCCCGCCCCATTGTCCTCTAGTGTTTTCTAGCCCCCATTTCACCCATGAAGCCATGGTCACCATTATTCTTCAGCTGAGACTTTCTCTGTTACATTTCCTGAAGATTGTGGTTTCTTCTACAGTCAAAATTTGAAGCTCCTCTTGGCATACTCTCAGAAAAAAAAAAATACTTCCTGCTCTGGATTTGGTCTAGTCTTCAACACATTGGCAGAGCTGTGATGCCAGAGAGAGGCTGCCAACAATGAGTGAAACAGGTAGTATGATGTGATGGGATAAACATTGGCTTAGGAACCTAGAGATCTATATTTTAGTGCTAACTCTGCCATGTCCAGATGGATATTCATGCTCAAGAAACTTCACTATCCCAGGCCTCAATTTCCCCATTTGAAAAATGGCAATAATGATACATGCCTGTTCTTTTTTTATAAGCCATAACTGGGCCTAATTTTCCTTACATGCAAAATGAAAGAATTAGATAACATGATTCCTGAGGCCTCATTCAACTCAGTCATTCTGTGAAATAAAGTGAAAAAAGAAGGGGAAAAAAGAGAGCAAATAGTTTGCCTCAATCTGCATTCAGACTCCATAATTCTTTCTCTAGATGTGCATAGCTTTTTCCATCATGAGTCTTTTGGAGCTGTCTTTGAACCTTGTATTGATAAAAGGAGTCAAGTCTATCGAAGTTAGTCCTTACAGAGACTGTGTATCTGTAATTGTATATAATGCTCTCCTAGTTCTGCTCCCCTCATTCAGTATCAGTTCATGTAAGTGTTTCCAGGTTGTAATGAAGTCCATCTGAGAAACATTTTTAATGCTATTTCCTTTAATAAATATAATGATTAGATCCAGATTAATCAGTGGGCTGAGATTGAGGAATTCTAGTTAACAGAACTTTTGGTTTCATGGAGGATTGTCCCAATCTGCAGTGAGGGCAGGGAAAGTGATGAGGCCAGGTCTACTAAAGCCAGTGGGTGAGAAATGGAAGATGACCAGCCAAGAAGGCTCACTAAAAAGGCAAAATACAAGCAAGACTCAATGGTCACTTGTTGGGCATGTTATAGAGGATCCTATTCAGGTATGGGTAAGACTAGAGCCCTCTGAGTTTCAATCTGCCCCTGATATTCTTTGACTCCATAAAAGTCAGGGTCTTTTAAGCAGATGGCAACGTACCAGTGGAAGATCTAGTATAAAAAACTTAACCAGGGTGTGGGTATGGAAACGAAGATCCATAATCCAGGAGAAGTCTAGCGAATAGGGTAAGGAATGATGAAACAGGGTCAGTGAGCTATAGAATCTCACAGCTACTATAACCAGTCCTTTGCTTGGCTGAACCTCTGCCATGGAGATAACTATTTATCCTGGAGTGAATGAGTCAAACATGCCCCAGCTCTTTGATCTCTTGAACAGTTATCAACATTGACAGTAGCTAACCTGCTTTATGCAGACATTCAATTCAAACTCCACATACTTAAGAAGTTCCTATTATTTGGAGAGCACTGTCCTTGGTGCTAAGGGTTGGAAAGGGCATAGGACTATGGAGATCAATATGACCCCATTCATGGCTTCTCAAAGCTCATACATTGTCAATAAACAGGTGAGGGCACCCATACTAATGACTATAATATATTCTCAATACAGTTAAGCTCATGGTAGCTTTCATAGCTTAGAAGCCCTGAGAAGCCATCTATTCAAATCTATTCCTGTTATTTTATAGATGAGGAAACAGAAACCCAGAATCTGGAGTGATTTTGCCAAACATTGCACAATGCCAGAATTTGAACTCATGTCCTCTGATTTTAAATCGAGTGTTTTTTCCCATTATAACATTTTCTGCTTGGTTCACTTGAGAGATTTTTCTTATCCTTTACAGGGTTATGCTTTTAGATCTCATGCTGTCCCTTAAGGCCGTTATTCTTACTCTCCAGGTCAGAGATGAGGACAGAGCAATGGTAGAAAGATGGACTGAGGTCATCCTGTGCTAAGGATATACCCTGGAAGTTGCACAGTTAAGTATATTTGTATGGGTGTGTGATCTGGGTTGTCTCAAGTTTAGGGACTGTTTTTCTCACTTTGTCTTCATATCCAAAATGCCTAGCACAAAGTGGGAAGTTAATAAAGGATTTTTTTCTTGAGTCAGATTATATCCCTGACCTGATGATTTTTTTTTGTCCATGATCTTATTCATTAAAAGAAGGTAGACAAAAGAATGTATAGCTTTGAGGGCCTGGGTGGGTTGGCTGTTGCCTTTTAGAAGGGGGGGAGTTTCTCCTGTCTTCCATGGCTTGATAGGCAGTCATAAGACCCTTTCATCCTAACTCCCCCAGAGAAGCAGAATTTGTCTTTGGTCTTCAGAGCATTGAAACAAGAAAGACCCATTCCTTCTTCTTAGTTAGTTACATTTCCATGATGGGACTGTCCACACTTACCAACAACACAACACAGTTTCTGGCTTCTCCCCTCAGGACCTTTATCAAAGGATCTCCTATGGGAACTTTGTTCTCATACCTCAAATCCTTACTACAGAGGAGATGCTAATAAAAGAGCCTCTCAGGGCACTCCCCTGCTACTTCCCACCAACACTGGTATGCATGCTGCTGTGTAGATGACTCCATAACCAACTTGGGCATTTGGGGTCATCTCAAAACATTTGAAAACTGGTTACCTCTCTGAATGTTCCAGGTGCCAATTTGTCCAGCGGAAGCACTAAGGAACAAGAAGAAAGATACTGGAGATGACAGAGTCTGTTGCTCCTCCAAATGATTGTTCATTTTGTGGAAGTCTGTTTTCCTCCTTCCCAATTCTTCCAGCTGCTAGATTTTGCCTGTAGCCAGAGCTTATTAAATTTTTAGGTTCCCTAGACTACCTAGTGCTGTGTCTTTTCTATATTTAATGCCTCCAGCATATCATAACTGCATAATCTAATGTGCCCTCTGTTCCATGGCTGTCTTCTAACAATTGATCATTTCCCTTGTGTTAATTTGGGGGGAATAAATGAAGAGCAGACAGGACTTGGACAGGCCAGTCTCAGCAAATGAACTCTTAGTTGTCTGGCACTGGGCATTTAAAGAAAATAGAGATACAGAAAAGAGAGGGAGGGGAGAGAGAGAGAGAGAGAGAGAGAGAGAGAGAGAGAGAGAGAGAGAGAGAGAGAGAGAGAGAGAGAGAAGAGGAGAGAGGAGAGAGGAGAGATGAAAGTTCTTTCCCCAAAAGTGTTTTTACAGAACCCATGTCAAGTAGGGGTTAAAGACCCAGATCCTTTACAAAGAATTGCTTTTGTTTCCAAACTAATGCCTGTTTCCAAGGTAGAAAAGTGTTCCTGCAGTATTAGACCTGAATCTTTGGAACACGATGAGTGAGGGCATCACTGGAAGAGTCCATAAAGTTCTAGAGATATAAACAGAAGAGGGCTTATAGATATTGAGCCTTTCAAAAGCAGTATGGTCTGATGATGTTGAAGTCTGCTGTAAAGTAGACCTGGGCAAGAATCCTCTGATGGGGAGATGGGGATAAGTGAATTCTTTTTTCTATTCACTTCAAATTCTATCCATATCTTGGTCAAATGGACCAAGACTCTACAACATAGTTACGATTTCTTTAAGAGATCAAGTGAACATATTACATTCTTCTCAATGGATTATTGGACAGCTCCTTCATCAGCATCTGTATCTCAAAAAGACACTGAAAACAGGAAATGAGTTTGATAGAACTGAATAGGAGAGGGAAAATGGAATGGATTGTCTTTGGGAAATTTCAAAGTTCATTTAAGTACCCCCTGAAACAAAGGCCAGCCTGTTCTTTTAAAAAAAAAACATTCTTTCAGCCCTCTGTGATAACCTAGAGTTTGGAATGGAGGATCATCTAAAAATCAATGGAGAGGTGGTTAAAAGCATGTTATCAGATGTTACCAAGAAGCTATGATGAAGGTGGAGCTATAAATAATGTCACCAAAGACCTCTGATAACCAATTTGCTGTGTGACCCTGGGTAAGTCACTTAATGTTTTAGTACTCTAGACAACTCATGATGGATGTAAGTTGGAGCAGAGGTGCTGGCATGAATTATTAGAAAGAGTTAACTTATGTTCCCTATATTTATGAAATAAAGATAGGAGCCAAGAAGTCAATGGGCAGGTTGAATGACAAGAGTGCTGGCTAACCAATGGGCCAACTGTTTTGTTGGTTTCCTAGAGATAGGAAAAAGAAAATGAGGAATACTTCCAGTGGGTTAGGTAGAACCTTTTGGCAAACTTGTGAAAGAGGCTGGAGAAGAGTGGCAAAAGATTAGCAGATAGGGATGGATTGTGATCTATATCCTTGGAGATAATTCCCAGATTGGTGAAATCACTGATTCGTTGGGGTATAAAATCCATTTGGACATGTAGGTTGACATTGTTTCTCTTTAAGGTATGCTATCTTCTGATCTTTTTTTCTCTTTATGGTCTGTCTTCCTCCCCCTTTTCTCTGAAAATTCTCCTTAGAATTGATTTCCTCAGGCTTCAAGAGATATATCTGGGTTAAAAACTCTCTGTTCTGGGTCCTAGGTAATAGGGAAGAAGAAGGGATTCTTGACTTTTTTTTTTCATTCTCTAGCTGGCGAAAAGAGAAATAACATGAACAATACTTAAATTGGGAGAGCTCCCAGAAAACAGATAACTAGGACAGTATTACAAAGGCAGTTCTACAATGTACACAATGAATTTGAAATTTGACAACTTTCCCAAGAATATGGTCAGAGTACACAGTGAGGAGGCACTCCATCATAGCCTCAAATTTTAGGGATATTCCAAAAGGAGACTAAAATGTTCTCCTCCTCTAGAATGCCTAATTCTTTCCATCTAACCACTAGTAGCAAATTTTTTTTTATCTCACACATGACTCCACAAAATTATTAATTTTATTTACAAAATATTGAAACCCAGCTAACTCATACAAAGAATAAGGAAGAAAAAGAAATAAGGTCTACTTACAGAACACTTGGCCTGTGTCTCCTCTGACCTGACTCTGATAATTTCACTTTAACCCTTCACACTTCAAACTAAGACCAGCTATCTGGATCCATTACCTAGTGTTTAAATAACATACAGCACCCTGTTAGTCTTCAGTAAATTACTAGGCCTGAAATGTTCTGAATTCACCTGTTGGGATTTTTTTCTTGGTCCTCCATGCAAACTCTATTTTTCCTGAACTCCGTTCTTCCTAATTGGCTCAGCCAGCAGCAACACTTCTTTCTGCCTTTGCTACTGTAGGTGGAGGCTGCCTTCTTCAGCTGTTTTCAATTAACGTGTGTTGGACATTCCTGAGCCAATGACTCAGTGTGATTTGGCAGCCTGGAGGCAAGATGGCAGCAATGAAAATTACACTGGATGTATAGTCTGAGGACATGGGTTCAGATGCCAACTCTACCATCTGGGCCCCCTCAGGTGACTGACTTCTGCTCCTAAGGGGTCAGTTTGCTCTTCTTTAAAATAAGGGAAGAGGCTATGATATGGTGGAAAGAAAGAGTTCACCCCTGGCACTTCTCATCTTTGGGAATTTAGGAAAAAACATTTTATCTCTTGTGCACAATTGGTGGGTAAGAACAAATAATTTTCAAAAGAACTTCC
Source organism: Phalanger gymnotis (assembly GCA_028646595.1). NCBI lineage: Eukaryota > Metazoa > Chordata > Mammalia > Diprotodontia > Phalangeridae > Phalanger > Phalanger gymnotis. The sequence goes on from CM053623.1 coordinate 230,608,972, forward strand.
ACATGTCATCATCATCATAGCTCTCCCATATTACTTTATGTAATAGGTCTTTTTAGACGTTTCCTCACAACAGTTCTGGGAGGGAGGTAGTAAAAGTATGACCCCTATTTTACATAAAGAGAAACTGAGTCTCAGGATCTCTAAAATATGATGAGATGTTTTTAAAGGAGCAGGGCTGTTTTATTTCATAGCCATTGTAGGTTGCATATTTAGTAATTGTCATAGGCCAATGGAATCATCTACATGAAAGGGACCTTGGAGATCCACAGCATTGGCATCAAGAATTGTCATGCCTTGTGTTTTGTATTGGCAGGGGCAAGGGGGAAGCAAAGGTTTAAAGAAATGACATTTCTTGCTCTTAAGCAGTTGAAATGAAGCATATATAGGAATAGGGCCTGGACCTGAGGCTTAATTGGAAGAGGGAATTCTTAGTGTTGAAACTCTCTCAGCCAACACAGTTCAACACCTTCTCTGCATTTTGGTACCAAGAGGTGAGATGATGAGCTTAGACCCCTGCTGACAAAACACAGGTTTTCCTGATGTGAAGATGAGTTCTTTAATTACTGTGTCATGTTGCATCTCAAATATACAACAAGACATCCATCACTATCTTCCAATATAGGTAATGGCAGGAAGGAAGTAGAGGCCCAGGAAAGGTTACAAATTTGTGAAGTTGAGGAAGAAACCACTTTTAACTGTCAGGGATCAGGGCAGTTTGGAGGAGTAGGAGGTTGAACTGAGCAATGAAATAACATTCAAAGCTGATGAAGAGTAGATCTATTCTAAGCCTGAATGGGTTTGTGGAGATTGGAGAGGGAAAGGTAAGAAAAGAAACCTGTAATCCATTTTTAGTGAAACGGTATGTTAACTGGAGTGTAGCAAGTGTCCTTTCCACTTGGAAATCATATATTACATGTTCAACATTCAATGTGGGGAAAATATTGCAGGTGGGTCTTCATTTGATATCTTCTGTACTCATATCTGGTCCAGGAAGTATCAGTTAAATAGCAAAATATTTAATTACAAGAGCATAGCAAAGCACATGAGGGGAGGGGGAATCATGTCATACAAATATTATGTTTCCATCCACAAATGAAGGAATGAATAAAGCACACAGTAAGTGCTTACTATTTACAAAGCACTGTGAAAAGCATTGGAGATACCAACAGAAAAGTGAGACACAACCTGCTCACAGAGGAGCACAGCCTCACGTCCTGGTGAGGAAAGGATGACTTTCAAGAAATGGGATGAGTTAGAAGAGGTTCAAAGGTGTTTTGGCTCCTGCCTGAGATTGCAACACTCCTTTCCAGGCCGATAGGGGTGCCTTGCTGCCTCCTACAGTACCTTATCATATATCTCTTTAACATTTTAATTTAATTTACTTTAATAAAATTTTAGTTACAATCTGTTGTAATTTTTTGGGGGGGTGAAAGCAATATAATGATGGGCTAATTTTAAAATAAATTTTATATCATATATATCTCATGTTCTTAATTGAACCTAGACCAGTAGGAAGTGCCAGTTATTTGATGCCAAAGAGCAATGTAAAATTCTGATGAAATATTAAACATTGTTATTCAAATGAACACAGGCTCTTAATGCAGTAGGCAAGACATCCTTTGTGTTAATGGTTTTGCATGACCATTGTGTATTATGACAATATATTTTAATATTGCATTGTTTGGACAATAAATGTATATGGAAATATACTTCCTGTTACTTTGCATGGAATTTCTGTCTTGTCCCTTACATGGGTTAAGGTGTCTTTTATTGATGTGGTTATACACTGAAGCAGTCTGAATTGTGGAATTGTTACTGTTAAATGTAAGGCAGCTATTGGATAGAACACCAGGTGTGGAGTCAGGAAGACCTGAATTCACATTCAGACACTTACTAGTTATGTGACCCTGGGCAAGTCACTTAAGTTATGTTTGCCTCAATTTCCTCATGTGTAAAATGGGGATAATAATAGGCCCTACCTCCCAGGGGTATTGTAAGGATCTAATGAGATAATCTTTTTTTTAAGAGCTTCACTTCCTTAAACCACTAAGTAAATGTTGTTCTGCAATTTCTCGCCAGAGCTCTCCCTATCTGCTGCTTTCTGCATCCAAGCTGGGATTCACTGCCTTATTGCCTTGAGGTGGCTCTTATCTCGCTCCTTTGCCCCCTCCCCGCAAGGTTCTACCTTCTTCCATTCTTTCTCTTGTTTATTCCATAAGGTAGGCAGTGGCTTTTTGAGCCTGTGCTTACCTGGACCTCATGCCTCCAACTTTGGCTGTACAGTGGTCAAAGTGTTATTAGTTCACCTGAGAGCTCTGCCTATGTGACAAAGAAAAGGGTCATGCAGGCAGCTGTTGGACTGTGCTTTGAAGTTTGAGCTTTGGAGTTGGGGTTTTCCCCTCCCCCTTCCGCTAGCTGAGTTCTGCTGGCTGAACAGTTTATGTCTCTGCTGCAAGTGGTAGCCAGTGCCCTACCCCCACCCCAGCATGAGTAATGTCTAGGACTCAGTCTTTTGGGAGGCTCAGAATAAATACAACCCACGCTTCTTAATTTGCCCTTTCCATTTCTGTCACGCTCTCCTGGCAACTTGGACCTAGTCATCACATTCTCTTGAAGTTGCACTAAGATTCAAAAAGGTGTCAGAGCAATTAGAGGGGAGTGCCATACACAGCCAGCCTCTAATAGCTTCTGGTCCCTTATATGTGAAATAAATCTTGAAAGGTAGGTAGAGGCCACACTGGAGGAGGTTTTGTACACCATGCAAAGCCCAAAAAGGCAAGAGGAAGATACTGCCGATAGCCTTTGAGCAAAGGAGTAACAATATGGCATCTCTGCTTTACCAGATTTGTCTTGTAGTTATATAGATGATGCATTGGCCAGGTGAGGCAGCAGAGATCAGGTGCCATGATGATGGAGGAGAAAGATAATAATTACTAAATGGCTAAGTTACTTCGATTTCTACCAAGATGAAACACAACCCGGGAGGGGATGGTACAGGAAGGGAAGGGAAAACGGCCAGCCATGAACATTGCCCAGAAAGAGGAAGCCTCCCTTAAATGAACCAACTGTTGCATTGATAGTCTTCATTTCTAGCCTTCCTCTGTTAACATGACCCTTGAAATAACCCAGAACGAGAGGCATCCTGGAGTACTGAAGATGCCTTCCTTTAGTAGGACTTATTTGGTCCTACCTCCTAACTCTATTTAGTTAAATAAATTCCTGTCACGCATCTGATAAAGTTCTACCTTCTTGAAAAAGCCTTTCCCAGTCTTCCTTGATTTAAATACCTTCTCTCTGGGATTGCTCCCAATGTATAGAACTGATTGCATGTTGTCTTCCCCATTAGACTGGGAGCTCCCTAAGACCGATGACAGTTTTCTGCCTTTCTTTGTATCTCCAGCACTTAACACAATATCTGGCACATAGGCACTTAATATATGTTAGTTGACCGGTCGACTGGCATCATTAGACTTTAGACCATCAGGCTTCTTTACCAGGTAGGCACACTCTCCAGGAGCCTATCCCTTCGGGCATATCCTCTATAACTTTATTGGTCTAGACCTCTAATTCAATCAGTGAGGAAACTCTCTCTAAAAAGGTGGATCTGTAACTCTTGTGAAATTGAGTCTTAGCTGCCCATACCACTGAGAAGACAAGTGACTTGTGGGTCACACAAGCAGTATATGTCAGAGGTGGGGCATGGACCCAGGATTTCCTGTACCACCATGCCATACCACCTCTGTTATTCTTGACAAATGTCCATAAAGCTTCCACTTAAAGAAATATAGTAATAGGGAGCTCACTATCTCCTGAGGCATCGCATTTGGAGAACACTTATTCTTAGGAGGCTTTTCAAGCCTGACTTTGCCTCTTTGTGAATTCTATCCACCAGCCTAATCAGGCTATTTGCTGATGAGCTTCCCCCAGCAGATGCTTTCTTACAGGGACTCGTGACCTTGTCAATGTCCTGTTGTTGTTGTTATAGTGGTGGTGGTGGTTAACAAGATCTTCAAGGTCAAAGCTAGTTAAAGCTGTAGTGGCAGTCTGACAAGCAGTGGCACTGGCCATACTGCCTCAAGAGAATATAGTTCCATGAAAGAACATCCACCTAGGCAATGGAAGACTGAGCTTCCATTTCCAGTTCTGCCATCACCTTGTGACCCTGAGCAACTTGCATTCTCTGCCCAGGCTTCAAATGCCTGAGGGGCTGAGAGTAGATGACTTCTAGGATCCCCAAGGGCTGAAATCCCCTACCCCATGAACCCACAGCATTTCCTGTTTCTGAGACTGTTTCATCCTCTGCAAAATGAAGTAATAGAGTGGTCCAAATGTCTATGTCTTCTGATTGAAGGATGGTAGCAGCAGTCAAAGAGGTCACTAATGGGAAGAATGGAGCTCTGCATGTACCAAAACCCATATGGCAGCATTTTACTTTGTGAATGGAAACCAAGGAGATTCCCATTGGTTAGGTAATGGCTAAACAAAGTATGGCACATATTATTGTATGGTAAGAAATGCCATATATGAAAAGTAAAAAGCAACAAAAATAAAATGAAATGCCAAATATGAAAAATAAATATAAATAAAAATTCCAAAAATGAAAAGAATGGGAGCACAGATGAACTGATGGAAAGTGAAGCAAACATAACCAAGAAGACAGTATATGCCGAGACAACAACGGTATAACAACAAAACAATAGAAACTGAATGGCATATGGTAGGCACTTAATAGATGTTTATTAATTGAGTGAACATTTTGAAATGATAATGACCAAGATTAGACCCAAAGTTGATGTGACAAGATACTTCCCTCTGCTCTTTTGCAGAGTAGGGGGTCTAAGGGCATGGAAATTTGCAGCTTTTCCGGGTGCTTATTAGTTTCTTTTACAGTCTTTTTTCTTCTTAAAGCAAACAACCAACAACAACTCTGTTATTAGAGATGGGTTCTGGGAGGAGGTAGAATACCAGGAAATCTAAGTTATGTAAACAACAAGAGCTCAAGAGAATGTATTTTCAAAGTGGGAGGAGAATGGAATTGATGATCTCTAAGGTTCCTTTCAGTTTGAAGTTGTTTGATCCTAAGATGGTGCCCTCAAAGCGGTTGCCAATGCAACTCTGGTTTTTGAAGCAGCCTCCTTCCCAGAACATCCCTAGGCTTAGCTAAGGCCATGCTTTCCCAAAGGGAGAATGTTTTTGGGAGGACAATTTACTATCCTGACTGCTGTGCTAGCAGGTTTCATTAGGTGAAAAATATTCACCTCCAAAACACAGCAACCACTTGGAATAAATGGCCTAGCAGGACAAATTGGACTATCCTTGGTAAAAAAAAAAAAGTCACTTGATGTCTCCTGAGCAAGGGACTACCTTCTTATCCCAGGCTGAAGGGCAGTTGGAGCCCTGAGGTGTCCTACTGTGGCTCTCATCTGTCCATAGCCTTTTATGGCTTCTGGCTTCACTGCAGGAGTAGGGCTCAGTTATGATTTCTGTCCCTCCAACTCTTAGGAGAGGAAAAGCCTAAGGGAGAATCAAAAGAAGCTACAATTTGTACCTTGAATCTGGTTTTCTAACTGATCTCAGGATGTAACTCTCTGGGTATTATTGGTCAAATAGCAATTTTTAGCTCTGTCTGTCTCTGTCTCTATCTCTGTCTGTCTCTCTCTCCCTCTCTCTCTCTCTCTCTCTCTCTCTCTTCTCAGCAGGGAATAGAAAGATTAGGTGTAAATCTTGACTCCAGTTCTGACTAACCACAAGGCTTTGAAGAATTCACTTCTCCTCTCTGGGCCCCAGTTTCTGCCTCTTCAGAACAAGGAAGGCACCTTGATCCTCTCTGCTAAACAATCTGTTATTCTGTGGCTAGATTCCCCTTCCCCAGGGAAGGCAGGTGCCCTCACTTGACTAATCTTCGCATTGCCCCCAGGGCCTAGCAAGGTGTTCTGCACATATTACACATTTAATGAACAGTGAGTTATTACTAAATGGAATAGCATTCTTAAGCCAGTATTCCTTAATTAATTAATTAGAATAAGCCTTTTAGCTTACATTTATGAAGCACTTTATGAGGATAAAGGGCTTTACATCCATTATCTTTTTTACTCAAGTTTTATGGATGCATTTTATTTTTATATCGCGGTCTCCTCCAGATAGGCAGTCCAGAGCCCACAATGCTAGAATCTTTCCTCATAACAAAGAAACTCAGTTTATCAAAGCCAACCAGCACAATGACTTTGCCTGTCTGTGGAAGTAGTTTTTCCTATCCATGGTCCCCCACCTCTCCAAGGAAAGGAGGAAGGTTTGTTCCCTCCTCTCTTTCCTGGGACTAAGACTTCTTGTGATGATTTTGCAGTCCTGGGTTTTGTGTTATTGTTCTTTACGTTCCCATCACTAGAGCCTTTGGGTACACAGTTTGGTCTGGCTTTGTTCACTTTCCTCTCCATTCATGTCATTCATTTCTTCCCTGCTTCTCTGAATTCTTCACATTTGTTGTTTCTCTCAATGTAGTGTGCTTCCATTGTAATCATGTACCCAGTTTTTCAATGATTCCTCATTTAATGGGCATCCACATTGATTCTATTTCTTTGATGCCACCAAAATATCTTGCTTTGAACATTCTCAAACAAATGGAGCCTTTCTCTCTGTCATTGGCCTCTTTAGGCTATCCACCTGGCAGCAGACGAAGCAGATTGCCCTTCTTGGTGATCAGTCTTTATTCATGTCCAACTCTCCATGACCCAATGGATCACAGCACACCAGGTTCTTCTTTCGTCCACTCTCTCCCAATGTCTGTCCAAGCTCATATTCATTTTTTCCATGACACTGTCTATTCATCCCATCCTCTTACACCTCTTCCTTTTGTTTTCAGTCTTTCCCAACATCTGAGTGTTTTCCGAGTCCTATCTTCTATTTATGTGACTAAAGTATTTAAACTTCAGCTTCCAGTGAATAGCCTGAATTAATTCATTTTTATAATATTAATATTATAGTATAACCTATTCTCTTGGTTCTGTTCACATCGCTCTGAATTATTTCATATGTTTCCCTATGCTTCTTTCAAAATATCTATTTCCCCATGTTTTAAAGTATAATAGTACTCCATCACATTCAGTACCAAAACTTTAGTCCTTCCTTAATTGATGAGCATCCCCTAGATTCCAGGGACTTTTTTTGCTACAATAGAAAGAACTGCTATAGATACATAAAAACATAAATTTTCTCTTTGACATAATACTAGAAATGAGAACTATAGAAGCAAGAGAAAAAAAGGAAATTGATGGAATAACTAGTTAAAGAAGAAATAAAATGATGACTTTTGCAAGATGATATGATTACATATTTAAAGAACACTAAAGAATCAACTAAAAATGGCAATAGCAACTTTAACAAACTCGGAGAATACAAAATAAATCAATTTATCTCATCAGCACTTCTGTATAGTATCAGGTAGAAATAGAAAGAGAAATTCTATAAAATATATGTAATATTTGGCATTCTATCTTTCAAGATATGCGTAAGAATGATACTTCAGCTACAAACAACTGTGTGCAGCAGATGTGTTGAACTCACTATTGTAATAGGAAGGCCAAATTTATGATCTCAAAAAGGATCATATAAATATCTGAATGGTTCGAAATCGTTGGGTATACAGAATTCTCCAAGGAGAAGGCATCGAAAAATTTATTCAGGGCCCAGAGCAACAAATTAGCAAACCAACCTCTCCATTCCAGTATTGTGAACACAAGCCTCCAGGCCCAGTAGGCCCGCCTCACAAGAGTAGCCAGGAGGCCACAGAAAAATAAGATGGCATAAATCGTATTCACTGGCCTCAAGACCTCGCTCCAACTCTTGGGTCCACACAGGGGTCGGCTCTGCTTCGGATTTTTTTCCGGCTATAGTTTTCTCACATCTCTTCGCAGCCAAGCCTCTGGCGTTCTCAAGTCCCACCTCAATGACTGGAGACCAGAATCCAGAGACCCATTGGTTCCCGAATTGGCCCCTTTTAAGTCCTTGATCTACGCCCACACAGGTTTCACACCTGATAGGGCTTTGGGCCTGGGGCTTAGCATTTAACAGGTGAAAGTACTTTCACCGTAAACAAAAGCCAAACTCCTCAAGGGCACCCGTTAAACTAAGCCCATTTTGCCTTACTGGTACAACTATTTGCAAGTGGGAATGAGATTAAAGTGTAATTGGGAAACATTTAACAAAATAAAAATAAAATACGATATATATATAATGTCAATTTGTAGTTTTCTAAAGTCAACATGCAGCCTGTTTCTGATTGAGTTTGATACCACTGGTTTATAGAAATAAAGACAGACCTAAATATTTGGAGGGAAATGTTATTGAGGTTCATCGTTATGATAAGCCAATATAAGAAAACTGACAATACTACCTAAATGAATTTACTTTTTTCAATGCCATACCAATCAAACCACAAAAGTATTACTTTATGTAACTAGAAACAAATACTAACAAAATTCATATGAAGGGAGAAGAAAGGTCAAGAACCTCAAGAGAAATGATCAAAAGACACAGGAATGAAAGGTGTCTGGCAGGATCTAATCCCAATCTCTTAAGCAAAGCAGTAATTATTGAAATAACTTGATGGTGGTTAAAATAGAGAGGTCAATGAGAACACATTAGGTACCATATTTCCCCATGTATAAGACACACCTTAATTTGGGGGCCCAAAATTTGAAAAAAAAATGTATTACAAAAAGTTATTGAACTCAAGTTTTATTCATCTGCTCATAGCTTTCAGGCATCTTTTGGGCAAGTCTGGTACATGTACCCATGCTTAGTCCATTCTGTTTCATGAACCCAAAGCACCAATTCGGTCCTCCTTTGAAATCTGTAACTTCTTTTCCATCAGCAACTCTTCTGGCCTCATGCTGAACATCTTTGTGGACACAGGAATTCCAATTGCCCTTTGCTCTTCAATCCATATCTTCAATTCCCTCTCTAAATGGGGCCATTTTGCTGATTTGCCTCTCATGGCCTTCTTCTGCCCTGGAGTTTGCAGTAGGATTTCTTCTTCCTGTAGCCAGTCTCAGATTGATTTCTCGGTTGGAGGAGGACCAAACTTACGTTCGGCAGCATGATTTCCATTTGCTTTTGCAAACTGGATCACTTTTAACTTGAATTCAGCACTGTATGAAAATCTTTTCTGAGTCATTTCTGGGCAGAATGTGGCAAAACATAACCTAATATACCGGTAAAAAATGTGAAACAATGAGCATAAAGACAACAAGTGTGAAAAAGAGGGATATACAAGTAAAAAAATCTACAACCACTGTATAAGACGCACCCAATTTTTAGACCCCAAGTTTTTCAAAAATGGGCTCATCTTATACATGGGGAGATATGGTATGTAAGATACAGAAGCAAATATATCTATTCCTAGAGAATTCCAGGAGTCAGTAAATACAAAACCCTCAGCTACTGTGATAAGGATTCACTTTTTGAAAGGAACTGTTTGGAACAATTGGACAGCAGGATGGAAGATATTATTTTAGACCAATACGTCACACCTTATGCCAAGAGTAGCTCCAAATGGGTATATAACACAGATATAAAAGCTCGTATCATGACCAAATTAGAGAAATATAGCAGGAAAATTTCCCATCAGATCTGTGGATAAGGGAAATGCTCATGGCCAAAAAAGGATTAGGAAAGATGACAGAAGGAAAATTGATCATTCTGATTTTATAAAATTGAAAGGCGTTTTTATCTGAATAAATTCATACAATGCTGAGATTTAAAGGGAAATAATTAACTGGGGAAAATCTTTGCAGTAAGTTTATCTAGTAAAGGCTCATTTGAAGATATGTAAGGAACTGATTCAAACTTATAAGAAAGAGAGCCATTCCCTAAGTGAAAAAATGGTCTGAAGATATGCACAGAGTTCTTAAGGGGAGAAATCCATTTTATCTATGGACACATTTTTAAAAATGCTCCAAGTCACTACTAATTAGGGAAATTCAAATAAAACAGTGCTGGGAGTGCCTCTCACAAATCCATAAGTTTGGCAAAGATGAGAAAAATGATAAATGTTGGAGGGACTGTGGGCAAACTGCCATAGTGAGGCACAATTAGTGAGCCTGTGAATAGGTATGACTATTTTCTACAATAATGTGGAATTATGAATAAAAAAAAGTACATTCCCATTGACCAAGGTAGGCCTATAGCCATAAGAGATCAAATAAAGAAGAAAAGATAATTAACTCCCTTAGTACTTCCTTCTGAGCCAACATCTGGGTTTTCCAGTAAATGATATGCTGTAGGATCAACTCAACTACAGAACATTCAAATACATGCAAAGAAATAGATTCCTGGAGCTATCCCTATGTGAATGGTGTTGCATGCCAATTACTTCCATGCAGCGTAGGGAGAGGGTTTCTTCTTTAAGGACAATGCCATGTTTCAGAAAGATACTGTGGGTACTCAACC
>CM053623.1:230619917-230642755 GCA_028646595.1 Phalanger gymnotis
GTGTAACCCTGGGCAATACAGGCAAGCTTTCAGTGCCCCAGACAACCTTGGGGCTGTTCTTCACTGGTCAAGGGAATTTTCTCATTAGCTGATTCCTATAGTAGTGAAATCACAGGCTGAGTGAATGAATAATAAGAATGAATAAATAAAAGTGAGCCATGATTTGGTGGCACATTTAAAAAACAATGTCTGCTGGCCCCGGAAGCTCTAAAATAGACTCTTCAAAGAGCTCAGCCACTGAGCCCACAAGCACCAGGGGCCATCAAGATTCTTATTTACCCTGTCATTTTTCTCCACTGTTGTTTGAGACCTCTCAAATCTCAACTCCTTTCTCTGGTCCTCATTCCTTTCTAGATATTGTTTTCCTCTTCCATCACGAAGTCCTTCATGCCAGACACTGTATCACCTTGGTATTTTCCTCCACCACATTTAGCACAGTGCTTGGAACAGAATAACCACTTAATAAAAGCTTCTCATTCATTCACTCACTCATTCCTTCCTTTATCCATCATAACATTCCTGGGAGGTGAGGAGTACATGCATTATCTCTATTTTACACATGAGAAAATTGATATTTGGCTAAGGTTAGGATAAGAGGGGCCTTAAGTAGCAGGGAGAATAGCATGGACTTTATCCTGAGGTCACTGTGTCAGAGAAAAGAAGAGGGAAATCATGCTGTATGATTCATAGTGGGTGATATAATACTCTCCACTGTTAGGTAGTAGCTTCCTTAATCAGAGTCAAGTGAAATCAGATGATGTTGAAGGTAATGCGCTCCCATTACTAGAGGTCAAATAGAGAACGGATGACCACCTGTGGTTTTTTTAATTAATTAATTAATTTTTCATTTTCAACATTCACTTTTATAAGATTTTTGAGTTCTGAAATTTCCCCCTCTCTTCCTTCCCCCATCCCAACGACAGCAAGCAACCTGATATAGGCTATATATGTACAATGATATTAAACATTTCCACAATAGTCACATTGTGAAAGAAGAATCAGAACAAAAGGGGAAAAGTATGAGAAATAAAAAAGAGAAAATAGCATGCTTCGATTTGCACTCAGATGTGGTCAGTTCTTCCTCTGGATGTGGGTCATCATGAGTTTTTTGGAGTTGTCCTGAATCATTGTATTGATGAGAAGAGTGAAGTCAGTCATAGTCAGTCATCATACAATGTTGCTGTTACTGTATACAATGTTCTCCAGGTTCTGCTCACTTCACACAGCATCAGTTCATGCAAGTCTTTCCAGGTTTCTTTCTGAAATCTGCCTGCTTATTTTCTATGGAACATTAGGATTCTTTTACATTTGTATACCACAATTTGTTCAGCCATTCTCCAAATGATGGGCTTCCTCTCAATGTCCATTTTTTTTGCCACCACAAAAAGAGCTGCTATAAATATTGTTGTACATGTGGGTCTTTTTCCTCTTTTATGAACTCTTTGGGATACAGACCTAGTAGTGGTATTGTTGGATCAAAGGGTATGCACAGTTTTATAGCCCTTTGGACGTAGTATGGATGACAACTTGTTAGAGAAGCCATAGAGCGGATTGTTGTTCAGGTAGTGGTTAAAGTGTATACCCTCTTAGGACCCTTACAACTCTGAAGCTGCAAAAGAATAAACCCTTAAGCAATTCATAATGAATCATATTTTTAAATCTTCCAAGAATATGCCAGGGATACATGCACACATTCCCTGCATCACATAGAATACTTTAACTAGCCAGGAACCCCCTTTCTGCAAGGTGCTTACTGCTTCATTCTCAGAAATATCATGAGACAACTTCAAAAGTTATAATTTCCAGAGTGGATCTCCAAATTCACCAAGTTACTAATTAAGTACCTTCTTTGTACAAGTTATATTCTTGATGATAAGAACAGAAAAGTGCATGGTCTCTTTCTGTCCCCTCAAGGCATTCAAATATGTAACTCAAGGCCTAGCATACCAAACTCTGAGTTTACATAATCCACATCCAATCTGGGAGGCTAATCTATATTTTGGACATAGGTTATATGGAGCATTTCACAAATGTAAATAAAAGGATCCCCAAATACTATGCATACACTCAAGATAACAATGCCCATATTGTATAAAGGACAGCCTTTATTCCATAATGTGCACACACACACACACACACACACACACACACACACACACACACAGGAGAAAACAGACAGAGAACCACAAAATTCCATAAAATAAATCAATTATCCTACCTCTCTATGGAGTCCCATTTTTCCCACGGTCTTAAGGTCATCTGTATTCATAGTGTCATCGTCTACACTGGACTACTCAAATAAAGGAAATAAACTTGGGGTTACTGGACAGGCCACTCATTGACATTCTGATGAATCTTATTTCTTTATACCCCAGAGATTCACAAAGGCATTCAACCCTTTGACACCAACCTTAGAATATGGGTTTCCCAAGAAGGGAAAGCCCTAGGGCTTTCCTAGACAGGCAACTTTTCCATTGCGGTGACTGTCCCTTTTTACTGGACTGGGCTATTTAGTTTCCTGGAATCATAGGATAACCTTGTGAATTTGACTCCCTTCAGAAGAGCAAAACCACTGGGCTGCTATGTATGTTAACCTATTGGAAATTATGTTTTATTAGAGGTAGGGATCACGCAATTACTTTCTGGCTGTGCGTGGTTAATTTTCCTGCTTCAGATAGCTGAATCAAAAGCAAAGATAGTTTAGGCTTACTTTATATCTATTGTGTTTATATATGGATATACCTATAAATGGCCACGTTTCTCTCCTCTAATAAAATGTACTGCTTGAGGAGAGGAACTATTTTGCTTCTGTCTTTGGATGTCCAGCTCTTATTACAAGGCCTGCTATATAGTATATGCTTAATAAATGTTTGTTGGCTGATTGACTGCTTAGTTCCACATATTATAAAACAAAACAAGACAAGGAGAAAACTAAAAATTCTATGCAGAGATAAACTGATCTGATTGGGGAGGGGATATGAACCAGATGGCAGCATATCAGCTTGGACGAGTGGTAGAGATCTAGGTTTCCCAAACTGAATGCCCAACGGATGTGTCTTCCATCACTGACCTTCACCTTTCTCCTCCTTCTGTGGGCTGAAGACCATTGCTTCTAAGGAAACACATTCTAGAAAATGGATCTTCCTGCTAATGAGCCTGCTGCATGTACCCTATTGGCTAGCCAACAAGTGTTTATTAAGTTCTCCCTATGTGCCAAGCACTGTACCAATTACTGAGAATACAAAGAAAGGTTAAAATGTTTCTTGTCCTCAAGGAACTCACAATCTAAATCTGCCTTGAACCCAGCCTCATTCCCCATCCCCCTGCCTCAGCCTTATGCATTTAATTTAAGACCAACCATGGGCCTTTCCTTCTGGGAGCTAAAACATACTACAATAAATGACCTTTTTGCTTTGATTATTTCAAGCTTCTCTGGTACATTGTGAATGTTCTCTCATTCCCATCAACACTGGAGAAAAGATGGAAAGAAGATTCGAGCTCATCTTCCAAGTCCAATGTTCTTCCTACTTCCCCATGCTGCCTTGGTCTCTTCACATAGAGCAGTACCAATTGGGTTCCAGCTAATTGGTGCATATGCTTGACTGCCTAATGATCCTTTCTATTCCAAAAACCATTCCTGGCTACCAGGCCTATAGGCTAACCATGGCTTGCATAGGCCCTATTCCTAAAATGTGACCAAAAAGCCCTGACAGCCACCTTCTGGGAGAGCCTTGTTTCTCCCATCAGACATCTCCTCAATGGGCAGAATGTTCATGTTTCTAGCTAATGAACAGCTTGAGCTCTTCACCTAGAGTCTCTGTTGGTCTCTCTCTCTCCATACGTAGTTCAGCACCTGCTCCATTTCAGATCCAACCAAGCAATTTGAGGAGCTGAACAAAATGGGTAGGTCTTTGAGAGTGACAAATCTTACAACAGCAATGGTATCAGATAAACCAGGACCTGCAGGGGCAGGTAGCCACAGGTACCATTAGTACATTGTATTTCTGGCAAGATAGGTGGCATAGGTGAAAAAGCTATGGGCCTGAGCACGAAAGCCTTGAGTTCAAATTTTTAGCCTCACTAACTATGTGACCCTGAGCAATTCACTTAACCTCTGTTTGCCTCAGTGTTCCCTAAAATTGGGATAATACCACTTACATCACAGGGTTTTTGTGAGGATCAAATGAGATGATATATGTAAACCTAGTACCTGGTTTACCTGTACCTGGCACATAGTAAGTTCTATACAAATTCTTATTACTTTCCACTCTTTGAGGGCTGAAGAAATTCAATGATACTATAACCTAAGCAGAGTCAGCTACCTCCCTATAGGTATGTATGTAATTAAAGGTGTGGCCTTAAGTTTAGGAATGACTCTCTCCAGAGGTGAGTGATCAATTGAAAAAAAAATTGCAGTAGATTTTGACTCAATGTTTTTCAAAGAATAATAGAATGTCAGAGCTGGGATAGACCTGAGAAGGGGGAATGGCAGAGTTGGTAGGCCCTTAGAACATGGAGTTTAAGAGCTGGGTTTAGGAACTATCATCTCTAAGAGGTATGCTGCCCTTCATTTTTTCACACAAGAAAAGCCTGGTTCAGAGAGGCATAGGATTCTCCCTAAGGTTACACAAATAATACTTGCCTAAACAGAGAAACACACACAAACTGGTGATCAATGCTCCTTAAATGGCACCCCACAGAGACTTTTGTCCAACTGGACAAAAGCCTTTCTGAACGATCTTCTGAAGCCATCAGAGTCCTTCAGCTTTTTATAGAATTCCCAAGTCACAGGACTTAGAGCTGAGATTTAATCTTATTAAAACCCATCTTGATCAGGGATCCCATAAACATTGAGCCTGATAAGCGGTCCCTTTAGACCCTGTTTGACAATGTCTAAAGAGGGAAAGTTGGCCATTTCTTGTGGTAGCCTTTTCCATTTCAGAATACCCCTTAATCCCACCCCATACTCTGCCCCACTTACTTCTTGTCCAAACTTTCCTCTCTGTTCCTCCTGCCCCAACTGGCCTTTATTCTGTGCTCTGGAACCAAGCAGAATCAGTCCAATCCTTCTTCCTGTGACAGCCTCTGTAGAGAGACTTCTACTCAGGTTCAGGTTCAATTAAATGGCCTCTAAGGTCCCTCCCAGCTCAGAGACTCTGGGAAGCATCTATTGATCAGCCTTTCTATGGAAGCATTGTTTATGATGCTTACACTGTTTTCACTATTATAATATTTTATTCCTTTGAAAAAATGCATTGTTCCATCCACCACAGGGGCTCTTAGCCTTTTGTGAGGGTCATAAAACCCCTTTAGCAACCTGGAGAAGCCTATGGATGCCCCCAGAATGTTGTTTTTAAATGTAGAAAATAAAACAGGGGATTACAAAGGAAACTGATTGCAGGCATCAAGGTTGTGATGATGCGTAATCCACTGGTGCAGCTGATAACCACAGGGATCTCCAAGTAAACAGTATCTTGATATCTGAAACAATGAGAAGATGACACAAAAAGAGCAGATGTTTCTTTGGTGACAAAGTTGCAAAGTTGTTATCTATATTCATAATGGAAGCAAATGATAAATTTCAGCTGGAAGTTAGTGAAAACAAAAAAGGCATCTTTTACCCATCCAATTTAATGGATGCTCTGAAAATTCTCCATCAGCTCTGACTCCAGTTTCCAAACCCCTTATCTATGTGGTTACTCACCCTGCCCCAAGAGAGATCATGGCCCCTCCGGATTGTTTCCCAAGCTATTGGCCCAACCATTCACCCTGAGGCTGAGACCTGGCAGTGGACCTTCTCTGCTGCCAGCTAGACTGTTCACCAGGCATATAAGCTGAGACCAGGGACCCATTTGATGTCCTTCCAACTCCATTGATAAGGCCAGAGCTTCTCTTCTAAAATAGCCCAGCCTCTAAAGTCCAAGGTCCCACTCCATGCCATGGGGAAGTATCAAGGAAGAATGTCAGTGGAGAGAGAATATTATTATTATGCAAGAGTGAACACTTGATCTAGATCAAGCCCTGCCCCTTCACCAAGCTGAAGCACTGAGGAAAAAAGGAAAAACTGCCGACACCACATTTTAACCCCTACTTATCTCACCTGGATCCAAGGGACATAGAAGCTTGAAGGATGGAGAGCAGGTGCTTCTAGGTAGTGGAATGGGCCCAGGAGTCTACAATCTGTGATGGAGAGACAAGGTAAGGCACAAGGCAGATGCCAAGGGCCATAGGCCCAGAATGCTTAGCTCTTTTACTGGATGACCTCTGGCATGTCTTCTCCCCTTTCAAGGCAGTGTGGTGCAGTCAAAGGAGCACTGTTTGTGAAGTTAGGAAGTCTTGAGTTCAATTCCAGCTATGTAACACTGGAGAAGTCATGGAACGTCCCAGGCTTAACTTCATCTGTAAAATGAGGGAGTTACATTTGGAGACCCCTGAGGACCTATATTCCTACAATCTCTGTTTTAGGGTCCTAGGGAGAAGCCACTGCTTTAACAGTCTGCCCCACCAAACCACTGGAAGGCAAACAAACTGTAGTTCTGCCTGCATTATCATTTCTGTTTTTCATTCAGGGGAAAGCTGGGATTGGGCTCATATAGAGCTCCAGGATAAAACAAGCTGCCTGGCCTGTGTGAGCTTGGGCTTCAGCCAAATCCCCACAGATGCTAAGCCCTGTCCCTGGCTCACCTCTGTGGTGGTCCAGGTGGAGAGTGAGGAGGGAGGGGGATTGTTGGCCAGTGGAGGGAGGCCTTCTCCAGTAAAACTACCAATTTTGGAATCACTGGAAATGTGTGTCTGGGTTGGGGGGTGGGGCTCTTTGTCACAAGGAAGGAACGCAGATGTGATCTGGCTTCCTCTCCTTTCGGGGCCCTCTAGCCCCTTTTTCCTACCCCAACTCTACCAAGTACTCCAGCCTCGCTCCCACCCGGCAGCACCCCGTTCCCATTCCCGGCCAAGGCAGCAGCTGCATTCAGCACTTCTCTCTCCTTGCTGTAGTTCCTCCAGCTCCAGTGTGGAAGGAAACATGGGACCCATCTATACTATCCAACAGTGCTCTCTGGTGGTGCTCAGTCCACAATGCCTTCAGCTCCTCTGGCCTGCTGTCCAAACCCTGGGAGAGCCAGAAGTGACAGGGATTCTCAATATGTTTCCGGGTGATAAGAAACGCAAAGCCATAAACAACTTTAAAATCAGCAAGGCATGAAATGTGAGTCCTGGCTTAGGAAGGTAATGTAGATATAGAGGTTAAAAATCCTTCTTCTCATCCACCAGATGTGTATGCTCTGTCTGGACTGTGTTTGTCATGTAATGCAGAGCTGGAAATCCAGCTGTCAGCATGGACCAGAAGAACTGGGATCTGTGTCAAGGAGAGGCACTTTCAACCAGGTCCTTCCATGAGTGTCATGCTTCTGGCATAAGGGAGCCCCACTGATGTGGGAATTAGATAACTCAGTTTAAAAGGGTCCCAGGAAACTGGACTACCCCCTGACACCCCCTGGGGCACTCTGTCCAGATTGCAGCCCATAGTCCCTAACATGTTTCTGCAAGGTCCAGTCAGTCAACCAGTTTGTTCTCATCATCGATGGCCAGGACCACAAGGTAATAGGCAGCTGAAGACCTAACAGCTCCCCCTCCCTCCCCATCAATGAGGGACTGAAGGCTGCTTGAGTCAGCTAGAGTACAGGACACAGATCAGGATGCCAACCCAGTCTTCAATATCAGGCAAAAACTGAGCTTAGGGATCTCCTTTTGCTTGCCAGACATGACCATTTGGTCAAAGCTAAACTGCATCTTTATTCCTCCCTCGCATTTACTAGTTTGGATTCTCCTCCAAATTTATCTTGAAGAAAATCGTTTACAGTGTCCCTTGATGTCTTTTTTTTTAACTGAAACTCTATTGACAAATTTGAACTAACATTCAGAGAATATTTTGAGTTTTTCATTTCCTAAAGAATTTATTTCAGGACATAGCTTATATAATGTTAAGGCATAAAGGGACATTAGGCATCATCTTATTCAGTTCTCTCACTTTACAGAAAAGGAAACTGAGGCACACAGAAGGAAAGGGATTGGTACAATAATAAAGGTTTATTTAATGAATAATATCTATTGAATAAAAGATAAATTATAGTGACAATTATTACTATTTATTTTCATGCAAAATTATCTCTTACCTGGTAAGGATATTATAAACATTTTGCAGATGAAAAAAATGGGCCAAGAGAGTATAACAGTAACAACAATAATTCTCTAACATTTAGATAGCAACCTTAAGGTTTGCAAGAAATTTTACATATACATAAAATTCCTGGACAATTGAGATTTGTTTTGCTGGACTTTATATTTGTTAGTAGGGTTTTGTTTTTCCTTTCAAGTGAAAGTGGGTGGAGGGAAGAAAATACATGGAAGGAAGAGAGGAAGGAAGGGAAGAAGAAAGAAAGGAAGCAAAGAAGGAAGGAAGGAAGGAAGAAAGAAAGAAAGAAAGAAAGAAAGAAAGAAAGAAAGAAAGAAAGAAAGAAAGAAAGAAAGAAAGAAAGAAAGAAAGAAAGAAGAAAGAAAGAAAGAAAGAAAGAAAGAAAGAAAGAAAGAAAGAAAGAAAAAGAAAGAAAGAAAGAAAGAAAGAAAGAAAGGAAGGAAGGAAGGAAGGAAGGAAGGAAGGAAGGAAGGAAGGAAGGAAGGAAGGAAGAGGGGGAAAGAGAGAAGAGAGGAGGGAGAGGGGAGAGGGAAAGGTAGGAGGGAGAGAGGAAAGAAGGAAGACAATGAACATCCTCCAGTTACATTTGAAGACAAGACTTCTGATATCAAGTCCAATTATTTTATTACTAAACAAACTGCTTTTGGAGCTTATGATCATAAAATATTCAAGTCGGTAAGAAACACTAGAAACTACAGCAAGGAGAGAGAAGTGCTGAAACACTAGGTTTCCGACTTCAGGACCAGCCCTCTGTGCACTGTGGCACCCCCTAGCTGCCAGAACAATGTTTTCCTTTTAAAATAATCCAAGACCAAAGGCACCAGCCTCTTTTCATAGGCAGATCATTGTGATGCAGGCTAGACTCTTGGAAGTTTCATTCTTCATGCTGATATCTTGGTTTCACTGTTCCTTGCTCCTCCTAGCGTAGTGATCATCAATTTATATTTATCGAATTCCCTTACAAGGAACTCTAAAGGGCCGTCGCTGTTCTTTTATGGTGTTGAAATTTTTACTATATCTACTTGAGAACTTAGAATGTCAGAGCTGGAACGAGTTTTAGAAGTCGTCCTGTCAAATCTTAGTTTTAAAGGGAAGAAAACTGAGCTGCTGTGAAGAAAAAAAGACTTGATTAACAGAAAACAAATGGATTATGTGGCATTCATTCATTATATATGTGTGTATGTGTATACAATATATGTAAGCAGGGATGGATAGGTAGATAGATAGATAGATAGATAGATAGATAGATAGATAGATAGATAGATAGGAGGGATGAAAGAAGCAAGATAGATAGATAGATAGATAGATAGATAGATAGATAGATAGATAGATTAGTTAGATAGATAGACAGTTATCTCAGAGGGAAGGCACTAGCCTTAAGAGCAATCAGGAAATTCTCGTAGATGGTGGGACTTTAGCTGGAACTTTAAGGAAGCTCAGGGTGCTAAGAGATATGGATGAGAAGGAAGAGTATTCTAGGTAGGAGGGATAGCCAGTGAAAATTTTGGGATTCAGAAGATGGATACGTATTTCATTTGAACCTCACAACAACCCTATGAGGTTGATTCTAACATTATAATCATTTGACAGATGAGGAAACTGAGGCTATAAAAGGATATGACTTACCAGGGTCACACAGGCATTAAGTGTCAAAGGCAGGATTTGAACTCAGGTCTTACTGAGTTTGAGTCTAACATTCTATCACTGTCCCACCTTACGACCACCTTGGTTCATCTTGATGATACTTGTTGAAGTGATGTAATTGCTGATTCAAGAGGGACCCTGTCCCTAAGTATGTCCAACATAGAATCAGAAGTTAGAGACTAGCATTTGTCAGTACAGCCTGTGCTATAATAGACAGTGCTATAATAGACTGTGCTATTGTAATGTCTCCTTCCTAACAAAGCAGATTCCATTTCAAGGCTTCGACCATGGTCTTTAGGAGCAAGGGTGACCAAAGGGGAAAGTCTTCACTGTTGCCATCCCCTCTGATGATGAGTCTCCTTCCATTTGGCAACTCTGCACTTTGGATGACACACATACAATCTATTGCTGAGTCCACAGTTGAAGGCCTTCCATCTAGAGATGCTACCAAGCTAGAGCACCCTCTGAGAACCCAGGGTCATTGCCACAGGAGGACTAGACATTGGAGAAGGATTCAGCTTAAGGGAAATGAATATTCTATTTGGAAAGGACCCCAAGGACTCAGTACAATCCCCAGAGTAATGTGTTCATTTGTAAATTGAAGAAACATTTACTAAGAACCAAGAGGGAATTGTGTGGGCACTAAAAATACAAAGAAGAAACCAGATAGAATCTCTGCCCCCAAGAAGCCTACAACCTAGTAACAAGAAGAGTCTTGTTAGTCAGTAACTACAATGTAATTTAGAATATACTCCATTCAATCCATCAAAGACACATGATTTCCTTGTATCCTCTCCATATCATGAGCCATGCAATCATGTTTTTCTTTTTAAGAGATGGAAGGGACCTCAGGAGCCATCTAGTCCAATCTCCTCCTTTTGCAGATGAGGAACATGGGCCCAGAAAGGTGGAGGGATATGCTCATGGTTGCCCAGGTAGTACATTAGTGAGGCAGCCTTTGAACTCATCTTCCTGTCTACAAATTCAGAGTACTTGTGCCTCCTCCACCTATTAATAGATTGTATGCATAAGAGTAGACTTAGATAGTCTTAAAGCTCAGAGTTCAGAGGGGGACCACAAAGGTATCAAGCCCAACCTTCAATGCAGCCAGTATCCCCTCTACAATAACTTCCTATGCAGCAAGAGGTCACTTCACCCTCTATAAAGGTAAGCTTTGGGAGTTTATTGCTCCCCCCTTCATCCTTCCGATCAGTAGGGAGAGGGGAGGACCTGGGGAAGACTTCATGTTTCTGGAGTCCAGAGGAAGCACAGGCAGCTTTGGAAAACAAAAAGTGAACTCATCTCCCTGTACCCACTGTCTTTCCTTAGTGGCTGCTCTTCAAATCCCTTACAACAATGCCCATGGGAAGTATCTGATTCTGTAGTCTGTTGAGGGGAGCCTGTTCAGTCCTCTTTCTTATATTCAATAATTCTCAGCTGCGCTGTTTTGATTACTCCGCTGCACATTCTTAAGCCTCCTCGAATTTATCTGCATTGATCAATATCCCCATGAGAAGACAGACCCACTATGTTCTTCTAGGCTGCAACAAATAGGTGATGGGGTGTGCTTACTGCATCCTGCACTTGGAGGTGATTCATGGGGTGGCTCATCATCTGGGGTCTCCCATAAATATATGTCTCTTACAGAATCCCTGGGCTGCTATTTGCCTCTCTGCCTGGCCCTGCTCTAAGTATTTAGTAAATATTTAATCACAATAATAAAAGATCAAGTTGGCACAACTGGAAATTCTTGTTCAGGGACTCTTGGCACTACTGTGGGTCAATAACGAAATGCATCTTGGCAGAAAGGACTGGCTGATAAAGTCTCAGCAGATAATGGCAAACCAGGAATGTGAACTGAGGACAGCCTCACAGAGAAGTTGAACTTCTGGCTGGCTTATTCCATTCTTTGAGATGGAGTTTTATGCTAGGTATTGTTAAGAGGGAGTGGCTGTTGGTGGATGCTGCTCTAGTCCTGGATTCTCTGTCCCTCCTTTTCAAATCCTCCTGCCTATGCTTATCCGTTGTCATTGTGAATCCATCCAATAGAATGGCAGCTCCTTGAAAGTAGGGATTGCCCCCCGCCAAAGCCCAGAATACCTCCTTGCACACACTTGGCACTCAATAAACATTGATTGAATTGGACTGGGTTAGAATGAATTGGACTGGACTGGATTATTGTGCACCCTATTCCTCAGGAATCCCAAATGTGAGGCTAATTATATAACTTTGGATAACATTGTCATGTTGCTTATCTGTCCATGGATGGGGTTTCTTCACCAGATCCCTTCAAGGACTTAGCATTTTTCTGCATTTGTTTCACACTTACTTCTCCTTCCTTCACTGAAAGTGACATCTCCCTCCTCAAATCTTTCAAAATATATTCCCTGGACCTTCCTTATCCCAAGCAATGGATGTTGGTATATATTGCATGTTCCTCCCAGCAGACTGAAAGCCCCTCGGGGGCAAGGACTGTCCCATTTTTAATAGACATATTGTCAGTAAGTGTTCAACTGGAAGATTGAATAAAACTTAAACCAACCAGTCCAATTAACCAATTCAATTGAATGGGCATTTATTTACTGTCCACTATAAAAAGTAGCATTATTATATACTGACTAGGCAGGCAGCCTCAAAGTGCATTGATGTGCTCTCTCTGACACATAACACATAGGGTCTGTGTGACCAGGGACAAATTACTTAATCTGTCAGTGTTACAAGCAACCAGGGTAGAGACTATAATATGAAGAAGTAAGACTGTCCTCCCTGGGAGGTCCCTATCTCATAGAAATCATAAGTCTGGTCCCCTCCTGCCCCACCCCAAATATGCTAAATAGTATATGCTGCTAAGAACACTAAGATGAAAATGAAAACATTCTGTTCCCAAGGAGAGTAGGTACAGTTAGAGGGACATAGAGTATATCACATATAGAAAGTACCAGATACTGGAGGACGGAAGTGCCAACAATGGATAAGGAGGGAATCTAGAAAAGTCCCTTGTCAGAGGGAAAAATTCAGCCTCAACTTGACTGGTGCTAAGGATTCCAAGAGGTAGAAATGAGCAGGGAGAGCCCTCCACAGCTAGGGGACAGGTTGTCATGTACGAGGAAGAAAAAATAGACCACTTTGACAGGAACACAGAGCACATGTGTGTTTATGGAATGCCATGTGGGAGAACATAAAATAAGTTAGAAAGAAGTGGGAAATGGACTGGAAACTGAAATGACAAACATAAGAGTTGGTATTGTATCCTAGAGACAAAAGGAAACAGCAGGAAGCTTGTGAGCAGCATAGTAACATGGACAGAGCAGCATGTTAGGCAGATCAGCTTGGTGCTGGTATGGCTGATGGTGGGAGAAGGAAAAGAATGGAGGTCTTGGGGAGGGGATTAGGAAGCTATTGCAATGGGATTGCTAGGGATGATAGACCAAACTAAGGTGGCTGTGGTATGAGGGGAGAGGTGATGCCATGGGGAGAGAAATGACAAGATATGGAAGCTGGTGGGATATGAGAGAGGTGAGGTAGAGTGGAATCATGTATGATTCTAAGGATGTGAACCTGCATAGCTGAAAATATCCTGATGCCCTTAGTAGAAATGAAAAAGTTAGAAGGGCATGGAGTTACAGGGAAAGATGATTTTTTTTATTTTTGTTCTGTTTTATTTTTGCTGTGTTGAGTTTGGTGCATTGTTTTTGGCATGGCGAGAGCCTCCAGGTGAACTTGTGCATTACTTTGCAAAATATAGGACAGGAATTAAATAAAGAGATGAAGGCTGAGCCTGTAGATTTGGGAACCGTATCAGTAGAGACCATATTAGAACTCATGTGAGTTCTATGAAATCACTGGGAGATGAGGATAGAGAAGAAAAAAGGACTAGGCCAGAGCCCTAGGTGCACCCATGCATCGAGAATAGAATATGAATGCTAACCTAGCAATGGAAACTGAGGAGGACTGAGGCACAAGGGAGAAGCAAGAGGGAGCAGTATCCTGAGAACCAAAAGAAGAGAGAGAGCCAAGGATTGGTGTGAAGTGACACAGAGTAGCCAAGGAGGACTAGGAAAAGAGCGTTGGATGAATGCATGATCAAAATGTTGGGAAGCAAGCCTGTAAAATGCATTTTGGTAGGCTTTTGGAGAACAATTGGTGGCCATAGGTTATTTATACACTTCTTAGATGGAGAAATGGAAAGGAACAAAATATGTCCTTCAATCCAGATGTTCTGCCATCATACACAGCAGGTCTTTGGTGTCTGGAAAAAGAATGGATTTCAAATGAAGAAGCTCCATCAGAATCTCCTCATTGCTTCACACTAATGGTGATATTAGGCAAGTCACTCACCTCCTGGAGCTTCAGGTTCATTAATACAAGCCAGAAGGTTCTCATCTATGGACATAGCCATAGAATGCATGTCTAGTATTCAAAACCCAGCTTAACAAAATACAGAAAGACCTAGATATTTGGGGCCACAGTAATGAAGTAAGACCTTCACCCAAGGCCTGGAGGGTTTGGGATCTATATCCCAAGAGGGACCATTTCTGCATTAAAAAAACAGAGGCTTGATTAAGCCTCTGAGGATGCTCTGGGCTTTTGTGCCTAATGATGAACCAAGGTCCCCATTTATACATCTCCTCTCCTATGTGCTGGTTCAAAGAACATGGGCTTGGGGAAGGAGGACTGGAATAAAGAAAAAAGGATTTTTCCAACAATGTAAAAATAGCTTTTAAGCAGTAATATCTTGATAGTACATAACATACAGTGCAGCTTGGTGTCATCGGCTATTTTGAGAAAGGAGCTTGTTAAGTAGAATGCCCCTAATCACTTCAGAATTGGCTACCTCCTGATAGCAAACATCTCTCACTCAGGCATAAATAGCCATCAGAAATGGACATAGCAGAAAGATGAGCTTCCTTCTCCCTTTAGCGTTCTTGGCTTCCCACAGCCCAATGTACTCAAAGTTCACTGCAAATGTTAGATTTTTTCTTAGCTCAGGGGAACCTTCTGACCTTCTCTGTGTCCATTAGACAATACTCTGGTTTTCTAAAAGGAGACCTATCCAGTCCCTTTTAATGATGTTAGAAAAACACACCTTGCCGGGGATAGTGAACTTTACCTCTCCCCTCCTGGTTCTGATACTATTGACTGAGTTCCTTCTGTTGGTCAGCTGTCCCCCAGCCCCTCCACTCCAACTTCATTCATAACATTGAGAGCTGGAAGGGACCTTAGTCTAGATCTAACCTAACAGTGGAGTGAGCATTGATTCTGGAGGGAGAGGAGCTAGGTTCAAGTGTTGTTTCTGATTTTGCACACTTGCCTAGTTAAAAACAAATCACTTAAACTGCCTAGGTCTCTTTACTACCATATAAGAAAAGGTGCGATTAGACTAGGTAGGCTCTGAGGTCAAGAACCAGTACAAGAACATTGACTCTGTATTCTTTGATTCTGGAGAGGAAAAACTTCCTTATTACCAGGATAATAGATTTAAGCAGGGGCAGAACTCAGGTGAATAATAGATGATGCTGAGATTACTTTCCATGCAGTGAACTCTTTGGATACCACGATAGCCCACTGAGGGAGGTACTATTATCTCCATTTTACAGATGAGAACATTGGGGCTCAGAGCAAGTGACCTCATATGGTCACACAATAAGTGTCAAAAGACAGGGTTTGAACCCAGGAATTTCTGCCTCCAAATAAACACTGTAGCTCTACCATGGTGCTCCTCTGGAAAGCACTCAGATTAGAACTCAGGTCCTCTGACTCTAAATGTGGTGTTCTTTCTATGGTGCTTCCCTAGAGATATAGGAGCAGAAGAAGGAGGATGGCATCACTAGAGAAGATTGGGATGATTTCCACCACTTGTTTTAAGCAGCAGAGCCTTGTCTTGGGTGGAGAGAGGTTAAGGGGGAGGGAAGGGAGGGAATACAAGATTTAGAAAGGTCTTAGTCCCTGCCCCCTTGGAGGTCACAGCCTAGTTAGGACACAAAGCACAAACACAGTAAACTCCAACACTCAACAAAGCATGAGAAATGTTTCAGATGGGTGCAAGCAAAGCCGTGTCTGAGGGTGAAGTTAGTGTCCATGTCAAGATTACAGGAAGACATTATGGGGAAGGGAGCATTAGAGTTATACTTTAATGTATGGGGAGTCTCTGGGCGAAGAGCAGAATGATCAGATATTTCAGGTACAGTGCAGTGTGGTAAAGGCCAAAGGAAAACAAGGAGTACTTTACAGACAAAGAAATAGGGGCTTAAGAAATTGAATTCGCATGACCAATGTCACAGAGAGGTAGAGAGACCCAGACTCTGGCTATAAGGCCACTGATCATTTTCCAACATGACTTTGAGAATGGACTGGCACCATGGGCTTTGAGTTGGAAGAGAAGATTGATTTGTGACTATTGCAGTCTTTGAACCAGAAGGCAAACTTGAGTCATGAAGGTTTTGTTGCTGCTGCTGTTTTTATTTTTAGAGAAACAGCCTACAAGAAAGAAGAAGGTGAGGAAGAAATGGGGAAGTGACAAGCCTGACCCCACCCAGGATTTCAAAAGGTGAGCTGGAAAGACTTAGTAGCATGGGACCAACAGTTAAGAGAAGACAAAAAGAGAAAACAAAATGGGAAAATAAAAAGAAAGTGGAGAATAAAGCCTGCGACCCTGCCAACATCTCATAATTTCAGTGCAGAGGATTTGGACTGAAGTTCTTGATTCTGCTCATATCTCCAAAGACAGATGGAAGTTCTGAAATAAGGCCTATTCTTCCCCACCTCAGTCTCCCCTCTTTGTGCCTGTATTGTAAGAGGAGAGAAACATACAGACAAACAGACAGACAGAAGACAGAGAGGAGAGAGAGGGAGAGAGAGAGAGAAAAAGAGAGAGAGAGAGCTCACTTCCTTAACTTAAATGTTTCCTACGTCCTGATTATACCTCAAATAGAAGCCGGGAGTTATGTGGAGATACACAAAAATTTAAATGAGGGAAGAAAACCCAAATTCTAAACTGTAGGAATTTTCCTAACTGGGCTATTATTTTTGCACTGATAATTTTTACTCAAGTACAAACTCCTTAAAACAGAAGAAGAATGGACCACGTGGACCAGAGAGCCATTACATGGCCCTTACGATAAATTGGAAATAATAGTTATGATGGGGTATGGTTGATTGTCTCTCATCTTGGAGAGGGAAAGGGAAGAGAAGGTGGTGACAGAAGAAAAGGTCATATCCTAAACTAGCCCCAAAGCCTAGAAAATATTTGCAACTCAGCACCCTCCTGGATGTCTAGTTACTAAGAAGCAAACAGAATTCATTTTTCCCCCTTATCATCCTCTCATCCTCCAAAATGCCCAGTTTTGGCTGAAATCTTTATTCTTCTGGTCATTCCATACTCTACATTCTGGAAACTTGGCTGAGTAGCTTTTCTCCAAATTCAGCACTTCATTTCCTACCTCCAGGCATTTTCAAAAGCTCCTCCAGATGCCCATTATATACACCCCATTCACTTCATTACTGGGAATCTTTATCTTCCTTCAGGTTTTCAGCTCAGAGGTTACTTCCTCCAAGAAGCCCTCCCCGATTCCCCTGGCTGTCAGTGTTCTCCCCCCTCATTAGTGTTCTCTCTCCAGTCAAATTTCCTTTTCATATCCTTATTTGACTGGGCAAACCATGACTCAAAGTCCATTTGCATAAGACTGTTCATTGCTGGAGACTGATCATTCAGTGCTTCCTGTGTGTCTGCAGGAGGTGTGGAGTTGGTGAATGCTTGGAGAAGAGGGATCCTGGTTTGCTGATTTCCAGTTTCAAGAGAAAAGAAATGTGGTTCCATATTTACTTCAGGGAGAGGTTCCTAAAGGGAGAGAAAGACTCTGGGAAGAAGTCAGCAAGTTCAGAAGGCTGTGCCTCTTGGATTAGATCTGGGATTCTTTCTTTATTGAGCTATCTCACTCCCCATAGGAGAACACATTCACTCTAAGTATTTTCTGGTACATTCTCATCTGTATACTTTTTTTCTAATTTTTGGTTATTATCATCTTGGATAAATTGGTTTATTTCCTGTTTGCCACATATGCCCTTTGTGAAACTGGCATTTGGGACAGAAGTAATGTAGTCTTCAATATAGCTTAGGGCACTGCTTGT
Organism: Phalanger gymnotis; assembly: GCA_028646595.1. NCBI lineage: Eukaryota > Metazoa > Chordata > Mammalia > Diprotodontia > Phalangeridae > Phalanger > Phalanger gymnotis. Next base: position 230,637,880 of record CM053623.1, read on the forward strand.
CCACTAAAGGATAGTAATCAGAGTGTGGCTGAAACCTAAACATTTCACCTAGACCAAGGGGAGACTCTAGAGATATCCATTCAGAACCTCCCATGAGCCACATCTAGACATACCCCTGTGGACACACAGCATTTCCACAGGCAACACATACTCCCCTACAACTGTTTTATCTTCCATTAGCATTCATTATAATAATAATTATTAATTATATCATTGTGATCATCATTGTCGTCGTTGTCATTGTCATCATCCAATCTTATGGTCAGTTCTACTATCTGACGATGCTAATTGCTAGAGGAAAGGATTCATGAACAAAAACTCTAGTTCATAGATGTAGAGGGCCTCCACTTTCCAGTAAAAATGATAAATTGTGACATACCGACAAGGTGCCTATCCTCTCAACTTTGTTTAAAATGCAGCCATCTCTCATCTCCAGAGGTTATGACACTGCCTAGGGGATATATTAACAGTACCAATAATTATAACAATAACTAACATAAAGTGCTTTCTGTGTGCCAAGTACTGTGCTAAGTCTTTTACAATTATTATCTCATTTAATCTTCACAATATCCCTGAGAGGTTGTTATTATCCCTGTTTTACAAATGAAGAAGCTGAGGCAGATACTAGTTAGATGATGTACCCACACATCTAGTAAGTGTCCAAGGCCAGATTTGAACTCATCTTCCAGACTACATCCAACACTCGCACTATTGCGTCACCTTAAAGGGCACTACTGCCTTTAAGATTTAGAGTTAGAAGGCACCTTAGAACATAGAACACAATATGAAAGCTAATGTGAAACACAGAACAGACTCTGTCAGAAGTGGGTATAGCCTTAGGATATTAAAGATGAGCCATCTAAGCTCAGTGACCTTAGCACACAGGACACAGGGATGAGAGATGACTCAGACTAAGAATCACAGAATGTACTTCTATGAGGGAGAGACAATGGAGGTCACACAGTACCACATCATCATTGACAGGGAAGAAAGTGGAGACTCATAAGAATTAAAGTGAGTAGTCTCTAGTTCCCCCTATTAATAAGCAACAAAAGTTCCATTTCATCCAGGTTCAGAGTCTAAATTCCAGTCTGAACCCAGTAACGCTTTCCTCACATTCACCATGATGGTGAAGTTTCCATGTTGTTTCCTACTGTGATTAAAACCAGTAGTTGGTCATTGTTGGTATCATCTATATACTTCTCGACATCTGCCAGAAGTACCATTCACCATTTTTGCTGAACGTGTTTCCTCTACTCTTCTCTATTTCATTATTTCTGTCTTTCCAGTAATATTCCACCTACCCTAAAATGCATTGTCTGCATTATTCAATCCAATGTCACAAATATCGATGGAGGGGGTTACAAATAAGAGTAGACTTGCTTCATGATCTCTGTGATACTACTAGGGGAGATAAGACATATACCCGGCTAATGTGAGCAGTAGTCAGAACAGGAAGGTAGGGGAAGAAAGGGAGAAGCAGAATGCTAAAAGACTTTGGAAAAGGGAAACCTCACTAATAGAGGAGGTGAGGAAGTTTCAGGAGTTGGGATTGGGGAGGCTTCCCACAGGAGGTAATAGCTGAGGGGGGTGGGGTGAAGGGTGGCCAGGATTTTAATACGCAAGGCTGAGGGAGTAGAGTATCCCAGGTGTGAGGAACAGTACTAAGGGAGATTCAGTGGCTAAAATATGTTCAGTGAGGGAACAGTGAGGGGGAGGAGTTAAGAAGTGAGTCAACAAGCATGTGTTAAGTACTTATTCAGTGCCATAGTCTGTGTTGAATACTGAGAATGCAAAGAAAGTACTTTGAAATGACTCCTGCCTTCAAGGGGTTTACCTTCTTAATGGTCGAGAAAACTAGGGGAAAATTATGTAAATGACTAGACACATATAAAAGGTGTTCAGAAAGGACTGAGGTTAATCTCAGAAGACAAAGTACTAGCAGCTGTGAGAGTGGGCAGGGAAGGCCTCCAGTAGAAGGTGGGATTGGAGCTGAATCTTGAAGGAAGCCAAGGAGCCAGAAGGTTGGAGACAAAGAGGAAGATCATTTCAGGTGCTGGGGATAGACAATGCAAAGACAGGGGATAGGACGCCACGTAGGAAATTCCAAGCAGGCCAATGGAGCTGGTTAATATAGTAGGTGGACAAGATGAAAGCTCTGGAAAGACAGGAAGGTCACAGGTTATGAGTTTTAAAGGTCAAAGAGAGGAATTTCTCTTTTATCTTAGAGGTAATAGAGGAACATTGGGGTTGATTGAGTAGAATCAGGTCAAGTTTGCATTTAAGGAAAATTACTTTAGCATCAGAGTTTAGATGGATGAAATTGGTGAGATACTTAAGGCAGAGAGAACAATTATCAGGATCTAAACGAGTGGTGATGAGGGCCAGAAGTGATAACCAGAAGTGAAAGGGTAGAGAAAGGAAAAAGGGCCAGAAATGAAAGATAATGGGAAGAAGAAAGAAACTGCAAGACCTGACAATTGACTGGATATGTGGGGGGACAGAGAGTGAAGAGTCCAAGATAATGCCAAGGTTATGAACCTTGCTAGATGGAGGTGTAAGAATTGGGATGTCTTCACAAGAAACAAGGAAGATTGGAAGAGGGGAGGATTTGAAAGAGCATATAGAATTTGCTATAAATTTCAATCAGAAGAGGCTGGTGTTTGGGAAATAAGCAATGGAGAGTCACTAAAGACTTTGGAGAAGGAGAATAACACACTGGGAACGATCGTCATTGTTGTTCAATCATTTCAGTCCTATCTGATTCTCTGTGACCCCATTTGCGGTTTCCTTGGCAGAGATACTGGAGTGGTTTGCCATTTCCTTCTCCAGCTCATTTTACAAATGAGGAAACTGAGGCAAACAGGGTGAAGTGACATGCCCAGGGTCATACAACTAATAAGTGTCTGAGAATAAGAATAATTACAGACATCTATCTATAAGGTTGTTAGTAGTAGGGCTTGAGGGCAACAGATCCACCCAGCCCTGGAAGCAAGCTATCCCCTTCTATACAGTTCTCTTGAGTGAAGGCTGTCCCCCAATGTCATTATTATGCAGACCACATGCCATTGATTGCTGTTTTCTGCTGATAATTCTGTGACAAATCCTATTTCTGCACTTCAAGTGTGTTCGATGGAGATTCGGGTGGTGGATGTGTTCCAATAAGCTGTCCCTTCACATCTCAAAAACCTGAGTTATTATCAGCTCTCCATCTGCTTCAAGAAGCTGTATATGGCCTCCTCTCAACTCCCTACATTTGCATCCTATCTGAAAGGCAAGCACGTCACCTTGGCCTGAGATTGGAAGGCAAATTTGCCCAAAACTTGGGGGATTTGTCTATTACAATTCCTCTGTGCTGGAAGCCTGGCTTCATTTGCCTGGTGAACATCAGAATAACTTCTGGTTTGATGGCTGAGGATCTGTGGGAGCCCTGGTTAATGAGGCTCTGTGTGTGTGTGTGTGTGTGTGTGTGTGTGTGTGTGTGTGTGTCCATATGCATGTTTGCCCCTTAGCCGATTCCACTAATTCACATTTAGTAAAACTGTCCAAAATTGTTACCCTGTGAAGCATTGCTCATTTCAAACACAGCTGTTCAAAGTTCGTACATGGAGACAAGAAAATGTTTCCATACACAGAAAACTCTGAGACTTGTACTTTGTATCAGAAAAGCCTTTCTTATTGCCAGAGACTCCTTCCCTAACGAGCATGTAATTTATAGCCTATAATGAAATAATCATATAAAATAGGCAAATTCAAATTTAATAATGAAATTTTCCATAATAATTGGATGAAAAAGCAAATAATAGAAACAATTAATAACTATGAAAAGCAAAGATCAGAACAAAACAAAACACCAAGAGTCTTAGAATACAGCTAAAATAGAAAATAGAGAAAAAGATGTCACTGGAAATATAGATTAAGAAAATACAAAAACAGCTCATCATGAATCACATATATACATTTTTTAAAAGCAAATCAATATATAAACTTTCAAATGAACTTAAAAAAATGAAAAGATACATAAATGAAATAGAAGCAAAAGGACTATGTGCCAAAAAATTAAAAGCCGACTAATTGAAAATAATAACAAAATCTTTAGATAACTTGATTTTTTTTAAAGAAAGGAAAATAAAATTACCAAACTTTTTAAATGAGCAAGGTAAAATTGGGAGAGATGAGAATTAAATATATGTGTGTGTGTGTGTGTGTGTGTGTGTGTGTGTGTGTGTGTGTGTGTATCAGAACCTCTGGATACAACACTATATTAGAAAATCTAAAATTTGGGGGGACGGAGCCAAGAAGGCCACATGAAAACAGTGTCTTATCGGAGCTCTCTCACAGGTTCTTGCTACCCCAGGGGAAGTGCCAGACACCCAGCTCAAACAACAAAGAGCTGAGACCATTGCTGAAGAGCAACAGTACTGGAGAACAACCACAGGGGAAGAGGAGATTTCGGGCAGCCAGACTGCCTCCCCCACACCTCAGGAGAATAAGAAAGCTGGGACAGAGAGCCCTGAGCCCCAAACGCAGAAATTTATTGCAAAGCCAGGAAAAGGCTAACCAACATGAAGAACACAAAATAACGAAGGACCATTGATTCTTTTTATGGAGACAGGCAGGATCAAACTATCAATTTGGAAGAGGATAACAATGACACTATATCCACATCTGATACCTCAAAAGGTAATGTGAACTGGTCTCCAGCCCAAAAGGCACTACTGGAAGAGCTAAAGGAGGATTTTCAAAACCAAATTAGGGAGGTAAAAGAAAAAATGGAAAAAAATTGGAAAAAATGGAAAATAAAATCCACTGACAAAATCAAGTCCCTAAAGAATAAGACTGGTGAAATGGCTATGGAGATTCAGAATCTAAATAG
>CM053623.1:230643255-230676216 GCA_028646595.1 Phalanger gymnotis
ATGATTTATGCCATCTTATTTTTCTGTGGCCTCCTGACTACTCTTGTGAGGCGGGCCTACTGGGCCTGGAGACTTGTGTTCACAATACTGGAATGGGGAGGTTGGTTCGCTAATTTGTTGCTCTGGGCCCTGAATAAATTTTTTGATGCCTTCTGTTTAGAGAATTCTATATACCCAACGATTTCGAACCATTCAGATATATATATGATCCTTTTTGAGATCATAAATTCGGCCTTCCTACTACAGTTGCCTTCCTGGAAGTGACTTATATTTAAGAACCTCAAGTCTTTTTGTGTGCCCCATATCAGGAAAGATGCTACCTGGCTGGAGTATTGGTCAGCAAGCATTTATTAAGTACTTAAAACATTCCAGCCACTGTGCTGAGCAAAGTAAGGAAGCATGTCCAGAGGAGGGTGACTGGAACTGTGAGCAAATGCCAAAGTGATCGGAGCAGGGATGCATTAGAAGAGAGAGCAGGAGTGCTTTGCCTGGCCTCAGAGGCATAGACTGGGACTACTTGTTGGAACTTCCCAGGGGGCAGATTTTAGTTCAATACATAGAAGTTGTGTATACATACATACATACATACATACATACAGATATAGATATAGATAGGTAGATAGGTATATATATATATATTTATATATGTCAGAACAATTCAATGGTGGAAGTGGCTACTTGATAAAAAAATAACAACATCTCCATCACCAGAGAGATTCAAGAAACAGCAGATAAGCTATGATTCAGGATTATGTCATGTAGGCAAAATGCCACAGATATGTGGCAGTGAAGGTGGCAATGACAATGATGACTGTGACCATATCCCCTAGAGGCCTTTCTCTTCCAAATGGGGCAGGGGCAAGATGACCTCTGAGGCTCCCTTCTACTCTCAGCTTCTCTGATGACAGTTGATGGCACCACCAGGAGCTATTCTTGGCTTCAAATGGTTTGTGGTAAGTGACTTTCCTGTTCTATATATACCTACGGCCAGGTCTTGGAACTAGGACATTATGGAGGCCTCATAGAAGTGAATATCATTGTAGTATTTTTGTTTAAATGATCCTGAGCCTTCCAAGACACTGTTCAGTAGAGAGATTCAAAACCAAGTGGATTTGGAGGCCCATCAATTACACTTCAGACTGCATTAGCACAGGAAGATGAACTGCCCCCATCCTCTTGTGGTATTTGTGGGGAAATGGTAACATATGGAGAACATCTGTACGTTCATTCATCTTTCTCTGGGATCCTAAACAGGCCTACCCAAGCCTAAGTCATTCTGGCCTCAAAAAAATATGTCATAAGAGATCCCTGGCTCCTCCCTGATCAAATATGCTGCTAGGTACTCACAGTCTTTCTTCCTGGATATGTCTTGCATTCATCCACTCTGGCCCCAGCCACTAGCCTGCTAGAGGTCCCTATGACCCCTGACATTAGCCTTGATGCTAGCCTCCCGTCAGATCCTCCTGCCTTCAGTGTCTCCCCTCTCCCATCTCTTTGAATGTATCATAGAATTGGATCTAGAAAGGAGCTTAGAAACTACCTTGTCCAATCCCTTCAGTTTTACAGATGACCAGACTGAGTGCAAGAATGGTGGAATAATTTGGATAGCCTTTTCAGAAATGCTGAACAATCCTATCCCCCCACCCCCATTTAGAACCAAAGCTCCTTCTGAGGCTTTCTCTCCCAAACCTGGGAGGGGGAGTAATCTAGCCAGAATTACTCATCATTAGCAAAAGTCTTGGGCAGAGCTGACCAGATGGATGATGGGAGATCAGACCCCAGGACATCATTAACCCCTGCTTTGATTATCAGGGAGGACCATGGACTCATCATCTCATATACCACTGGAAGTCTCCCTCAACTTCCTACCTCCTGCCCAAGGGCAGTATTACCCTTAAGACTGGAATGGGCATCAGAGGCTAATGAAATCACACATACAAAATACTTTATAAAATTATTGCTGTCCTATAGCTCTACTCAGAATTCTGGGACTCAGAATCTCTGTGACTAGGAGTTATTAATTGCCTAGATGAAGACTTCTTACCCTGGCCACCCCATGAAGATCTTGTGTACCCTCCTATGTTAGTCCCTCCACCCATGCTCCATACCACTCTTCCCTGCTTTCCCAATGGAGCCCCTTCCCATTGTTAACAATCTGCCCTTCATATACAAATTGTGGCCACCCCTAGAAAAATTACTTTTTATAAGGTTAGCATGTGATTTTCTATGTCCTCCTTGTCTATCCCTTTCTCCCAATAGGATACAGGTTCCTTGTGGTCAGGGACTGTTTCTATTTTTGCCCTGTATCCCCAACACCCACTTCTGTGCCTGATAGAAAAAAAATGCTTAATACATCAGGCTGTAAGCTTCTTGAGAGCTGGGACTGTCTTTCCTTTCTTTGATTCCCTAGCATTTAGCTGAGAGCTTAGCAAAGAGTAGGTATGTGACAAATTTGTCTTGAGTTAATAAATGTCAAATTGGCTTGATTTGAAGGCATCAAGATCCTATAGTGGATACAGAGTTAGAAAGTCATACGGTGATGGCAGGGTTAGAGTAACATTAAAATGTAGGCCTATAGACAGGAGGCCCAGCGGCCTTTGCAGCAACAGCACCCTCGATATCAGAGAACTGAGAACAAAGCTGAAGTCAGGGATGAGCTTTCAGCTCAAAGCTAAGAAGGCTGGTGCAGCTATACATAGTCCAAAATCAGCTTGAAAGATATTTAAAATATCATACTCTATTAACATATCTCATGGTTACAAATCATATCATTTATTCCATTATGGGAATGTTGTTGTTCAGTCATTTCAGTCACATCTGTCTCTCTGTGATCCCATTTGAGGTTTCATTGGCAAAGGTACTAGAGCAGCTTACCATGTCCCTCTCCAGCTCATTTTACAGATAATGAAACTGAGGCAAATAGAGTTAAGTGACTTGCCCACATTCACACAGCTAGTAAGTGTCTGAGGCCAGATTAGAACTCATGAACATGAGTCTTCCTGACGCCAGAGGAGTGCTCTATCCACTGCTCCACCTACGTGCACTATTATGTGGTAGAAATGAATTATTATTAGAGCATATATTCAGCCAAATTATATACTGTGTGCCTGTCTCAGATACATACATATGTGTCTACATGCATATTTCTCATACATATATACACACATATGTCATTTCTTCCCCATCATTCATATTTCATAGAGAGAAATAACTGACTATATTTAATACATATGATCTATCATAGATTGCTACATATAGTTCTACTTTAAATGTCCAGTAAACAAGATTACATGATAGCAATAATGCCACCTAATTCTATAGAGCTTTGTCATTAAGAATCACTTTACATATATTATCTTTTGTTCCCTAGGCCTCCCAAGGATCATTTTTTTTCATGTTACAAATGAGAAAGTGGAGGATAAGGAAGGATGAGGGAAAGGACCAAGGCTGCACAGCTAATTGGTGGCAAGATGGGGGACCAGGCCAAGTTTTCTGTCAATTGATCTACTCATCTCACCACAGACAAAGAGCTCTGCCTCCCTAGACAAGAGAAAATACCTGGAAACTTGAGTCCCAGAGACAGCTCCAAAAGGTTCAAGATAGAAAATGCTATCTACATCCAAAGAAAGAATTATAGAGTCAAAGATCAAAGCAGACTATTTGCACTCTCTCTCTTTTGTTTTGTTTTGTTTCTCATGGTTCATTCCATTAGTTATAATTCTTCTTTGAAACATGACTAATGCAAAAATATGTTTAATGTGAAAGCATATATAGGGCCTATATCAGATTGCATGCTGTCTTGAGGGGGGAGAAGGGAGAGGGGAGGGAGGGGGTAATTTGGAACTCAAAAGCATCTGAAACTGAATATTGTGAACTAAAAATAAATAAATTTTAAACAGAAAAGAAATAGCAAATTGTACACAATAGATTTGCAGTTTCGTAGGAATCATCTTTTTATTATACTATGTTACAAAAATGTTTATTTTATTCTGTAAATTAAAAATAAAATGTAAGTTTTACAAAAGAAAAAAAGAAACTCAAGTCCCAGGACATGAGATCCAAGCCCAGATCTGCCATTTGCCATCCACAGGACATTGGGCACCTCCCTCTCTGTTCTCTAACTCAGCATCCTCAGCCATAATGGACGGCATGGGACTAAATCAGGGCTTCTTCATCTTTTTGTTTCTCATGAACTCACCCCTTTAAAGGACAATCAGTCTAGTGAAGACTAGGGACCTCTTTACAGAATCATCCTTTTCAATGGTAGTCAATCGTTTAGTCATGTCCGACTCTTCATGAGCCCATGGACTTTATCCATGGGATTTTCTTGGCAAAGATACTGGAGTGGTTTGCCATTTCCTTCACTAGCTCATATTACAGATGAGGAAACTAGGGTAAATAGGTTTAAGTGACTTGCCCAGGGTCACACAGCTAATAACTGTCTGAGGCCAAATTTGAACTCAGGTCTTTCTGACTCCAGGCCCAGTGCTCTATGCATTGAGCCACCCAGCTGCCTTTCAATGTACACCCTAAAATCTTTATAAGATCACAAAGGAACCCTATTATGTTGAGATGCAGTTATCATCATTATCACCATCATTATTCTCATCACCATCATCATCACCATTATCATCATCATCTTCATCACCATCATAACCACCATCACCATCATCATCTTCATCATCATCATCAACACCATCATCATCATCATTATCATCATCATCATCTTCCTCCACAGTCTCCAGGTAAAGAAACCCTCCTAGCTGAACCCTAAGTTCCCATCTTGCTTCAGATATAGGACCCTGGAATCTTCTTGGAGGATTCTTCTGGCTCATGTACAGAGGCTCCCTGGAAGCCTCCCAAGAGGCAGACATAGGAAAGACCTTTGTTTTTCTTTCTTACTGAAGTGGAAGAGATCCCTCCTGATCACCGCTGCCAGCTAGGAAGTTGCCCTTCACAACTCACTGCCCCACTAACAGTAAATGAGCACACCTCAGTCCCCTTGCCTTTGTCCTAATTACTCTCCTTAGTCCTCAATAAAAGCCTGCAGCAAGACCCACTCCCAAGGCCAGCTCTTTTTCTGGGCTGTGGACCATGGACCAGCTCATTTTCATTCAGGAAATCTGCAGCCTGCCCAAGCCATTGCCCACAGTACAGGCCTAGCTGACAGGTCACAGAGTTAACCATGGATTGTAGTCAATTCGTGGATCTCAGGAGATGGAAATAGGTGCTCGTCTATTCCTGCAAGCTATGCCTGACCCCCTTCTTTACCTTTTGCATTTGGTTCACAAAGCCTAACACTCCAGAAGAAAAATGTTCACACACTTAGAGGGAAATCAGATTCATAGAACTGAGTGGAATGGAGCCTTTTGGCATAGTGCCACCCTCTGCCAGGGCTGGGGTACATGCCCCTCTTTCCACCTATGCAAGGACCCTCCTTCCCCATGCCCAGGATCCAGAGACCCAGGCCTCTTAGGGCCATGCTGCCAGGGGATGGGGATTATAAAAATGGGGACAGAAGAGCAGATCAGTCTATCACTTCTCTATCACTTAAGCCCTGAAATCATTAGATATTTACTTAACTAAAACTCTAAAATACTTCCAATGAAAAATACAATATAGAGTCAGGCTGTTTACTGTCATAAACTGGGTAGAAAACTAATAGTTTAGTCCTAAACCTGGGAGTCTGATTATAGGGGAGATATAGAATCCCAGGGGCAGCTAGGTGGTGCAGTGCATAGAGTGCCAGACCCGGAGTCTGGAAGACCTGAATTCAAATCTGGCCTCAGACACTAGCTGTGTAATTTAGGATAAATCACATAATTCTATTTGCCTTGGTTTCCTCATCTGTCAAATGATCTGGAGAAAGAAATGGCAAATCACTCTGGTATCTTTGCCAAGAAAACCCCAAATAGAGTCACAGAAAGTCTGAAATGACTGAAGAACAACATAGAATTCTAGGAATGAAACAAGTATATTTCTACTGCCCCACTGGAGGTCATCCACTCTAGCCTTCTCTATAACATCCATGAGAATTAGTTGTCTGACTTCTTGAATACCTGCTGTGATGCAGGGCTCAGTACCTATCATATTGATCTGGTATTCTAATACCTAGAACGAAGAACTGGAAGCCCAGAGAGGGGATTCAGCTTGCCCAAGGGCATCATGTTAGTATGTGAATCAGATCTTCTGTGTCTAAGGCCAGTGTTTTTTATCTTCTGGCATATGTTGACCTTTTGTTTTCCTCCTGCCTATGACTGCTCATTGACCCTAGCACTTGGAATTTTAAAACTAAATAGTAAGGGGAGAGAGGGAGCATAGGTTTTCATTCTACTTTTTTGTCATGTTATCATGGCAATGGTATAGAACAGTCAAAAAAAAGTAACCTTGATTTAGAATAGATATTTAGAGGCAGAGACCTGGACTCAAATTCCAGGTCTAGAATTTACTATGGATGCAAGCTTAACTAGTCACTTTTGTTTTATGGGTTACACTTTCTTCTCCCTCTAATACAATAAAGGAGGAAGCACAGAGATCCCAGTTTGCCTGTGGGACGGGAGAAGAGGAGGGGAGAAGAGGAGAGGAGAGGAGAGGAGAGAAGAGGAGAGGAGAGGAGAGGAGAGGAGAAGAGAGGAGAGGAGAGAAGAGGGGAGGGGAGACCTCTTCAAGTCCACCCCCAGAGCCACTACTGAAGATTGGTCTCACACAGCAGTTTTTCCACATGGGGCCATTTCTCAGAGAATCACAACATGTGTGATGTTTCAGAGATGGCAGACAGCACCAAGGCAGCCTGTGCCATCCATCCCTGGCTACAACATCCGCAGCCTGACAAGCAGTGCCTGTCTAAAGGTCTCCTTGGAGATAGAGCCCACCAGCCTGAGGCAGCCCAGCCCACTTCCCCAATCTCTGATTCCGAAGAAGTCCTTCGTTTCTGATCCTTCATGGAATCTGCTTCCCAGAAACTTTCCTTCATGGCTCCATCTCCTGCCTTGTGTAGCCTAGATGAATTAAATAGTCCATGTTCCCCAGCAGCCGATCCCCAGTTGGAAGGTTTTTGTTCTGAAGCTTGCACCATGTTTTAACTCTTTTCATGCTTTCTCTAGCCTGTCAAATGGGGAAGTGGATGTGGATCCTACTGTAGTACTTGGGACTTTATCTCATATTCACCCAGGCACTTATTTTCCATCTCTGAATGGCTGAGGCAGAGCTTATCCTAGTAAGAGACATAAGGAATGTCCTTTTCACAAACAGGCATTAATCCATTCAATGACCAAGTGTGTTTATTGAGTAGCCCCATAGGTGGAATGCCCTCTGGCTTCCAGCTAACCTAGCCTCCTTCAAACTCATCTCAATCCGACATTCTGTACAAGGTCTTTTCCTGGTTGTTGCTCCCTCCCTCCCACCCCCATTTCTAGCACTTTCTCTCTAAGAGCTCCTCACATTTACCTTGTATATATTCTGAGTGTGTCCAGAAATTTTCATGTTGTCTCCCCCATAAGACTGCAAGTTCCAGGAGGCGGGGATTTTGAATGGGTTTTTCTTGGTACTTTTCAGCACTTAATTCCTAGTCCACAGTGAGTGCTTAATAAGTGCTGGTTCACTAACTGATTGGCTACTATATGCCAACTGCTGGTTTGGGGTCTGGGGAGACTGAGACAAATCAGAACTGACCTCGAGAAATTTGTTTTCAAGTGGAATACAGAGGAACCCCCAAAATAATCAGGAGGATTGTAAGCAAGATCTACTTCCTCGAAATCACTCCCATAAAATAACTGTGTGGGCCAGTCTACTCCATGTCTCTACCTAGGACAAGAAGAGACCAAAACTACCTTCTTGGGTAACTTAAGAAAACCAATGTGTTGAGGTTGAAGCATCGAAATGACTCTGTTAATGGATCCAGTCTGTCCTGTTAAGGATATGGTGGAGGCCCCATCTATACCAACAATTATCCAGGCTAGGAGCACCACCCACAGCCAGATCTCTCCTTCCCAGGCTGGCAAGGGAGGTGGTGTGATCAGTCAAAGGGAATCCCAGATTGTATAAGGGCAAGCAGCCCCACAGGCCTGTCCTCTCTCCAGAAAGCATCACCATGGAAACCCTGCCTCCAGCCTGGTGATGCCGCAACAGTTTAATTTTAAGTCACTAACAACCAATTTGCAATTTTTAAAATAGTAGTTGGCCTGAAGGTTTAGTTTTGGCTTTGTTTAGTTTAGTTTTATTTTTCTCTCCTTTCTTAGAATTTCGTATGATTTTTTCAGACAGCTTTTTTTCCCCTCGGGTGGAGTGGGGTGGCTGAGGTGGGAATCAGAACATGTGAGAAGAGAAGTTTTGGAAGTGTTACTTAAGCTAAGAGGCTGCAATATCAGTGTGAGACTCTCACCACTCCAAAGTCTATGTCTTCACATCCGGAACAGAGGAGAAAACGGAGAGACCATCTTGGGAAAGTCAATACTAATTAAGTCCAAAGCTCACTTATACCAACTCATTGCCTCCATCTCTCCACCCCCAAAGCCACCACCCCTCCTCATGTACTGGCTGGAGTACTGGGACACAATCCCAGCCTGTGGACCTCCCACCAATATCTTTGCCCTTCAATCTACCTGCCAAATATTTAGGAATTCTAATAATTATAATATATCATATATTATTTATGATATATGTCAAATATATCTTATATATAATTTATAATTAATAAATTTAAATTGTTTACAATCCTACATATGAAGATGACACACATAACTCCTAAGAATTTTATTATCATTAGGGCAGTCAAAATGAGTTTAAATAGTCAAAGGCCATGGATGTGAGTCAATTGTGAGTTGGAATGATCTCCAAAAAGTGAAAGGGTGAGAAAGATGGAAGCACTGGGAGAAGGAGAGATGGAGAGGTAGAATGTGGCAAATTCCCTCACATAAAAGAAACATGCAAAGAAGACTTTTTGTGGAGGAGGAAATGGAGGATTGGAGTGGCAGGCAATGCTTGAACCTTGATCTCATTGGAATTGGTTCAAAAAGGGAAGAATACACACACACACACACACACACACACACACACACACACACACACACATACACTCGATTAGGTATAGAAATCTATCTCACTCAACTGGGAAGTAGGAGGGGAAGGAGATTAGAAATATGGGGGTGATGACAAGAAGGAGGGCAGAGACAATGAGGCAGTGGTCAGAAGCAAGAAAGACTTTTTAAGAGGGATAGGATACAAAGAGAGAGAAGGATAAACAAAAGAAAATGGTATGGAGGTAAATGTTAGTGATCATAACTGTGAATGTGAATGAGATGAGCTAAACCATAGAAAAGAAGGAGAGAGCAGAATGGATTGGAAACCAGAATCCAAAAATTTGTTTTGTACAAGCGACACTCTTGGGACAGAAAGACACACACAGAGTTGAAATGAAGGGCTGAAGCCAATTCTATTATGCTTCAGCTGAAGCGAAGAGGGCAAGAGTAGCAATCATGATCTCACACAAAGCAAAAACAAAATTAGACCTAATTGAAGGAAATAATCAGGGAAACTACATTTTACTAAAAATTACTATAGATAACAAAGTAATATCAAAAATGTTTACAGCAAGTTTCTCTGACAAAGGCCTCATTTATCAAAAATATGGGGAACCGACTCAAATTTATAAAAATAAGAGCCCTTACTCAATTGATGAATGGTCAAAAGATATGGATAGACAATTTTCAGATGAAAAAAGGAAAACTATATTCACATAAAAAATCTCTAAATCGCTGTTGATTAGAGAAAAGAAAATTAAAATAACTCTGATGAGGTATCATCTCACACCTATCACAAATGACAAATGCTGGAGTGCATGAGAGAAAATAGAGACATTAATGAACTATTAGTGGAGTAGTGACTGATCCAAACATTCTGGAGAACAATCTGGACCTATGCCCAAGGGGGTATAAATCTGTATAGACCCTTTGATCCAGCAATACCACTACTAGATCTATACTGCAAATAGATTGACCTATATGTAGAAAAACATTTCTAGTAGCAAAGAATCAGAAGTTGAAAGGACACTCATCAATTGGGAAATGGCTGAGCAAGTTATGGCATATGATTATGATGGAGTACTTTTGTGTTGAGGGAAGTTACAAGGGGGGTGACTTCAGCACAACATGGCAAGACCTATATGAACTGATGCAAAGTGAAGTGAGAAGAACCAAGAGATCATTATGCTCAGTAACAGCAATGTTGTAACGATTATCACTGTGAAAGACTGGGCTACTCTGCTCAATAGGGTGATCAAGACAATTCCAAAGGACTCGATGACACCTCCCAAGAAATAAAGAACTCTGTGTGCAAACTGAGGTATGATTTTCTCATTTTGTTTACTTTTTTGCGCTGTGGTGAATATGGAAATACAGTTTGCAGTATTTCACAGGTATAATCGATATATTGTTTTACATCTCAGTGGGGGTGTGAAGGGAGGGAAAGAATCTTGAAATCAAAATTTAAAAAGAAAAGAATTTTTAAAATAAGTGATGAATATAAACAAACAAAAGGACATGCTAGCTATAGCAATAAGAGAAAGGAAATTGAGTAAATAAACATAAGCAAAAAAGGAAATAAACTTCCCACTTTTTTCCTTATCACACAATGGCCTACATGGAGAATCCTGCAGAGGCCATTAAAAATCACAATAATAAAGCCATATTTTTTTTAAAAAATTAATTTATAAAATAAACTCACACAAATCATCAGTAACCTTTTTATATATTATCAATGAAGTCAAACAGAAAGAGAAAATTCATTGAAATAACTACAGAATTATAAAATGTTTAAGAGTAGATATACTCTTAATGATCACACACATGAACAAGCACTTTTATAGGAATAAGAGCAAAAGTAAATAAAATGGGTCACAGTACTCACTTGAATCTTCATGCCAACATAACAGGGATGAGGACTTCTGGATCATGAGAGCAACAAGATGGAAAACTTGACATTTTCTCTCAAAGTCCTCTCAAGTCCTCTCAAACCTCTCCAAAAAAAGAAATTATGCACTGAAGATAAAGGAACTTCAGTTGTCTAGGACACCAAGAATCCAAAGAAAGTTGAAAAAATAAACCCCAAACCCAAGGAGTGATGTTCACTGACCCTGAGCTCACTCAACACCCCTCCCCCAACTCTTATGCTCTAGCGATCCACTCTGCACTAGCAGACCCAAGGACATGACACAGGCTTACCTCAAAATCCAACCTTACACTCTAGGGCCCCTTCCTTCTTTCCAATGCCATGGAGCCTCTTGCTCCAGGCTGCTGAAATTTGCTCTGGGATTGACAGCCAGCTTGGCCATAGCCCATGAGGAACAAAAGCCTGTCAGGGTGCCAGAAGCAACAGAGCTGCAAAGCACTGAACTGCCTGTGCCGGGGAACACAGGCTCTGAACTTCTGGTGCCAGTCTAGAGAACTGAACAAGAAAGCAGGTAGGTAGGACAGGTCACCAGGACAGGACATCATGCATGGAAAGCTGAGGGAAAGAGCACAGAATCTCACTAGGGCCAGTTTGGTGTTCTTGTTCATTCACTCACATCCAACTCTACGTGATCCCATGGACCTTATCTGTGGGGTTTTCTTGACAGAGATACTGGAGTGTCTACATGGAGTGGTTTGCCATTTCCCTCTCCACTGTATCCCCATTTTATAGATCAAGAAATGAGGTAAATAGGAGTAACATGACTTCCCCAGGATCACAAGCTAGTAAACATCTGAGGCCAAATTTAAACTCAGATCTTCCTGTCCAAAGCTACCACTCCATCTACTGCACCACCTAGCTGCCCAGGGCAACACCCAAAAATCACTTGGAGCAGCCTGGGGCTAAGCTGGTGAACTGTGAATTGACCATTATGGAAGAAGTTTAAGATGATTTGAGACACAATCCCCAAAGAAACTAAGAGAGGAGGGAGTCAAAAAGTGATTAATAAGTAAAATAGAGGGGGTGGGGAGGGGAAAGACACTGAAATAACCAAAGATTTCAGGAATAAGAAAAATCAAAGACCTTGAACATAAACAGATAAATCAACAGGAAAACTGGTAACAACAGAAGGAAATATGGTCTCCAGATGTGGTAGATAATTTCAAGCATCTATAAATAAGTACTACAAAAAATAATTACAATACTCCCTAAATTAATTCATGTATCCAATTACATACCAATCAAACTACAAAAGCATTAAGAGAAATATTGAAATTCATGTGGAGGAAAATAATTAAAATGTAATTTAATAATTCATTATTTAATATTAATAAATTAAATGTTAATAAATTTAAAATCAATGTTTAATATTTAATAATTTAACATAAGTTTGTTATCTAATAATAGCATTCATGGAGCCCTTTGAAGTTTGCAAAGAGCTTTATGAATATTCTTTTATTTTATCCTCACAATAATCCAGGGAGGAAGGTGCTATTATTATCCTTATTTTACAAATAAGATAACTGAGGCAGAAAAAGATTAAGTGACTTGCTCAAGGTAGTACTACTAATAGTGTCTGAGTGGGGATTCAAACTCAGCTCTTTCTGATTCCGGGCCCAGGGCTCCGTGCACTGCTCTACCTAGAGGAAACAGTGAGAAAGTACTAGAAGCAAGGCAGGGTGGAGGTAGGTGGGGAGAAGCAGGGGCAGATATCAGAGCAAATTAAAGCAAAAAGGAAAATCTCAGAACCACTTGCAACTGATTTACACATCAGTAGTTTGGTCAATTGAATAAATTGGGTTTGGCCGTACAAACAGAAGCAAGCTCACCTAGGAGTGTAAATAGGATACAGGAAATCCAAAGTATTCACCTTTGGGGCAAAGACTGGCTGTTGGGCTAGTCCTCCCATGACAAGTGGAAACCTATCTTTCACCAATTCATTTTACAACAGCATCTCACACATACCATAACAAACTCCAAATGGATCCATTGATCCTAGATAGAAAAGGTCAGACCATCAAGAAATGTGAAAAACAAAGCAGAAAATGCTTCACAATTATGGATAAGGGAAGAATTCATAGAAGAGCACAGAAAGAGAACATTTTCAATGACACAAAATTCAAAAGTTGTTATAAACAAAACCGGTACAATCAATAATTGGGAGTAAGAATTAGAAGGGAACTCGTTAACAGTTAAATGGGGGGAAATCTCTGCAACCTCATTCTCTAATAAAGGGCCAGTATTCAAGATGTCTAAGTAACTGGCTCAAATATATCAGAATGACCACTCAAAAATAGAGAGATGTTTGAAAGGTAGAAATAGGCAGCTCCCAAATAAAGGAATTCAAGCAATCAACAGGCATATTTTGGTTTGGTTTGGTTTTTTTTAAATGATTCAGATTACTAATAGAATTAAAAGAACTTGGAGGTTTGGATTCACACCCATCAGACTGGCAAAGATTAAAAAGATGGGTATAATGCAAGTTGTTTGAGGGTCTATAGGAGCACCAGAATATGGGTACATTGTTGGGGAGCCTATGAATTGGTCCAACAATCAGGGAAAGTAATTTGTATCTCTATCTCTAAAGTCACCAAACTCTGTCTGCCCTTTGACCAATAACATGATTCCTAGGCCTGTGCCTCAGAGTAATTAAAGAAAGATTAAGAGGGAAAAGAATGCTATGTATAAGTCTTTTAGTAGTACTTTTTATTTCAATGAACAAATGGAAACAAAGGAGGCGCCCCTCAACTGGGGAAAAATTGAACAAATGAAGGTATATGAGCATAATGGAAGATGATTGTTCTATAAGACATGATGAAAGGGACAGCCTGAGAAAAACCCAGGAGGTAAGAATGATTTAATAACCTTATAAGGAAAAAACAACTTTGAAAGACTTAATAATTCTGATCAAGGCAACAACCAATCACAACTCCAGAGGACCAGTGAGCAAGCTTGCTACCCATGTCCTGATGAAGGGTGGATGGACGCCAGTAGCAGAATAGGACATGTACTTTGGACATGGCAAATGTGTAGATTTGTTTTGATTGTGCTGCTGTCACAAGCATTGTGTGTTTTCTTTTGCACTGGCTTGGGGGTTCCAGGGAAGGAGCTTCCCTCCAAAAATAATTAGGTCATTACAGGGTCATTACAACATTTCTTAATATAAAAAAGTGATGAAACTTTAGAAAGAAAGAAATAAGGATGACGGAAAGCAACAAAATGAATTCATTATATTCTTTAAAATAAAAGAAGCAAGCTACTGTAATAAGCATTTGTGTTTTCACATGCAATCCTCTTTTTTGTTCTATTTTGCATACATTTTTTTCTTGTTTGTGTGTTCATTAAATTCAGAGTAATAATGTCTAAAATGGCTCCCCTGTGCCTATGTCATAAAGCCTTTTGCCGTAGGCTGTTGGGAGCCCACACAGCTCAGATGCTCATTCCCACAAGGAATCTGCCCTGATACCCTCTGCCCCCACACACAAAGGCTAAGGAAATGTTGATCTGGAAAGGTCAGTAGGGATCAAACCTCTTCATTTTACAGATGTGAGAGGAATCGGAAGCCCTGAGGATTGAAGTGACTCAGGTGAGATGCACAGCTAGTAAGCCGCAGAGCCAAGATATGACACTGTGTCCTTACCATCCAGTAATCTGCATTTAATTGAATTGAAAGAACAATTATTGTGTTACAGCTGCTTGTGGCCTTGCCTCCAGGTAGACGGAAAATTGTTTCAGAGCTTTGTGTCACAGAACATGGTACAGGACCCTGCAAATAGCAAGCATTCTTAAACTTCTCATTAAATAACTGAGAGAATTAGTAGTGTCTAAGCTTCTCTGCTTGGCATTCAAGGCCACTGATGGTGCCTTCACACCTTTCTAAACTCATCTCTCACTTCTTGTTGACTTGTTCTCTTTTCTTCTATAATGCTGGTGTATGCACTGATTGTTTCCATCATTATGCTATGGCTCATATGGCCCATGCTCCTCCCCCACCTAAAATGCTCCTAGCCACTATTGGCCAAGTAGCCCATTGAGACACAGCAGATCATCCAAGACCCAGCTCAGGCCCCATGAAGTCCATAAAGCCTTTCTCCAGCACACTGTCTCACAATTATCTTGTCAAGTCCCATGGATTCACAGATCATCTCTGTGCAGATGACTCAGAGATTTGTATATCCAGCCCCACATTCTCCTTGAGCCTCATCTTGGATCCCCAATGATCTATTTTAGTTTTTGTTGTAGTTTAGTCATTTTCAGTCGTGTCTGATTTTTCGTGACCCTATTTTGGGTTTTCTTGGCAGAGATATTAGAGGGGTTTGCTGTTTCCTTCTCTAGCACAATTTATTTTATTTTATTGCTTTTTTTAGAGGGGGAAAGGCAGGGCAATTGGTGTTGTGACTTGCCCAAGGTCACACAGCTAGTGTGTCAAGTGTCTGAGGCTGGATTTGAACTCAGGTTCTACTGACTCCAGGGCCAGTGCTCTACTCACTGTGCCACCTAGCTGCCCCTCTAGCTCATTTTAAAGATGATAAAAGTGAGGCAAACGGGGTTAAGTGATTTGCCCAGAATTTGTTACACATTGCAAACTGAATGTCCCAGAGATGTTTTGGGCTCAACATGTCCAAAACCAAACTTATTACCTTCTCCCCAAAATCCTCCCTTCTTTTAAACTTTCCTGTTACAGTCAAGAATGCCACCATCCTACCATTCCCCTAGGCTTACAGTCTCTGAAATCTCACCCCACATAATCAACATATTATCAAATCTTGTGACTTTGCTATGCCAGAATTATCAAACATGAAGCCCATAATACTCCCTAGTTCCTAAAAAGACTAAAATGTACTTGAGAAATATCCAATAGAATAGATAAACATACAATAGCACATAAAGAATGTTAATATGTGGTTTTCTAAGTCAATATGTGGCCCACAGAGATCCTTATGTGTGTTTCTATGGCTCCAGGTTCTACCTGAGTTTCACACAACTTCTGGAGAGTGCTGGGTCTAACGTCAACAAGATCTGAGTTCAAATAAAGCTGCAGACACCTACCGGCTACGTGATTCTGGCAAGTCACTTAACTTCCACTTGCCTCACTTTCCTCAACTGTAAAATGAAGATAATAGCAGTATTTACCTCCCAAGGTTGTTGTGAGGATTCGAGGAGCTAGCATTTGTGAGGCACTGAGTACAGGGTCAGGCACACAGTGGGTGCTATATGGGCTGTTAGTCTCTTCTCCTTTCTTGTGTATTCTCTCCTCGCACAGCCACAAACTTGCTTCAGGCCTCTGTCTTCTTCGGTAGCAATGGGCTTCTAATCGCTTGCCTTGTCTTCAAGGCTTCACCCACCATCAGCCATCTTCTGCTCACCTCCTAATGTGATTTTCCTAAAGCTCAGGTCTGACCATGTCATCCCCTACTCAGTAAGTTCCAGTGTCTCACTATGATGCTTAAGATAAAAAAAACCCTCTTTTTGACATTTAAAGCTCTTCCTGTCCAGGTTCCTTTCTCCTGAGGGTCCTCACACATCATCATCTACCACAAACTCTTCCTCCACATCTCACTGCTTGCTGTGCCCCCACCCCACAACACCATCTCCCATCCTTTTGCTTCGGAGCTGCCTTCCCCCCATGCCTGGAATGGTCTCCCTCCCTGCCCCTGCTTCTCAGGTTCCCTTTGAGACATACCTCTGTACGAAGCTTCTCCTTGTGCCCTCAAATTCGAGTGCCTCCCTCCCCAAACTACCTTGCATTCATTTTCCATATATCGTGTGTCTAATTATTGGTTCACAGTCTCACATGATTACAGATTTATATCCGATGTAAGCTCAATGAAGCCATCTTGGAATGCCCCCAGTCCAGCCCAGTGCCTGTCATCCAGAAGACACTCAACCAACATCTGTGGGTCACTTGATTCCTCTCTTCCTTCACCTTACACTTTCTCCCTCCCTTGCTGTCCATGGCCCATGGTCAGCAGAGACTGATTTCCCCATCTTGGGCATCTGCAAACAAAGGTTGAAAGAACCCTCGTCAGGGGATTTTTGTTCTGAAACAGGCTTGACTAGATTTCCCTGAGGTTCTTTTCACCTAGGAGATCCTGTGATTGCCAGACAATCCAGTGCTTAATTGCACAGTGCATTTGAGTTGGTGGCAATTTATTGATTGAGTATATATTGAGTGCCTCACATATGGAAAAGTTCCCTTCAGTGCTGTAGGAGACAGAGAGCTCAGGTAGGCATGCATGGTCCCTGCCCTGGGAGCTCACAACCTAGGAGGGAATTTGGGAGACAAACCCAGATAAGTATGAAACAGGAAGGAAAGGAAGAGGGATGAGACAAGGAGAACAAGTTTATTCCTTAAGCATCAGGATTGTCTCTCTCTCTCTTTCTATCCCTGTCTTTGTCTGTCTGTCTGTGTCTGTGTCTGTGTGTCTCTGTCTCTGTCTCTCTCTCTGTCTCTCTCTCTCTCTGTCTCTGTCTGTCTCTGTCTCTGTCTCTCTCTCTCCCTCTTCTCTTTTTTCTCCTTTTCTTTGGAGAAATGAACATCTTTTGAAATCATCCAGCCCTTTTGTCATTCAATTCCACCCTCAACCCCAAACTGTGACTAGTGAGCAGACATTGGGAATTCATCTGTGGGTGCCAACATATCAAGGTGCAAAAGGTCCCCCACAAGCCACTACTTTAATGATTTACCCCTGCTGAGCAATTTTGTCTTAATTACTTCCTGTATCATTTCTCCATTACCAATGACACATTATTGGAGGGCCATCAGTACTGCTTGCCCTAATTTCTTTCAGCTCTCTCAGGGTGCCACAGGTACTGGCCATGGCTTCATTTCTGATATCTCTCCAGAGGCACAAATAATAATGAAAACTCCTCCTTCTTTGGCATTTGGGGTTCAAAAACTCCTATCCTCACAATATTGCCATGAGGCAAGTGGTTTAAGCATGTTATACAAGAGATATCTGAGTCTCAAGATGACTTGGGTCTCTCCTGACAGCCATTCTAGGGTTCTCCTCATAGTCACTTTATGCTGCTTTTCCACTGCCAAGTTTGTCTTTAGGGAGCAGACTTATTGATGACAAGGGCAATTCTGTCGTACAGGTATCCAAGATCTATGGGACAGAGCCCTGGACCAGGAGCCAGAAAACCTCAATCCAAATCCTGGTTCTGCTACTTGGATTAGTCATGTCATTTCTGTGAAGCTTTGATTCCTCAACTAGGAAATAAGGTGCTTGGACAAGATGGCCTTGAAGGCTCTTTCAGGACTAGCTTTGTGATCCAGTGATTAAGAAAGGGCTCTCTCGTTGGGATATCAAGACATGTTTCTTTGGAAGCTCTGCTCCTCATCACCTCTACACTACTTTTTTTTTTTCTTTTTGAAATTCCCCACTCTGAGCTGGCTTTACAACTTCTATTACAATATACTTTACGGTCAACAGTGAAACTTGACTGCAACATATGGCCCTTTTACATTTTCGTGCATAAAGCATATTTTCCCAAGGCTGAGTTGGTAGCTCATCATGCAATATTAAACCCACATCATATTTCCTCCTGTAAGACATTAAAGAAAATCTTCATTCCTTTGAAAATATTGTGAAGAACTTTGGCTTGGTGAGCGTGAGCAGCTTCAGCATGTGTGAGCATCTCTCACAGTGAGGGCCGACTTCATGGCTGGGGATGCCACATTTGGGTCCCTAGAGGGAACCTGCCCTGACAAAGGGCTGGAGGAGGCAGCTTGAATGCTGGTGCACGACGATAGTTTCCAACGTGGAAAGAATATTTTCTAGGTGGGGAAATAGAGGCCTCCAGGGCCTGGATTAGATGGAAACTGCTTTCTGCTTCACCTTTGGGCAATGAGATGCCACATCAGAAATTCTGCACAACTATTTATAATCAACAAGAGATTTCCTGCTGTCTGGGAAGAAATTGAAACAATATCACCAAAGTACAGCAGCCCTTCTTGGATTAACATTTTGGGCCTCAACAAATCCCTGCAAACTCAGCGACAGGGCTATCAGCCACCCTGACTGCTGTGTTCCGAGTCCAAAGACAGCAGACTTAGTTTGAAATGGAATTTGACATTTTGCATTAAATCTGACACTGTGTGATGAGACCAACAGGGGATACTGTAGGT
The DNA here is from genome assembly GCA_028646595.1 of Phalanger gymnotis. Classification (NCBI taxonomy): domain Eukaryota; kingdom Metazoa; phylum Chordata; class Mammalia; order Diprotodontia; family Phalangeridae; genus Phalanger; species Phalanger gymnotis. The sequence goes on from CM053623.1 coordinate 230,662,331, forward strand.
TGGTTCCTTTCCCAAGTTATGTGAGCTCAGCTGCTGAGCCCTGGAAATCCCAGAGCCATAAGCAGCCACGCCCACTGCTAAGGACAGTACCCCCAGCACTCCTGGCTATTAGTTATCATCATTAGGGTTTGTCATTATGATTTCCTGCTGAGACTCTAATTACTGCTCCAATAGAACCTCATTAAATCAAATCCACAGATTTAGATTGGACTGCACTAGTATTGACTTCTGCTCCATATTCATTCAACTTCCGTTCTTGAAGGATCCATGAATTCATCAGGACCAACATTCATCCAAGCTCATTGATACAGTTGGAGAAGGTATTTATGAATTGCTGTGGCTGAAAAACTGGGCACTCTTGGCCAGTCCTTGGAAACCTGACCCCCTCCTTATCACTGGAACCCACACTCTGAAACGTCAGGATATTGTCAGATTTCGAACTCCCATTCCATAGCCTTTAATGATCCTGGTCTACTTACATCTAAGCATGGGAAACTAGAGAAGGACATTTCTTAGGTTTTTAAAAGATCAGTGTCAAGTACTAAACTTGGGTTAAAAATATCAACTGCTCGAGTACAGGGTGGGTAAAAGACACCACTACAAAACAGCATATGTGAAAGCCATTTTGAGGTTGTAGTGGACTGAAATCACAAGCAGAGTCTGTATGCCAATTTGTCTCTTGCGTAATATTGTGGCTTCCTTTTATTTATGGGTTGTAGTAGATGGTTCCATTGAGGTTCCTTCCAACTCTCAGTTCTGTGATCCTACAGTTCTAGATAAACCAGTAGTGTGAGAAGACAGACAAAGATGTTATTGTCATCTGTGGGTTTCTGATAGAGGCAGAGTGTAGAGGGTGAAGGAGGCAATGGTCCTGTCCTCTGCCCTACCTGAACACATTGGCAGCATTATCGACAGTTCTGAAAACCACAAATTAGCAAGGGAACTGATGAACTGGTGCTCCTTCAGAGAAGAGGAAAAGACTGGGTGCCAGGACACATCAAGGGACTGGGGAATCTTGGGAAAAGGAAGACCTGAGGTCAGAAAAAAGCATTTTCTTGAACAACTAGAAAAGGGATTAGATTTTATTCTACTTGTCACCTAAGGGAAGACCCAGCAATGATCCTTTATTTTACTTTATTTTTAATTTATAGAATAAAACAAGCATTTCCACAACATAGTACAATGAAAAAAGATGATTGTACGTGAAACTGCAAATCTACTATGCAAACTTGGTATTTCTTTCAAATATAGAACAAAATTATTATGTAAATTACTTTTTTGTTTCTTTCTTCCCTCCTCCTCCTCACCCTAGAGATGGTTACCATTTGACAAAATAGATGTATTTGTGTATATATATATACACATATGTGTGTGTGTATGTAGGTAAAATTATTCTATACGTACTTCTTTTTGTCAGTTCTTTCTCTGGATGGAGGTAACATCTTTCTTCATATGTCCATTACAGTAAATTTGAGTATTTATAATACATGAAATAATTTATTTGTTCAAAGTCCTTCTTAAAACAATATTTTTGTTACTGTATACAATGTTTTCTTGGTTCTGCTCATCTCACCCTTTATTTTTTCACCCAGCATTAATTCTTGATAATTGCAGGGAAAAAGTTTTCCATTCTATGTCGGATACATATTAACAATTAGAACTATCTAAATATATGATGGCTTACTAGGAAGAAAAGGAGGAAGGAAGGAAGGAAGAAAGAAAGGAAAGAAGGAAGGAAGGAAGGAAGGAAGGAAGGAAGGAAGGAAGGAAGGAAGGAAGGAAGGAAGGAAGGAAAAAGGGAAGGAGGGAGGGAAAGAGTGAGGGAAAGAAGGAAATATTTATTAAGGGCCAACTATATACTAGCCACCATGCTAAGAACTTTAAACATATCATTTCATTGAATCTTCATAACAACCCGAGATGGTAGGAATTGTTTTTACCCCCATTGTGCAGTTGAGAGAATTACGGAAGAAAGCAATGAAGTGATTTGCCAGGAGTCACACATCTAGAGTTTGAGGTCAGATCTGAACACAGATCTTCCAGACTCCAGGCCCAGTGCTCTATCCACTGTGCCACCTAGGGACCCCAGTGCATGGTGAGTTATCTCCCACTGGACTTCTTTAAGTGAAGGTTGGATAACCATTTGTGGATGGTATGGGGAAGGGGTTGTGTGTGTATGTGTGTGTGTATGTGTGTGTGTGTGTGTACACATGTATACATAAATATGTATTTGTGTGTATACATGTACACACATATATGTAAGTATAGATATGGATATGGATAGATAAATAGATTGTGTACATATATAGATACATAGATATATATACATACATAGATATAGACACACATTTGTAAGGATAGGGGGATGTGGGGTGGGGCAGGTAACTAGGGACATTGACTATAAAGTTTCTCCATTTGTTTCCAACTGAAATAGTTCACCAACTTCATAAAACACCCTGCCCCAGACCTATGGAACCTTTTTTGTTTGGATATGACATGCAGAAGCATAATTCACAAACACTCCTCCCAGGGCCACAATAATGGTCCTGACAAAAATATTTGATAACAGTCTTAAAACACATTAATGTTTACAAAGTGTTTTCCACTCAGGATCTCCTTTAATTGCATGTTTTCCCTAACTGATCACAAATTCCTTGAGGGGAAGGGCTGTTGCACTTTTGTCTTTGCACATAATGGATTCTTTTGATTGAGTAATCCTGTGTTTAAAACAATCCTGTGAGGCAGGTATTACTGGCATTAAGATGCCCATTCTACCGGTGATGAACCTGAGACCTAGACAGATGAACTGAGTTTCCTTGTCATCCATCTGGTAAGCGCTAGATTCATCTTTGGAAGGTTGCTTGGAGGTGAGCATTTTATAAGCCTTAAAGTGGGCTACAAGAATTAGTTATTCATTCACCAGTGTTGAGGCTAAAGTCAGCAAGTTATATTCTCATCTTACCTGTGTTCTTGTGCTGCATTTTTGGAAGGGACCTTTGGGGCTATTAATGCAAATCCCTCATTTTAGAGATGAAAAACTTGGGGACCAGAGAACTTGAGTGACTTGACTGAAGACAAGCTTGTAAATGACAGACATGCAGAGGAAGGACCCAGTCCAATTGGTCTGGCTGCAAATCCAACACACTTGCCAATGTGCCAGACTCTCTCACTTACTAGTCCTATGACCATGGGCATGTCACAATCTCAGAGACTTTGGGTCAGTTTCCTCATCCTTTGTTGTTCAGGCCTTTTGGTCATGTCTGACTCTCCATGACCCATTTGTGGTTTTCTTGGCAGAGATACTGGAGTAGTTTGCCATTTCCTTCTCCAGCTCATTTTATAGATGAGAAAACTTAGGTAAGCAGGGTGAAGTGACTTGTCCAGGATCACGCAGCTAGTAAGCATCAGAGGTCACATCTGAACTCAGGTCCTTCTGATTCTAGGGCTGGCATTCTATCCACTGTGCTGCCTACCTGCCCAGTACTCCTCTTTTAGCTTGACTCACTTAACCAACTATAGGGTTTGGAGGAAAGTACATTGTAAACCTCAAAGCTCTGACAAGATGTGAAATGATCTTATTATTAGACTAGGATCCTTAAAGGTCTGTGGCCATGAAAGGAAAAGATCTCTAGCCTGAGAAGAATGCCAGAGGACATGTCCCAATTAGAGCCAAACAGGAAGTCCCTCTTCCACCAGCGGTCTTCCAGCAATTGACTGAAGATCTTCCAGCTTCAAGTCTTATAGGCTTCTTTGGACAGAGGCTGCCTTTTGGCTTATAGTTGTATTTCCAGCATTCAGCTCAGTACCTGGCTCATATTACACAATTAATAAATATATGTTGACTTAAATTACAGGTGAAGTTCCTGATTTCTTTTAATATAATTCTGTGCATGTGCATTGTGATAATTTCTTCTTCTTCTTATATGAGTAAGGATAAGCTACCTCATACCCAGTGAGATTGCTCCCCTTTTAGGAGAAGTCCTGGACTTGGGTCAGAAAATAAAATGGCCCCAGGACTGGAAAGTGGGTGTTTGGTTAGTCAGTGAGGGCGAGGAAATGGCAGACTAATTACCCTAATTAGAAACTAGGATTCCCCTGGTCTGAGCCTGTCCACAAACCACATATCTGGATAGAGACTCTGAAGGGACAGATGACTCATGCCCTGTAAATCCCAGCAGCAGCAGGAGAAAGCAGAGTGAGCCTGGAAAAACCTTGAACTACAGTTTGGTACAATTTTAAAGTATAGCAATCAATCGACAAGCAATTTACTAAGTGTCTGCTATATGATAAAGACCATGCTGAGTGCTAGGTATACAAACGCAAAGAGCAAAACAATCTCTCCCCTCAGGGAACTGATTTCTAATGGGTAATAACATGAAATGAGTATCACAACAGTCCTGGAAACTCGCAAGTACTGTGAGCCTCCTCCTCCTCCTCTTTCTGCTTTCTTCTTCTTCATCTTCATCATCATCATAATCTTTCTTCTTCTCCTTCTCCTTCTCCTCCTCCTCCTCCTCCTCCTCCTCCTCCTCCTCTTTTTCTACTTCTTCTTCTTCTTCTTCTTCTCCTTCTTCTTCTCCTTCTTCTTCTCTTTCTCCTCCTCTTTCTCAATTTCTCAAGAAGCCCTCAAAAAACTTTGTATTTGATCCTAATCTGGCAGTCAGTAAAGATTTTTGAGCAAAGTAGTGGCTTGATAAGACCTGGGCACTGTCCAGCACCAGAAGCTACAAGTTCCAGGACTCCTGGCCTTCCTTCAAGTGCACACAATAGGGTTGATCCTTGAGCTTCACCTGTCTGACTTATCACTTGCCTTCCCTCTTGGTGCTCATCCTCTTTATATTTTGAATCTGCAATTTATTTGAGAAAGACATACTAAAACCATATTAGATGTGATCTCTTGGCTCCTCTCTAGAACTGAAGAAGGGGAGGGGAAAAAACCCATTTGAAAGTAAACACACCTGGTAAGCAAGCTGTTATTTCCAAGGCCCCTGGGGCTCTGAGACAGAGGGAGAGCTTAATTAAAGGCAATGGAAAATTTTTCAAGTAAAAAATTAAGTAGTAATGATTGAATTTCCCCATAAAACTCACCCAGCCTGGCTCTAAGCACAGCCTGCATTTATTAATGATAATAAGAAGCTGAACTTGAATGTCTATAGGGGTTTTAAAATTTGCAAAGTAAGTTAACAGTCATCTCTTTTGAACCTCACAACAACCTTGTGACAGTGGGGCTACTACAAACACAATTGGTGCTATTTACCAGATGAGGACAGAGGAACTTACCTAAGTTTACTAAGGCATAATTTGGGCTCAAACCCCTTATTCTACTCCACCCCCGAGGAGTGTTACTGCTTGGTTAAGTGGCCCTCCAGTGACCTCCAGTGACTCCAGACCTCCAGTGACATTGGCCAGTAGCCAAGTAATGCTTCCAAGGATGGAGATTTCCATGCCAGGAAAGAGGGAATTCCTACAAATACTAAACAGACCCTTCCCTCCTCAGTAGACTGTCAATGGCCTTCTACAGCCAAACAATTCACTTCCAAAAGAATTGTCTGGCAGTGCCTAGCCTTCTTCTTCTTACTCTCATGGATGATGAAGGGACTTTTTGTTATCTCTGCACTTAGGGTTAAGCCCATCCAAGCTCTGAGTCCAACTCTTATCTCAGTAAGAGAAAACAACTTGAAGCACTTCAGAGTTTACAGCCTTCTCCCCTGCTAGTTTATGATCTCCTTTGAGTGCAGAGACAGTATCATGTTGACCTTGGCATTGCCCTCAGCTCCACAGCTGATGTCTGTTGGATAGGTCTTGACTTAACTATAGAGAAAGAACATTGAACCAGGATCTAATACCACCTTGGCAATTTTCCCTTCTTGAGATCATGGAATTTCAGAGATGGAAGAGACCACAGAGTTTACCTAACTTATATCCCTTCTAATTGTCGCAATGAGCAGTCTCAGAGAGTTTGCTTGGAGACCCAGTGAGGGAGAAGTTATTGCCTTCCAAGAAAGTGTACTCCATTTCTGGATGGTTCTGATTGTGAAGATTTTTTTCCAGATTTTTTCAAGCTTGTAATTTTTTCAAGTTGAAATAACCATCTTCCAAACTTCCCACCTTCAATTTCTCCTATATCTGTCCTCTGAGGCCAATCAAAACAAGTTTAATCCCTCCTAGAGGACTACTTATCAAACACTTGAATATAGCAATCATATTCTCTCCTTCAAGCTAACCAGTCATGTTTCTTCAATGGATCCTTATGTAGCAAGCTTTCTAGTGCCTAGATCTTCCTTGACACCCTTTTCAAAACATACTTCAATTCATCAATAGCCTTCCTAAAATTTAGCATCCTTTCTGCCCACAGAGACCACCATTCCACATCATGCTTTTCATCAAATTTCCCTGGCTTGTCCCTCTGCAAGATACATTGTCAGGCTGATACTCCTCTCCTAGGAGCCCATCTTCCTTTGAAACCACTTCAGGAAGGAGCCATACTTTAATGCTCCAATAAGAGGGAGGTGTGGTTTGGTGGAAGGAGTGCTGGATTTTGAGTCAGGAACCTTGGATTCAACTTTTGTCTCTGTCACATGTTACCCATAGTTTATTCTTTTTAATTAGCATAGGTCTAGAGAATCAACAAAACAATAAATTAAACCTTAATTTGTATTGTTTGCGCATTTGTGAGGCATAAATGATCACACTGAAAATATAACAACTGGCTCTCACTAGTTGATGCAAACTAGCTCCAGTACAGCTCTGGATCCCATCCTCTTGACCCTCCTGAAGTTCCTTTAAGTGGAGAGCTCCTTTCAGGAGCTTACTCATTGTTACTCATCATATCTGGCTCATGTTGCCATGCTGGACAGCTCCCTCTGACCTCAAAGCAGATCAGCTGTAAATTTTGCCCAGGCAAGAAGTTCAGTGGTCTCGGACAAGTCCAATCCCACCACTGATCAGTGCAGGAGTTCACCACATGGGTGACAACTTTAGCCTTACTGCAGCTCACAATAACTAAGCTCAAGTGATCCCCCTACCTCAGACTCCCTGGCATCAAGGAGTACAGGCATGTGCCACCACACCTGGCCCACAAATATGAGGAATACAAGGAAGAATAGGCAGCTAAATGGTACAACAGGTAAAGCACTGGGCTTGCAATCAGACAGACTCATCTTCATGAATTCAAATTTGGCTTCGAGCACTTACTAGATGGCCCTGGCAATAACTGTTTGCCTCAGTTCCTCATATGTAAAATGGGGACACAGTGAAGAAGGAAACGACAATCCACTGTAGCTTCTCTGACAAGAAACACCTCCCCCAAAAGGGGTCAAAAAGAATAAGACATAACTGAAACAACTAAACAACAAAAAGGAAGAATTGAGATAATATTTACTGAAAATAAAGCAAAGACACACTTTTTGAATTTATGGAATAAAACAAGCATTTCCATAACATAGTATAAGAAAACAGGTGATTGCACATGAAACTACAAATCTACTGTGCATAAGTTGCTATTCCTTTAAAATATATAACAAAATTATCATGTATTTTTTTTCTTTCCCCCACCCCTCTCCTGCCCCAGAGATAGCTACTGTTAGATACAAATAGGTGTGTGTGTGTGTGTGTGTGTGTGTGTGTGTGTGTAGACATAGACACATAGATGTGTAGACATAGACATATATATATATATATTTAAAATTATTCTACACAGACTTCTTTTGAAAAGATCATCATAGTGTCATCCTAGAATCATAGCTTTAAAGCTAGAAAGGTCTCTAGAGGCTGTTAGATCCAGCCCCCTCAATCGGCAATAGAGAATCTGAGACTGAGAGAGGTTAAGTGACTTGCCCTGAATCACACAGCAATTAAGTGTCTAAGACACAATTTGAACACAGGCCTTTATGACTCCAAACCCATCATGCTAACCACTGCAATACCTAGCTGCCTAAGGGAACATGGGGTTATAGATTCAGGGATGGAAGGTACCTTAAGGGCTATACAATTCAACTACTTATCTTGACAGGTGAGGAAACCAAGGCCCAGGAGGTTGGAATCATTTGCCCAAGGTCACATAGATAGCAAATGTCCAAGATTGCAAGTTCAGAGGTCTTCTGACATCAGAATTAGTACTTTGGGGTTTGAGAACATGCAGTTTAGAGAATCAAGGAAAGCATCATGGATGAAGAGGCATTTCATTTGGCTTTGATGGATAAGAATGTCCATCAAATAAATAAATAAATAATCAAATAAGAATATCCATCAAATAAATAAATAAGAAAGCAATGGGAGGGCTCTTTCTTTCCACCAGGATGGGCTATATCTATTAAAAAAAAGTCAGCTATAAAAAGAATAAGGTAAGCTAGAAGAATAGCGAGCAGTTCAGTTTGGAAAAGAAGGAGAGATAAGGAAAGGCAGGTAAGTGAAAGGTAGATTGTGGCAGGCTTTGAATGCCAGTCTTGGAAGTCTGGGCTTTATTCAGAGGATAGATGATAAGAGAAGCCAACTCTTGGAACATGAGATAAGAAGGTTGGATCCAAAAGATTAATCTGAAATTGTATGGTGGTTGGATGAGAGAAGGAAAGGATGGAGGCAGGAAAGCCAGTAAGGAGGCTGCCTCAGTAGCTCTGGCAAGAGGTGGTGAGGGCTTCAATTAGATGAAGGCTTATATTAGGGGCCATGTGGAGGGAGAGAAGAAAGCTGAGGCAGAAGACCTTAGCAATGACGAATCCACAGAATTACTGAATGTGAAAGGTGAGGGAGAGTGGGAGCAGGAGCACCGAGGCTGGCTCACAGGTTAGTGGCTGTGGTCCTGGGGGTGGAAGTTGCTGGAGATTTCACTTAGGAATAAGTGGGCTGCTGTTACATTAATGTTAGAACACTGGAGAGGGCAGAATGGCCTGTTAATGATAATAGATAACATCACTGTAGCTGTTTAAGGTTGATAATGTCATTATAGTTAGCAATGCTGGAATTACTATCCCCGTTTTAGAGAGGGCAATACTGAAGCTCAGGGAGGATGACTTAACCAGGGTCACAAAGTGATTAGTGTCAGAGAAAGGACTCAAATACAGATATTGTGATTCCAGGATTTCTGTTTTGTTGTTCTTTCCTTTGCCTGGAGAATCGTGGAGAATAGCAGAGTAGACTCTACTTTTTCTCCAAAATTGTTGGCCTTAAGTCTAAAAGCATTAAAATCGGATCAAGGGATTGGGGCCCTGAATATCAGCTACTGGCACAGCTATGCTAAATGCAAATCTGCCTCATGAGGGAGAGAGCTCCTCATCCCAAGGACCAAGGAATCAGCAAGCATTTGTGAAGCACCTACTATGCATCGGGTCCTGGACTGGGTTAGGTACTGGGGATACAAAAAGTGAAACAATTATTGCTGTTGAGATTCTGTTGGAGTGAAAGCTTGAGCCTGAGTAAAGGGCCTTCATTCAGAGATGTGATGGAGAGGATTCCTACATTGGGCCCCAGGCTGGGCTCCTCAACTTCTCAGGGCCCATTGGGCTCTGGAGAGTCTAATTCTCCATGACTAGATTGCAGCACCAGCACCCTTGGCTGTCTCCTCTCCGGAACTTGATGGATGATTAATGCCTTGTTTATCAACACATTAAAGCAGACAGAGTGCATTGTCATTCCAACATGAGCTGGTAATTATTTACCCAAACACAATTTTCAGAGGCTCATCATTAGAAATGGGATGTAAGGAGTGCTGTTTGTCTAACGCCTTGAAGCAGGTCTTCAAGATTTAAAGTAAGTCAGCTGCCATCTATTGTAAGTCCAGGAAGGAGAGTAAGAGGGAAAGGAAAAGAGAAACGGAGAGGGGGAAAGAGTAACAGGAGGAAAAGAGAGAAGGAGAGAGAGGGAGGGAAGGAGGAAGGGGGAAAGAGAGAGAGAAAGAGAGAGAGAGAGAGAGAGAGAGAGAGAATGCCCATTTGCTGAGCACCTCTGTACAAAGTCCTGAGACAGGTTAGCTAAGTGGGGAGAGTGTTATTATTTTGTACGTATTTATATTTGGACATTTTCTCCCTCAATAGTGATACCTTTTTAAATTTTATTAGTTATTTATTTTTACATTCTTTTTCTTTTGAAATTTTGAGTTCCAAATCCTCTCCCTCCCTCTCATCCCCTCCCCTACTCGCTGAGAAGGCAAGCGATATGATATCAATTATATATGTGAAATCACGCAAAACAGATTTCTGTATTAGCCATATTATAAAAAAACAAGAAAGATGAAGAAAGTGAGAAAACTCTACTTGAATTTGCACTCAGAGTTCATCAGTTGTCTTTCTGGAGGTGGATAGCACTTTTCCATCATGAGTTCTTTGGAGTTGTCTTGGGCTAAGCACAAAATATTCCAGAAATAGCATGACCGTGGATGAGACAGTGGCACTGTCACCAGGACATTAGAGCTTAGGCCTTTGTGTAAACAGCCTGGGACATCTTCAGCAATTCAAGCCACCCTCTCTCACTTATGATCCACATGGAGCTCTTAATTCACTAAACCTACGAACTTTCACAGAAACTGCTCTCAAGTCTCTCCTAGAGTTGCCAAATTGATTTTTATACATAGAACTAAATATTTATACCAGTTCTATTTGATCTCAGGTTTATCCCACCTTTCTAGCACACCAAGATATCATTTTTGTAGTCCTGACAGTCATCTCATGTTTTAGCAAGCGCTCCCAGGCTTGTCACCTTCAAATGGGATAAACATGACATCTATTTTTAGTAAAAAGCATTTACAAAAAAATGTTTAAAAACACAAGACTCAGGATCAATCACTAAAGTCCTTCAGTGCAGACCTTTCTCTAAGTCAGGTCTTCTTTTTTTTTAATCCAAATCAGCTTAACAAGCGTTTATTAATGAATGAATGAATAAATAAATAAAAGAATCAGAGAAAAAGCATTCATTAAGTTCTTCCTCTTTGCTGTTTTGAGTACTAGGGATACAAATAGAAAAGCTCACATTCTGATTGGGAGAGACAATAAATAGAGGGTTTTAGCAACAAGTTAGAAGGAAAGATCCAGTGATCTTTAAGGTGCTGATAGCACAGTGGTCCTTAGGGTGCTGAAGGCAGATGGTAATACATTTTATTTAGTGTAATTTTCTTCAGAGGAAAAACATACATACGTAAGTTTCTGTTATTGAACCGTTTGATGGTGCCAAAGACTTTGGTGGTAAGAACTTTCTTTTCTGGGTCTTCAGTATCTGTGGCTTCTGACAGGGTCTATAGCTGCTGCAGTCAGTGACATCTTTATAAGAATTTACAACTTATATGATGGCCATAGAACAGTCTGGAAACAGGGCTGGTGGTCTGCGGTATGCTATTATTCTTGGGATTCTTATGCTTATCTACCTGTTAGCTGGTGGTAGTGGTAGCAAGGATGGCAGGTCCCTTCTCTGCAAGGGTTGCTCCTCTAGACAATGACTCTAATGGATGGAAGATAGAGTAGTATGTGTGTGTGTGTGTGTGTGTGTGTGTGTGTGTGTGTGTGTGTGTGTGTACCAGCAAGTACCAGCTTGGCTGGATAATAGGATGGTAATGTGTAAGAAGACTAGAAAGAAAGGATGGAGCCAGGTTGTAAAAGGTTTTAAATTCTAAAAAAGAGATTACATTTGATCCTGGAGGAAATATGGAGCCATTGGAGTTTTTTGAACAGGGTATTGATATAGTAACATTTGAATTTTAGAGAAATCAGTTTGGTGGAATTATTGTAATAGTTTAAGCAGGAAGCTCAGAAAGACCTGAACAAATATGGTGTCTTTGAGAGGAGAGAGAGGATGTGTAAGTGGAGATAAAAACAATGAGGTTTGGCAACTGATTGGATCTATGGAGTGAGGGAGAGTGAGTAATAGCGAATGACACTGAGGTTGTGAACCTGGGTGTATGGAAGGGTGATGATGGTGTTCCTGAATTAACACTTGTTAGGTTGAAGGGTTTCTCTTTTGAGTATAAGTTAGACTAAAGGTTATTTAAGGAGCCTTTCATCTCTGAAATTTCTGTGAAACAAATTATACAAGGTCATATGGGTAATAATTAGCAGGGCAGCTGGTTGATCCTTTGACTTTAGATCCAATGTTCTTATACATTTACATTAAGCATGTTGGTCTGGGTACTGTCTGTTTGAGCAATGATAAGCTGAAAAGCATTTATATGATTACCAGAATGGTGAAGAGCTTCAATGGACATGTGAAGAAAGGATACATGTTTAGCCTAGAAAAGAGAAGAATTTCGACTAACATGATAATAACAACAATAATAACATGTACATATTACACATATACACACACATATATATACATATATGTACCCATACATATACACATAATACATATATACGTGCATGTATAGGTGTATATATATACACACACACACACATATACACACACACACACACACACACACACTTACATGCATACCCTACAATATAAGTGACAAACGGTCATTTGGCTTTCAATTGGGTATTTTTATAGAGCTATGACTCCATTAGGAATTTATCTCCCATATAGTCAAAGCCCGTATTTACCTCTGCAATTTCTTTTTTTAATATGTTTAGTTTTCAGCATTGATTTTCATAGGAGTTTGAATTACAAATTTTCTCCCCATTTCCACCCCCCCACACACACATTCCAAGATGGCGTACACTCTGGTTGCCCTGTTCCCCAGTCTGCCCTCCATTCCGTCACCCCACTCCCCTCCCATTCCCCTTTCACTTCCTTTCTTGTAGGGCAAGATAAATCTCTATGCCCCATTGCCTGTGCATCTTATTTTCTAATTGCATGAAAAAAAAACTTTTTTTACTTTTGAACATCTATTTTATTAAAAGCTTGAGTTCCAAATTCTCTCCCCTCTTCCCTTCCCACACTCCCTCCCTAAGAAATCCAGTGATTCAACATTGGCTACATGCGTATCATGATGTCTTACCCTTCCACAATACTCATATTGTGAAAGACTAACTATAATTTGCTTCTTACTAACCTATCCCCCTTTATTGAATTTTCTCCCTTGACCCTGTCCCTTTTCAAAAGTGTTTGTTTTAGATTACCTTCATCCCCATCTGCCCTCCCTTCAATCATCCCCCTTTTTTTTATCTTCTTCCTCTTTCTTCCTGTGGGGTAAGATACCCAACTGAGTATGTATGGTATTCCCTCTTCAGGTCAAGTCTGATGAGGGCAAGATTCACTCATTCCCCCTCACCTGCCTTCTCTTCTCTTCCTACCAAACTGCTTTTTTGTGCCACTTTTATGCGAGATAATGTACCCAATTCTATCTCTTCCTATCTCCCTCTCTCAATATATTCCTCTCTCATCCTTTATTCATCTTCAGCTCATCCTATACCCTCTCTCTCTCTCTCTCTCTCTCTCTCTCTCTTTCTCTCTCTCTCCATATGTATATATATATACATATATACATATACACATATGCATACATATACATATATATGCACATACACATACACATACATACATGCATGTTCCCTTCAGCTCCCCTAATACTGAGGTCTCACAAATCATACACATCATCTTTCCATGTAGGAATGTAAACAAAACACTTCAACTTTAGTAAGGCCCTTGCAATTTCTTTTTCTTGTTCTTTTTCTTGATTACCTTTTCATGCTTCTCTTGATTCTTGTGTTTGAAAGTCAAATTTTCTATTCAGCTTTGGTCTTTTCACTGAGAAAGCTTGAAAGTCCTCTATTTTATTGAAAGTCCATATTTTGCCTTGGAGCACGATACTCAGTTTTGCTGGGTAGGTGATTCTTGGTTTTAATCCTAGCAACATTGACCTCCAGAATATCGTATTGCAAGCCCTTCTATCTCTTAGTGTAGAAGCTGCTAGATCTTGGGTTATTGTGATTGTGTTTCCACAATACTCAAATTGTTTCTTTCTG
>CM053623.1:230676716-230701367 GCA_028646595.1 Phalanger gymnotis
AAAAGTGGCAAGAAAAAGCAGTTTGGTAGGAAGAAAAGAGTGAGGTGAGGGGGAATGAGTGAATCTTGCCCTCATCAGACTTGACTTGAAGAGGGAATACCATACATACTCAGTTGGGTATCTTACCCCACAGGAAAGAAGGAGGAAGAAGATAAAAAAGGGGGGATGATGGAAGGGAGGGCAGATGGGGATGAAGGTAATCTAAAACAAACACTTTTGAAAAGGGACAGGGTTAAGGGAGAAAATTCAATAAAGGGGGATAGGGTAGGAAGTAGCAAAATACAGTTAGCCTTTCACAACATGAGTATTGTGGAAAGGTTATACATAATGATACACATGTAGCCCATGTTGAATCACTGGACTTCTTAGGGAGGGTGAGTGGGAAGGGAAGAGGGGAAAAAATTTGGAACTCAAGGTTTTAAAAAAATAGATGTTCAAAAGTAAAAAAGTTTTTTTTTTTTTTCATGCAACTAGAAAATAAGATGCACAGGCAATGGGGCATAGAGATTTATCTTGCCCTACATGAAAGGAAATGAAAGTGGGATGGGAAGGGAGTGGGGTGATGGAAGAGAGGGCAGACTGGGGAACAGGGCAACCAGAGTGTACGCCATCTTGGAATGTGTGGGGGGGTGGAAATGGGGAGAAAATTTGTAATTCAATCTCATGTGAAAATCAATGCTGAAAACTAAACATATTTAAAAAAATTTAAAAAATACTCATAAGAAAAAAAAGATAATACTTAGGCTCTTTTTTTGTTCATGGGTTTCAGATAGTCCAATAATTTTAAAATTATCTCTCCTGGATCTATTCTCCACATCAGTGGTTTTTCCAATGAAATACTTCACATCGTCTTTCATTTTTTCATAAAGTCACTAGCTTCCACTTGCTCCAATCTAATTTTTAAGGTAGTATTTTCTTCAGTGGTCTTTTGGACCTCCTTTTCCATTTGGCTAATTCTGCCTTTCAAGGCATTCTTCTCATTGGCTTTTTAGAGCTCTTTTCCCATTTGAGTTAGTCTGTTTTCTAAGGTGCTGTTTTCCTCAGTATATTTTAAAGTATATTTTGGGTCTCCTTTAGCAAGTCATCGATTTGTTTTTCATGGTTTTCTCTCATCATTCTCATTTCTCTTCCCAATTTTTCCTCTACTTCTCTTACTTGCTTTTCCAAATCCTTTTTGAGCTCTTCCATGAGCTGAGATCAATTCATATTTTTCTTGGAGGCTTTTTATGTAGGCTCTTTGACTTTGTTAACTTCTTCTGGGTGTGTGTTTTGGTCTTCTTTGTCACCAAAGAAAGATTCCAAAATCCGAGTCTGAATCTGAGACCATTTTCACTGCCTGGCCATGTTCCCAGCCAACTATGTGACCCTTGAGTTTTTCATCAGATTATGACTGCTTGTAGAGCGGAGAGTACTTTGTTCCAGGCTTGAGGGGATGTGCTGTTGTTTTCAGAGCTATTTCTATAGAGCTAGCTCTGCTACATGAGAGATCCTCCTCCCCCAAGAACCACCAACCCAGATCAGACTCAGATATTAAGTAGGTTCTGCACTCCCACTCTGATCTGCCACTTAATTCTCCCACCAGGTGGGCTTGGGCCAGAAGCAACTGCGGGTGTAGTTCTATAGCTGCACAATCCCTGCTTCCCCCCGGCAGTGACCTAACCTCAAACTCCTTCACTCTGTCCCTGCAGCTTTTTCTACTAACCTTCTGTATTGTCTTTGGTGTTTATGGGTTGAGAAGTCTGGTAACTGCCACAGCTTACTGTTTCAGGGAACTAGGGCCTGTTCTGCCTTGCTCCTGGTCTGGCTGGTCTGGGCACAGCCCACACTGGATTCTGCTCCTTTTCTACTCCCAGCTCCATGTGTGGCAGACCTTACTCAGCGACCATCCAGGCTGTCCTGGGCTGCAGCCCTGCTTCCCTCTGCTGTTTTGTGGGTTCTGCAATTCTAGAATTTGTTCAGAGCCGTTTTTATAGGTTTTTGGAGGGACCTTGGGGGGGAGCTCACACGAGTCTCTGCTTTCAAGCTGCCATCTTGGCTCCACCTTCCCCCATTTGTCCATTTCTAAGCTAGAACTTTTACAAAGACCCTTTGTCACCATTGTGGTTTTCTCCATCTAGAGCCTTTTTCCAGAGATTTCAGTCAAACCTTGTTCACACTTGTCCATTCCTGGTGAGACTCATCCACATTCTGTCCTAAGTTTTTTGCAGGGTAAAGTGGGATTCTCTACCCAACATATTGGAAGTCTTTCTTGGGGTCTCTTAATACAGAGCACATAGTAGATTCTCAAGAGATAGCAAATGATTAATTGCTTTAAATGAACCACTGCATGGCTTTTGGTTCCTCCCTTTTACCACAATAAGGAGGGTTCTTGTAAAAACTTTCTGCTTTCTTCCTCCAGATTTGTTGTATCCTTATTCCCTTTTTTGCTTTTGCTGTTAAAGATTGCTTACAAGCTTCATTTTAATGAGTTTTTCACGACTAAAGGTATTATCTTCATGGGGTACAAAGCAATGATAGCTATCCGCAGGCCCAGGCACCAATAGCAGCTGGGGCTCATACCAGTAGGTACAGAACAAGTCATATACCCCCTTTCCCACTCAGCCCAGCCTTGGTTCTTTGAAGAAATTTCACATCAGAATGTTTTCTCTTTTTTCAGTTGAATGAAGAAAATTATAGGTAGGAGGCTTTCATTAGGAGCATGTCTGATTTAATTAATCTTTAATTATGGCACAGAAAGAATGAAGAGAGAGATATGAGCAGCCAATTCATAGACCACATTTATCAAGTTGCTTGTCTTTATGACCTGTCAAGCCAACAGTAAATCAGATCCCACCCCTTCACAATCCATGGAGCAAATGATAAAATTGTTTGCAAAAGCCACTATCAGAATAGAATCTAAATGTGTCCAGTACCCACAGTAGTCAGGGTGGTAGACACCATCATAAATTGTTGGGCATGAATAGGCAAACCATCATTGCATTAGGATTAAGGTTGAACTGGGTGTCAGCTCAAAGACCCAGACACTGGATTCCCAGACCTCGGGAGGAGCTTCTATGATTGCCCTGTTTAAAACCATTACTGTTAATGCAAAAAAAAATCATGAGAGTAATGAGATTATTTGGCTATATGTGATATCATTATAGAATGCTAGAGTCAGATGGAAGAGACATCATAAGTTTATAAGAACTATACAATTTTAGGGTCTTTAAAATATGTAGTGTAATGTTAATTAAGTTGGGACTTTTTTTACTGTTTTAGAATGATAAATTAATTAAGTGTCTTTGATCGAGCCTTACTAGGTGCAAAGCCCCAGGCCCAAACCCCTGTCTACTAAGTGCTAAGCCAATGTGGGCATGAAGCCCTCAGGGCCCTGAGGGGAGTTGCTAAGACCAGAGCCAATAGTAGGAGCCTAAGTTCTGGTCACTCAGATGATCAGACAGATAAAGAGTGTATAAAAAGAGAGAATAGAGCTATTTGCTTGGGGCTCTGAGCCACAGGAAGAGTGGTGCATGACTCTGGGCCAGCTGTTGTTGTGAGCTTCCCGAATCCTGAACTCAAATGTTGATTTTTCTTGGTAACTATGAATTGTATTTGATCTGTTTATAATGTATCTTTGTAGTTTGTTTGTATTTGCTTTGAAGTTTAGGGTTCTGGCTTTTTCCCCCTAACTAAGTGGATGATGTATGTATATGTTGGATTAAAGTAAGATTGTTAACCCCTTAACATTACTTTCCTTAGTAAAGCAGATCAAAGAACCTGTGCTGGCAGCGTTCTTGTTGTTGAGCTTCTGTTGGTCTTTCACCCCCCACAGCAGCTGCTAGCTGAGTTGGTGCAACATGTAGTTAGACCACATTCCTTAAACTGGCCTCAGAAGTCATTCAACCCATCCCTTTCATCCCCACCATTTTGTAGATAAAGGACTCAAGCCCTACAGAGGTTGAGCCATTTACCCATAGTGACAGAAAGTGACAGAACTAGCATCAGAAGCTCGTCTTTGAGAGGTGATGATGACCCAAAGATAGTGTCACTATGAATAGAGAGGAAAGGAAAAATGCAAGAGATATTCTGGAACACAAATTTGCAGGATTTGCCAACTGACTGCATCTAACAGATAATAAATGCTTGGTTCCTTCTTTACTATGTCATTTTTTTCTTTTGTCTATACACCCATTTTGTTTCACTTTTCCCATGAATTTTCTAGTGAGATTAGGTGGGAACAACTTCATGAGTTACTCTTCCTTCCCCTAGTCAGTCAATAAACATTTATTAAACACTCACTGTGTGCCAGGAATTTGTTAAGTGCTCGACACTTTCTTCATTAATGAGTTTCTCCTGCCTGTCCATTAAGGGTAGGGATATTGATCTCCTTAGCATACATCGTGATTTCTGACATTTCATCAGCCTATCTGGTACCCCACAGTCCTGTCAGTTCAAAGAGAGACAATACTGGTAGCTCTTAGTCAGAGGACTCCCTTGATCCTAAAGAATAAATAGCCTTCCCTCCTCCCCACTTGGACAGGTTCTAAGATTTCTCTTAAGTTCATCAAATAGTAAGACACCCTGGAAGTGTGAGCATAGTGCTCTCTGCTGCTCATCAGCTATCATGCCTTCTGCTATTCTTGCCATCCTTCCCAGCAGGAATGTTGTACAGATCTTACAATCAAGGTTCAGTGATGCCTATGGCCTCTGTGTTTTCCAGTCCTCCCTCTGTCTCTTTTCATATAACATTGTTAATATTCCCATTTCCTCTTTTGGTCCCTTTCTCATCTACTAGCAGCCACATAAAATAGTAGCCAAACATTCACTGTGTCCACCATTGACCTTCAGAAGTCTTGGGCAGGCTAGGAAGGCATTCATAACTGGTTTTCAATATACTGTGCACCCCTGCACCCTGACTCTGATGTTGATTGTGAGATCATTTTCTTTGGCTTCCTTTGAATATGTGCTAATGCCGTGGGACTTTTCTTGCTCCTGTAGAGATTCCTGGGAAGAACATTCTCATTATAGCCATCTTTGCTGTGCCTACCCTCCCAATCACAAGTGTTTGGATGTCTTTGATCCTGGCACACCTTCTTTGCTCCTCCTCCTGGCCAACAGAGAGATGCCTGCAGAGAGTGACTCCAACCTTGCTCACTCCTCTCATCATAGGGATGCTAGCCAGAAAAAAATTCTCTCGTGTAGCCTCAGATCATCATTTCCTTGCTTCCTATAGCATTTCCCTTCATTTCTCCTCATCATCCTCCCTTTATTACTGACATAGCTGGTGATACTAAGCTTTGCTTAATATTCCAGAGAGCTTATTGATGTCATTTCAATGACATCCCACTTCTCAAAAGCCTCCTGAAACTGGATCAAGACCCCTTGGACATTCTTTTCATCATGTTGAATTTTTTTAAATTTTTCTTGTTCTAAAAATGAACGCGTTCGTCCTTGATCTTTCCCACTTTGGTCGTGTTTTCCACCTTGAGAGAAATCACCTCATAGATTGATCCACTTATATAGATCACTACAATTTTGAAACATAGTCTAGTCCTTATGCTGTGGCCAAAAATATTCATCCCCTGATGTCCGACCTTCAAGTGATACATATGCCCCTTCATGCTTATGTAGTTCATTCCTGGTGCCAAGTCTAAACCTTTTCATCTTGGGTAGAATATGTTAGAGTCACACTCCACAGGGTAACCTTCTAGAGCCCAGAAAGAGGTCTAGACCATGGTGAGACATCAAAGGGCCAAGGCCTGATTTGAGGTTAAGAGGTATTTTCTGCTGTTCGTGGTGTCATTTATTATTGTTTGGCACTATTCTAGGCTATGGAATTGTAAAGGCAAAATAAAACCATCTCTTCCCTCATCTTCCAACCTTTCTTTTGTCTTTTTCACCTCTTCATATATAATAAGTGTCCTTCAATCCTTCACTCATTTGAGAACAAGATTTCTATAGTGATTTAAGGTTTGTGAAATATCGTACATAAGCTATCTCATTTGGTCCACATAACAGCCCTGGGAGCTAAGTGCTATTATTAGCCTCGTTTTATAGATGAAAAACTAAGTGTGAGAGAAGTTAAAAGACTTTACTAGAATCATACAACTAGAGTCTGACACAGTGTCTGTGGTGGGATTGAAACTCAAGTCTTCCTGATTCCAACATTCTATCTCCTATGCCACCTAGACTGAGTCTGAGTATTTGGTGCCAGAGGGGACTTTGGCATTACTTCTAGCTCTTTCAATCTCCGAAAATAAAAGGTCTTTGGAGCTCATCGAATCCAAACTTTACTTACAGAATAATCCTCTCCATAACACTCTTGACAGGTCAGCATCCACTCTGTGCTTTAATATCTCCAGGTTGGATGAAAAAGTCACTAAATCCCAAAGTAGTGTGTTCCACTTTGGGAGAGATGCCATTGGGGCTTTTTTTGTTGGTTTCTTCACCCATCACCATGACACCTCCACTGCCCTGCTATCTGTGTGAAATGCATTATATCTTAAATTAGTTGCTCCATTTTGCATTTCATGGGGGGTGAAAATCATATATTTTCATAAACCTCATCTTTCCCCCTTCTCCTAAGCTTCATGTTGACCATATTAATCACTTACTCAAAAAGCAGAAATCACTCACTTTTTGCCTAGGATAAAATGCAATTCCATCTAAGATTTAAAGTCCTTCTTAATTGGGTTCTAGCATTCCCTTCCAATCATTTTAAACTTTCTACATTCATGTGACAAGGTGATCTCTTCATTTCACACAGCATGCTTTCAAGTCAAATTGGCGCATTTGCTATTTCTTAGGAATAACATTCATTCTCCCATCTCCAAGCCTTTGAATGCATTTTTCTTCATGCCTGGAATGGATTCATCCACCTTTATTTCATCTATGAATCTCAGAATCTCTACTTCCCTCCAATGCCTCATTCCCTTCCTCCTCCATGAGGTCTTTCCCAATCTCCTCTTCCCCGCACAATTGCTTTTGTCCTGCCCACAAAAAAAAATTATATATAGAACCTACTTGATAAGGAAATAGTAAACCACTGCAGTGGCTTTGCCAAGAACTGGTGTGGGATCATAAAGAGTTGACCTCACTGAACGACATAGAATCATGAGCTCTTGGGGGACAGGAACTATTGTTTTGGTGTCTTTGCATCCTCCACTTTAAGCACAGTGGATGGCACACAGCAGATAATTAAGAACTGCTTACAGATCGATTATGCAATTCCTGGCCTGCTGTTAGAAGGTGAACTTGTGAGTAGGGATCCTTTTCTGCCCTCAGCCTCTACCACAGTATCTATCATACAGCACAGGACTGTGCAAACTTAGGTCATCTCATGGCCACATCAAAATAAAGTAATTATGTGAGGACTGCCCCCAGAATAAAAAATACGGTAAACTAATAGAAAGTGGGGGAACGTGTCATCAATACGACAGGCGAAGGCAGGAAGTGAGAAAGCAAACACAAAACCACAAAGAAACAACACAACAGTATAAAGGTAGGTGCATACTGACTAGTCTGCATGGTACAGACAGAATGCATCCCACAGATCGATTGAAAATTCCATGCTATATGTTCTGTCCATAATACTGCTTAAAAACACCAAAGAAAGTTAACATCAATGAGATTATTTATTAGTGATGGAATTGAAAAATCTAGTACACATTCCATGCAAGTTATTATTTTATTTTCTCACTCTTGCAAATTAAAACCCACAGCCCAGCTGCATGTGGCCTGAGGGCCGGATTTTGGACAGCCCTGATATAGTAGGCACTTAAATGCTTCTTGATTGAATGATTAGCTTAAGGAGCTGGTAGTAGAGAAATATAATAATGTTGCAAGATCAATAACACAATAATAATGATAACAAGCATTTATATGGCATTTTCAGGTTTGCAAGCCATTTTTACATGTGTTAATTCATCGGTCTTCACATTAATCCTGTGAGCTAGGTAAGTGATGTTATTATCACCATTTTATAGATGAAGAAACTGAGGGTGGGAGTTTAAGTGACTTGCTCAGGGTCACAAAGACTTTAAGTGTCCGAGGCAGTATTTGAATTCAGGTTTTCCCAACTCCAAGTTCTGTGCATTATCTACTGTGCCACCCAGCTGCCTTACCATTTTTACTTTACACAAGAGACATTTGGCATTTTGTCATCCACGAGTTGTAATAAACCCATTTAATTCCATGTTGCTGTGTAGAGACTGCCTGAATAGTCCCTGAATTTCCTTTGACGCATTTGAGAGTCATGGTGGATGGGATCTGAGGATGCTAATTATAAGGCTAAATCATTTTTGCCTATTTCATTTTGCCAGGTTTCATACTTTAACGATGATGATGATGGTGGTGGTGGTGGTGGCAGTGGTGATGGTGATGATGATGGCAGCTAACATTTACGTCATATTTTAAAATTTGCAAATCCTTTTACACGGAGTATCTCATTTGTGTATATGTATGTCATATATGTGGCTATGTGTGTGTGCTTGTTGTCACTACTTTTTGATCTCAATGTAGACACTGTCTTTTTTCATCTTTCTATTCCCTAGCACTGAACTTTGGACATAAAAGGCGCTTAACAAACATTTGTCAAATCGAATTAAATGTGCCCAAGGAGATTTTCCTCTAGCTTTGTCCTGCACATTTCTGTTTCAAACAACTCTTCCTTCTCTGTCCTTCCACTACCCATGGGATGGGAAATGCTGGTGGCTGTACTCCAAGTGACAAAAGACATCTCCTAAGAGAAAATAAGGCTATTTGTTTTAGTGATGGTAATTCAGCACTTTCCGAGAAAGGGTGTTTGCATCTTGTTACTGCTGTAGACACCAAAGAAGGCTGATGATTGGACAAATAATGGTAATTTTTCCCCATTTATTTCAAGTGATCTTCTTCTGGTTACAGGATCTCTGAGCTGGCTTTCAAGTATATATTAAGATGTCAGGCAAAGGAACTGGAGTGGCTATGTAATCTTTCTAATGCACCTCTCAGATCATGTTACCCTCTGCCAGAAAACATATTAGCACCACCAAGTCACAAAATTTCTCAGTCTGAGGTCATTTAGCCAAACCCCTATCCAAAGCCTGAATCTCATCTATCTGTTCAGCTGCTACTTGAGCCTTGTATGCAAGGAAAATCCCTTACCTTTGGAGGCAGCCAGCTCGATTTTGGACAGCTCCTTTGTTAGGCCACATTTCCTGACTGAGAGCTGAAATGTGCTCTTCTGCTACTTACACTAATCAGGCGTGGTTCTGTCATCCTACACCAAGAAATACAAGTCTCCTTTTTCCATGTGAGTCTTTTTTTTTCTTCTCTAAGAGTCTTTCGTGTGGAGATAGAGATGGCATATAATTCCAATATGGCTATTAATGGAAAAGAAAAGGAAAACACCTTTTAAAAATGATTCATGCCACATTAATACAGTGTCGGTAAAGTTTGAATTTGTGCAACTATCATGGAAACGAAGTTGGAAATATACTAAAAAAAAAAGTGAAGAAAAGGTCTATCCTCTTTGATCCAAAGAGTCTGCTGCTAGACTTATACTACCAAGTAGGTCAAAGAAGAAAGTTCTTAAATATTCATGGTAGCACTGTTTGTGATAGCAAAGAACTGGGGAGAAAGAGGACCATTGATTCCATCATTTCAGCTAGTCATCACTCTATATCTCTCATTGATTTTATGGCTAAAGTTCTTGAGAAAATTTTATATAATTGGTGTCTTGCCTCCACTTTTCTCTCAGTCTCTTCTTGAATCTCCATAATCCAGCTTCTGATCTCATCTTTGAACAGAAACTGAATTCTCTGAAGTTACCAATGGCCTCTTAATTGCCAAATCTAGTGCACTTTTCTCTAAAGGCTTGTTGTTCCTAATTCTTCTTGGCCTCTCTGCCCCCTTTGACTCTGTTGATCACCTTCTCCTTCTGTATGCTCTCTCATCACTAGACTTTCATGACATTGCTTTCTCCTGGTTCTCCTACATATGTGACCACTCTTTCTCAGTCTCCCTTGCTAGTTCTTAGTCAATGTCACTCCTACTAACTGTGAGTATCCTCCAAGTCTCTGTTCCAGACACTATTCTTTTCTCCCTCTATATTGCTCTTTGTGCACATACAGACACATCCACCTTCCCTAGTGACCCTCAGCCTATTAAAGCAGGCTTGGCCATAAGGGCCCGGTCCACTGAGGCATGGCATAGAGCCGTGTGGCTCATCATGGAACAACAACAGCTCAGGAAATTCAGAGATTCCAATTACAGTGCATTTGCGTTCATGAAATATATGTGCATGTATATCTGTGTGTTCATGCACGTGCTCATGACTGCCTGGGTGTGCACATCACCACGCATCAATTAAGCACCTACTATGACTTCTATGAATATACTAAGATGAAAGTGGAACACACTTGCTGCCGTCAGGGAGTTCACATTCAATCACAAACCACAGAACGTTCTTTCTCTAGAGAACTTTTTAAATTTCTAATATGATTCAGCAGGTTTGTCTAAGAAAAGGAGAACAAAACCCTACTCTTTGAAAAGGGAGAGAAAAATAGGAGTCAACTGTTTCCTTTATCGGAAACACAGGAGGGATTTCATGAGGAGACTTGGGGAAATCCTTTCCCTCTCAGCTTCCTCCACCTTGCTCTGAGATCAGAGGGAATATTGACTTTTGGACTGCTTTCTTGGAACAATAGACTTTGCAAGAAGACATCTGCTCTTCTAAAATATGAAGGCTTGCATTATTAACCAGGCTGCTGAATAATTCAGCTTGAAATAAACTTGCAACAGAAGGGAATGTGCCCTGCCCACCTGCTCCATAATGAAATGGTACGAGTCTTTCTTCCTTGGGATGCCTGGGCAGGACCAGTTAAACTGAATTATGACGTCAGGAAATGTTGCTTTGACACAAATAGGAAGATGACGTTGACTTATGCTACTGGTATGTTGCCAGGCTAGGAGGTAAAAGGGAGTCCTTGGAGATCTCAGAACTTTTCTCAAAGTTCAGTTTTATCAGAGATCTACACTATAAAAACAATACAAATAAAACTTAGCATTTAAATTGTGCCTACTATGTTCCAGACTTTGAGCTAAGCACTTTACAAATGTTATCTCATTTAAACCTCATAACAACACTAAGAGGTGTGTGCTAGTATTATTGCCATTCTAAAGTTCAAGAAACTGAGGCAAACAGGTTAAGTGACCTGCCCAACGTCATACATCTAGTAAGTGTTTGAAGCTGATTTTAAGCTTGGGTTCTACTGCTTCCAAGTACAACACTCTTTTCACTGATCCACCTCGCTTTCCAATTTCAGGGGCTCCCTCCCCCCTCCCCATTTTAGATCCTCTTTTTGCTTTCCAGAAAAAAAAATATAGCTCAGGGGAAGCTCTAATCTGGAACAACATCTGCCCTGGGCCTTTGGCTCCTTTTACCCCTGGGAACAGAGCTGAGCAGGAAGAAAACTGGGCCCAGACCTTTACAGAATGACAAAACAAAGAGAGGACTAGAACTAGAAGGTACCTCAGACAATAGTGAGTCCAGACTCTTTATTAGAGGGATAATGGAACTGAAGAATATGGGAGTTGGACAGCAGTGTGGTTGAGCAGAGATAGCAACAGATTCAAGTCAGAATCCTGGGATTCGAATATTAACTCAGACACTTCCTAGCTGTGTAATGGTAGACAAGTTACTTATATTCTCTGGGCCTCAGCTTCTTCATCCAGTCTTCTATGATGATTACTCTGTGGTCCACCTTCATATTCAATTTTTGTCTTCTTTGTAGCCCTATATGTATTGTTTCCCTCACTAGAATGTTAAGATGCTTAATGGGGGGGCGGGAAGGGAGAGAATTTGGAACTCAAAGTTTTAAAAACAAATGTTAAAAATTGTTGTTTACAGGTAATTGGGGAAAATTAAATACTAAATAAATACAAAAAAGAATATAAGAGGGCAAAGGCTTTCTCTTTTTTTATTTGTAACCCCTGTGCTAGCACAGTATCCATCATGTAATAAGTGTTTAATACAGGCTTTTTTCATTCATTCACCCTTTCATTTATTTATTCGTTTATTCATTTCATTTGATTGACTTGTCTAGGGTAATGTAGCTAGTAAAGTGTCAGAGTAGGTATTTGAATCCCCTCTGGATCACAGCCTTATCATGGCAGAAGGGCTTGCCGAGCCCATTGAAACTATGAGTTCTGGCATGCAAATTGTCCAAGGTGGGTGGGTTATAGTGGAGAATTGAGACAAAATGTAGAGAAGGAAATGGCAAACCACTCCAGTATCTTTGCCAAGAAAACCCCATGGACAGTATGAAAATGTAAAAAGATACAACACCAGAAGAGGAGCCCTTCGGGGGAAGGTATCCAACACATTTGTATGGTCAAAGCTATGGTTTTTCCAAGAGGAATGGATGGCTGTGAGAACTGAACTATAAGGGAACCTGAGCGCCACAGAATCAATGCTTCAAATTTCAGTGTCAGAGAACACTTTTCAGGGTCCTTGGACAGCACAGAGATCAAAGCAGTCAATGCTTAAAGAAATTAATTCAGACTATTCACTGGAAGGTCAAATAATAAAGCTGAAGCTTAAATACTTTGGCCACATAATGAGAAGATAAGATGCATTGTAAAGACCTTGATGTTGGGAAAGATTTTGGCAAAAGGAGAAGGGGATGGCGGAGAATGAGTTGGATAGTGTCATCAAAGCAATGAGCATGAAGTGGGACAGATTTGGGGAGACAAGTAGAGGATAGAACGGCCTGGTATGCTATGGTCCATGGGGTCATGAAGAGTTGGAGAAGACAGAATGAATGAACAACAAGGTATTTGAATTTAGCTTTTCTGGTCCAAGTGGAAGGCTCTTTCCATTATATGATGTAACTTTGCTTCGTACTGCTCTCCTCAATCTCTGAAGAGCTATTCGTGATGATACTATGAATCTCAAAGTCCCTCTACTCTTCTTGGTTTATCAGCCTCTCTATGACCCAAGTCTTAGGCAGGATATAATGACTGACTCACAAGGCATCATCTTCCACCACTTCTTCCTACATTCCAGTATCTGATGTGGACATCTTGCCAAGAGTAACCCTTTGACATCTTGTCCTTTCAAACATATTTCTCCCTCAATCATCCCCATTCTCTCTAATCTTTTTTATCATTTTCTGTCTACAAACAGGCCCAAATTTGGCCTACACTTAAAAAACAAACAGAAACAAAGCAAATAATAATACACTCCCAATACATCTGACAACGTCCACTGGCTATTGTCATAGATCTTACTTCCCTTTCTTTAAGGCCAAGCTGCCTTAAAAATATATGAACATCTAATGTTTCCACTTTCTTTCTACATACTCTCTTCTTAACCTTCTACAACATGTCTTCTGACCTCATCACTCAATTGATACTTCCCTCTCCAAAGTTACTAGCAATGTCCTAACCACAAACACTATCGGCTGCTTCTCAATCTTCTCCTTGTTTTCTCTGCAGCATTTGACATTTTTGACACCCCCTGTTGTCCTGGATAGTCTCTTTCCCTTGATGTTTTTTGTTTGTTTTGAGAACACTTATTTCTCCTGATTCTTCTCCAATCTGGGCAACGACTTCTCAATCTCTTTTGAACACTGGTCATTCATTCCATGACCACTACCCAAAGGGTGTTTCTCATTGCTCTGTCCTGGGTTCTCTTCTCATTTCTTTCTGCACACTCTCCCTAGGTGACCTCATCAGCCCCAAAGTATTCAATCGTTATCTTCATAAGGATCTCTATATCCAGTTCCAGCCTCCCTCCTGATCAAGAGACCCTCATCATGAACTGCCTATGAAGCATTTACAGCTGGGTGGCCCAAGGACATTTAAATTCAGTTTGTCTACAAACAGTGCTCAGTGTGTTGCTCCTCTCTAGTCAGCCAGGCTCCCAACCCCAGTGTTATCCTCTGATTCCTCACTCTTCCGCCCACCACATATCCAAACAGTTGTTATATCTTATCATTTCCATGTCTATAACATGCCTCACAAACTCCCCCTCCTCTCTGCCCACAGACTGGATAGCCTAGCTCAGATCCTTATCACTTTTTACCAGGACTATTACAATACTTTTCTAATTTGTCTCTCAGCCTTCTGTATCTTCTCATCCTCCCCTCAGCTAAGCGACTGTCGAAAAGTACCGGTCAGTTTGATTATATGTGTCCCAAGTGGCCCTCTATTGCTTCAAACACCAAATATAAACTTCTCTGGTTGAGATTGCAGTCTTTTTACAGTGCTTCCCACCTTTCAGTTTTTCAATCAAGAATTATTCTCTTAATACATTGTCATCCAGATATGGTACCTATTCATTCTTCTGGACACATTAGACTTCTATATCCCACTTCCATGCCGCATTGCCTGGAATACACTATCCACTTTATGCCTCTTGGAGTCCCTCATTTTCTTAAGACAAACCTGAAGAATCATCTTCTCCAGGAGGCCTTTCCTAGACGTCCCAGTTCTTAGGGCTCTCCCTTCCTGTGCTAACTTGAATTCATTTCGTATATATTCTGAATATACTAACATGTGTCCATGCTTTCTTCTCTAATGGAACGTAAACACCTCCAGGTCAAGGACTGTTTCACTTTTGAATGTTTCTCCCTCGCACCCAAGAAGATTTCTGATATGTAGTAAGTGCTCAATAAATGCCCTTGGGCGGATTTCATTTTATAAACTTTGACTAAGTATGTAATACATGTAATGCATGTAAAGCACTTGGGAAGATGAAGATTTCAATAGAACACCATGTTTGCCCTCCAAGAATTTACAGTCTTGTTGAAGGTTCAAGACCTATATACCAAAAACTAGGAATCAAAGTATTATGTGAGAGATACGTGAGAGTCACATGTAGGGAGAGACATGAAGGAAAAGAGGTCATGCTGAGGGAATGGCAAATAGGCCTCTGCTTTGATTATGGTATAAAGAACATTGAAAGAGAGACATGTGGCTCTAATTATGTAATTTTTATGAGGCTGCAAATGTAGGTTTGTGATCGATCATGGGAGGCCTTGAATGCCAGGTTCGGTCATTTTCTCCATATACCACAGGAAGATACTGAAGGTTTTTTGAACAAGGTATGACATAATCAGAGCTAAGCATTTATATTCATATGAGAGCAGTGCACAGAATAGATGAGACCAGACACAGGAAGCAGCTCTAGGTATAGCCCTAATCTTGGGGATATTAATCTTAAAGACAACTTCCAAGCTCTCCCTCAACTTGTCCCTTGATGTAGCTAGGACAGATTTGTATACTTCTATGGGGGATTGCCCTTGATCTATCAAGACTGGCATTTAAAGGCATTTAGGTGGCATAAAAGTGAGAATGTTGGATATTGTGTCCGCAAAATCTTGAGTTTGAATCCTGTCTCCCATTGTTACTAGATGGTCATGGGCAAGTCACTTAAATTCTCAGTTTACCCAAATGTAAAATGAGGAGGTTGGACTCAATGCTCCATAAGCTCTCCTCTATCCCTCAGTCTATGGTCCAATAATCCTAGTAGTTTACCTCCAAAGAATGATAGTAATTGAAGTTATCTACTTCCCTCATATTACCAACCCAGACTTGGTGACAGACTTTGTCTTCTTTGAATCTCTTCTCTACTGCTTTGATCTGAAAATGACTCATTTAAAGGATGTGACTGTATAGTCAGAGACCCAGGCATCTCTTGGATTCAATCAGCAGGAGAAAGGATTACTGAAGTGTGTGTGTTTCCACAAAAGTGTCTCTTATACATTGATTCTGAACATGGCCATGCTCTCCATAGAAGAACCTGGATGCACCATCTGGCCTTGTTAGATTTTCCTTCAGTATGTAATAGGATAGAAAAAAAAGAATATTACAGACTACAAAGGATGACAGCTACTTCCACATAACCTGACTGTTGGATCTGGAATTGATCTTCTGGGATCTGGATTTGGCTATGAGAAAAGCAACTTTTAAAATATTCATTCCTCCTCGAAGACATGCCCCTTGACTCTGTTTACAACCCAAAGAATGCGCTAGTTTGCCATTCACATATATGAGCTATCACTCACCCTAAAGAGGAAGTTATTCACTCTTTGTCTTGGTATGAATTCATAGTCAGAATCCCCTGAAATACAAAGAAACAGCAAAAACTCACATTCTGTAACTTAAGGCTTACAAGGTACTTCCCTTACCTTGACCCTATGACAGAGGGAGGCCAAGGATGATCATCACCATTTTACAGAAGAGGAAGTGGAAGCCAAGAGGACTGCTGGGACTTGGCCTGAGTCACACCTTTAGTAAGCAACAGGACCAGGACTCAAATTCTGATTACCTCAAAGAGACCTACTCTTTTTTTCCATTAGAATCTAATGGTCCTTCTTCAGTATTCCACCAAGACCACCTTCTATATGCCTCTAGAAAGTTCAGTCTCAGTACAAAGGTCTCTATTAATCAATCAAGCAGAATATTGTAATTGGGGGTGTAAAGGTGATTGATTCCTTCAATATCTTCTCACCTGTCTCCTCCATAGCCACCGATGAAGAAAGGGAGACACAGGAATGAGACATGATATGTCAGCTTCACATGCCAAGGGCACACCAAGAGAACATCAGGACTGGACCAGGAAAAGCCTAAACCAACAGTGAATCACAGCAGAGAAGGAGGGCATCTGCCCAGCAGGCAGGCAGGCAGGCAGGCAATAAGCATTTGTGAAGAACCTGCTATATGCCAGGCAGTGCGCTAAGCATTGATGGTAGAAAACGAGCCAAAAGATAGTCCCAGACCTCAGCCAACTTATAGTCTGATGGGGGAGACAACAAGCAAACAAATAGGTACAAATACTCTTTAGACAGCACAAATAAGAAATAATTAATAGTGAAAAGGCACTCAAGATTGGGAAAAGCTTCCTGTAGGAGGTAGAAGTTTTGTTGGAACTTACAGGAAGCCTGGGAAACAAGAAAGCAGAGATGAGGAGGGAGTGTATTCCAGGCATGGGGGACAACCAGAAGAAATGTCCAGAGTAAAGAGGTAGAGTGTTGTTTGAGAAACAGCAAGGAGGCTAGCGTCATTAGGTGGAATCCAGGTCTCACTTATTGCTATAAGATGGAAGGAATGAGAGAGGAAAAAAATAGTTTGAGGGTAAGTTTGTTGCCTATGGAACAAGCATTCCAGAGGGTGCAGTGGAAGGAGTGGGTGATGTTTGCCTAAGACTTTGGAGTAGGAGGGTTTAGATGGATGGGAATAAGGAATTAGGTAGTAGCCGCTGGGATATTAGGTTTGGATGATGACCTTCCGGGCTTCAGAGTCACTGGGATGTGAAGGGTATTAGCAGGTGTGAGTATGTCTATCCTTGAAGAGAATGTGCCACTCCTCTTCCCAGAGAAGGCTGGAGGTAAGGCTGGAGACAAGTACAGCAAGAAATGGAAAGCAGAGTCACAGGGGAAGCCCTGTTTCACTTCTCTTCTCTCTTAATGCTGGATATTAGACAGGATTAGACAATGAAGCAGGAGACTGATCATGAACCTAAACAAAAGATGGATGTCCCGCTCCTCACTAACTCTCATTTCTCTTCTCTCAGGGGACAGGCACAACAGAAGATGGAAGGCTGGAAGTTAGAGGAAAGGTCATTCATCTTCTATGAACCAGGGGCTTTCCACATGATAGAAGTCAAGAGATCAGGTGCACTGGCACAATTAAATAGTGCTGAGGAGTCAGCTGGTTCCTTGGCAGCCTTCCCTTCAGAGACATGCAAAGCAAGAGATGGAAGTAGAGTGGTTAGAGGAAGGTCTCATTGCTCTTCACATCCAAGGCTGGAGATCAAGCAGGGAGAGCAGGAAGTGGAAGTCTGGAGAAGGTTGCCTTGACAAAGATGGAAGTCCTGCCAGTTTGACCCTTAGGAAATCCTTCCTTGTTTCCAAGTAGCCAATCTACCAAGGTTAGGAGAGGAGAGCCCAGGAAAAGCATGCATGACCCAGGATTCTTGACATCATCCAATACATGGCCTGGCCAGGCAGAAAAATCATTAGACAGACAGACTTGTTTGAATTTGAGACCTGACTTTGCCACTCACTGGCTGGGCCACCTTTCATAAGGAGCTTAAACTCTGAAATGCAGTTTCATCATATCTAAGAGAAAGAATATAATATCTCATAGGATTGTTGTGATAGAAAGACCTGGAAAATTGAAATGCGCTCCAGGCCTATTTACTTCTACTGATACTGCTCCAACCACCATCCCCACCACCAATTAGACACTAGCTTTTAAAAAAACAGTTCTTCAGGTTCATCCACCCTTCTGCAGAAATGAAGAAGGGGATTTGGGGGTGTGCTTGAGGCAGGAGGATTATGAGGAGACCTGGACAGAAGGGTTGGCCAATGAAAGAATTACAGAGTAAGGGGCTTGTTAGCAAGAAAAATAAGAATCTGCCAGAGGGTCTGCTTTCTCTTCTGAGAGGCTGTGGCAGAGATAAACTCCCCCATTACCTTCCCACTCTCTAGCAGTAGCCCTGGCAATTCCCTAGGTTCAAAAGTTGACTTGGAGATGTGTTTTAAGCCATTTAGCCTTGCCATGTTTTGGGTGGCTTGATATACAAATAATCCTGGAAGGCGGTTGGGGAGGGTAGGAGGCAACAGGATCAAAAGGCAAAGTGCACATTCAATGAATGGCATTTTATCAACTATTGTAAGAAGCGTCTTGCCATTTGCCCTGCTGCTGCCCTTCTCTCTACTTGAAAAATAGCTATTGCCCATACCAGGGCCACCAGAGACCCTGTTGTCCCACCCCAAAGGAACTTAGCTACTCAGCTTTGGTATTCACTCTAGCTGCCCATATTGGAAAGCAAGACAATCCTTTCCTCAGCAGGTCCCAGACTATAGATTGCCCCATTCAGCCCCAAATATCCCATTCAGACATCTCCCAGGACATCAAAACCTAGCTAAGCTTTGACAGGTCATCAGATGCCCTGCTGATTTGCATGCTCTGCCTCCTTTCCAGTCCCTATTATGTGTGATCTGCTCATCTGCCCTTAGAACAATAAGCTGCTTGAGGGCAAATACTGGAATTTTGCTTGCATTTGTATTCCCTCCCTGCTCACACCCCCCTTTCTCTCTCTCTCTCCCCTTTTTTGTTTGTTTGTTTCTATGTATGTGTCTCATTCTATCTCTCTGTCTCTATCTCTGTCTGTCTGTCTCTGTCTGTATCTCTTTGATATGTATTTTACACACAGAATCATGAAGTTTCAGCTGTGACATCATCAAAACCTCAGTTTTACAATGTCATAATTTCATAAATCCATCTACTCCAAACCCCTTTTGCTAAAGATGAGAAAACTGAGGCTCAGAGGAAGAAGGAGAACAGACACTGCACCTTAATAAGGACTAACTAGAATGGCTCCAAGGGAGCCGTGCTTTTGGGAAGCCCCAGTCATATGAGGATGGGTAAGAGGAAAATGACATGGCTAGCTTAGAGAAGAGAACACTTGGAAGGGGTAGCAGACAAGATGGTGATCTTCAGTTATCTGATGACCTACCACTTGAAAGTGGAGTTAGGGTTGCCCTGTTTACCTTCCCTCCACCCCCACCCTGCCCCAGAAGACTGAGTTAGGAAGAATAAAGAGAAAAGAATCAACTTTGATGAAAGAAAAACATTTCGAAAAGAGCTATCCATCGATGGAATGACCTCCCTTATGAGTGAATGAGTTCCCTGGTCAGATAGCCACTTGTAAAAGGACATTAGTAAAAGGCTTTCTGCTCAGGGACTGGTTGAATAGGATGAACCCTGGGGTGCCCTCCAGCTTCCATGGTGCTGTGACTTTCCCAAGCTCTTACCAGAAGCCCACAGCAGCAGAGAGAATACTAGAACCTGGACTCCTGACACACTCTGCCACCATCTTTCCCCACCTTGTTCATCCACCAGGATCATGAAACAGACTTTGATCCAATCATACAAACCCCCGATCAAAGCATTCACACCAGCGCAAGAGGAGGCTGAAGCTGCAGAGCAGGGAGATGCCCAATACAGACCAGCTTTCATCCTGCCCCTCGGTGACTGAGTACATAATATCCCATTGCTCCAGAGCACCACTTTGTCTGACTCCCTCTCCCTCTATCTTCTTTTTCTGTTTATCCATCTCCCTTTTCATGGGAGGCCTGAAATATTTAGAACTATCGACTCTATGTTCCCTCGACATCATTAACAATGAAAAAAATGTTTTTGGAGGCTGCCAAGAGGACTCCAGGGAGATGTCAGTGCATCTCTGGGCAGACACGTGCTGGATAATAGATTGCAAATCCATTTCGCTGCATTCAGCTAAACATCCTGCTAAATAATTGAATGCATATAATAGCAAACAACTTGACTGTTTGCTCCTCAGCTAACTGGGCACAAACGATGGTCAGTATCAATGGCTGGTGCTTCCCTCAGCTAAAGACCCCAGGCTAAATGGAAGTCAATCCTCCCATGGATCATCAAGGTCACATTTGCACTGGTCTCCAAGGTAGGAGTAAAGTTTTCAGGGTGGGAAGGTCAAAGGGGTGGGAAAGAAATGATGGACAGAAGGCCAGAGTTTCTAGGGCCTAGATAGTACACCACTTCAACGCATAGCATCTAGCTAGCTGCTGACAAAATAGGAAGAAATAGAATTTGGAAAAGGGTATATTCTCCCTATCTCCTACCATCTCAGGCTGCACCTTCATCATAGGACCCAAGGTCTAGAACTCAGAGGGACCATAGCTGTCAAATCTATGGCTTTTGCCTTACAGATTAGGAAACTGAGGCACAGGTAGGTTAAGCGATAGGCCCAAAGGCAATAAACTTCATAGGCAGTATTTGAGTCCAGTGCTAAAGTGGTATCATTTTCAGAATGAGGCAGAAGATGGTCCTGCTCACCTCTACTCTTAAAAGACAATGTAGAGTATTATGGTCAGTTCTTGGTGCAAATTTTGAAAGGACGTTAATAAATGACACTGTGTCCAAGAAGAATAGCTAAGTCTCTCTAATATAAGGAGTCTCTTGAATCTCTCTAACATAAGGATTAGCTAAAGGAACTTGGGATATATCCAGCTTAGAGCAGAAAAGACTTAAGAAATACTGCTGGGCTGTCTGAGTATCTGAAGGGCCCTGACAGGGAACAAGGATTAAGTTGATGCTTCTTAGCCCCAGAGCAAAACTAAGAGTAATGGGGGTATATGCAGAGAGGCAGATTTTCGCTCAAAATAAGGAAATAGCTTGATGAAAATGTTGCCTCAAATTAGAATCAAATACCTTGTCACAGTGAGCTGCCATTGCTATAAGGCTTCAGTGGAATGTGGAAGAATTCTTGGATAGGAAATTGTTGAATAAGTCCCTGTATCAGGCAGTGTTGGACTCAGTGGCCTCTGATTGGCTTCTGACTCCCACATAAGAAGACATACAGTCATATACAGCATCAATTTCATGATATGTTAGATGTACACAAGCATCTCCATAGATGGTTCTTTTGTGGGGAGGGCTTAGAAATGTGGCAAACAAGAGATCATAGAAAAGCAGACTAGAGAGGAGGATAAATATCCAGTGTTCTTTCTCTGATCTCTACCTTTCTGGTTTCTTCTCCCCCAGCTCTCTTTGTCCCCTCCCTTCACTTGATTTTTCCCCACAAAAGTATTTTAACATTTGACTCCTATATAGAATCCCTAGTTTTGTACCTAGAGTTTTCCTGGGAATGTTCTTTGACACTCCAGGGCTTGGGTCCAGCCGGATCATGTCCTTGAATCTTCTGAATCTAAAACCATGAGCACAACAGAGATGACCATGGGCACCCTTCCCTTGCGCAGTCCATAATTGGAAATAATTGTTCCCAGTGTTGTATCTCAAGCTTGGCAAAGTCTTACCCTCAGGACTGCCTGGTAAACCACATAAAACCATCATAATTATGCCTTTTTACAGATGAAGAAGTGAAGGCTCTCAGAGGGGAAATTTCATAGTCAGCATCATACAGCTAGTAAGCAGCCAAGCTGAGATAGAAGCTCCCATATCATTCTATTAGGAGGCCTCTTATGGTTTTGGAAATATCACCCAGTCCTGACCATTTAGGGTCCAAGTCAGTGAAAAGCTTTGTTGTGCCCTTAGTTACAAGCCAGGTCATAAAGTATCAATTAGTTCACATGGAGAGATGGTTATGGGGCTTCTGAGAATGTCATTTCCCACAGGCCCCAGAGTATACAGGGTATACATAAAGCCCTGATCAGTTCACAACTGGTCTGCCAATGACTTTAGAGGCAGTCTTTTGTGTTCCAGGAGAGTTGATGGAGAATTAATCTGCTAGACTGTCTTTGATTTCAGGGCCCTAAGGCAGTGTAGATGCCCTTGGTCTTGTGGGTTACCTTGAGGCAGAGGAAAAGCAAAACCAGAGGATTGCACACAGCTGACTATTTATCCTGAAAATGAAGTTAAATCTAAAATGGAATTAATGATAAGAAGGGAAGAGAAAATACAGTTGGCCTTCACTCTATCACCACACCATTATGGCATCATTTTTCATGGCAAGAAAAATGGATATTGTCCTGGGCCAACCTGAAGTGAACTGGAAGTATCCTAGACAATTCGTGTGACATCAGAACCAGGCCCAGGAAAGAAAAAAGCCCCTCCCAGCTCTGATATCCCCTGTTCTCAGGCCCCTCCCAGCTCTAACATCCCCTTTTCTGAGGCCCCTCCCAGCCCTGACATCCCCTGTTCTAAGGCCCCTCCCAGCTCTGACCTTCCCTATTCTAAAGCCCCTCCCAAACTTGACATTCTATTAGACTACATTTGAAACAACTACACAGGAGGACTTACCTGTCACTTCTGCCTTTGTTCCCCAGAAGTTCCCTAGGTTTTCATTCAGTTGCTCAGCCACAACAACAGAAATGAGAGTGAGAGAACTCTGTTGATATCACCTGCTCAGAACTCCGTGCCCAGATCAACAAGGGAGGAAGAGAGGATGATCATTCTTCAAAAAGTTGAATGAATTCTTCTCTACTCTGAGATCTTGCTCTGTTCTTTGTGGATATTTTTACTTTATTCAGCTAATGTTTACGTGAACAGGCTTACAAGTAATTCGATGAAGCTTGTCAATGGCTGTGGCAAACATAGTTTCTTATTGCAGTCCAGCTTGGATGGAGCCAAGTAGGAAAGGAACATGGCGGGGTTGCCTGGTGTGATCTAATCCTGACCACTACACTTGGCTCAGTACCAGACAGAATAGTGTGGTTCTACTTTGACCCTAAAGAAGCTAGCAATAAAGAACAAAGGGGACCTTCATCCACCCCATGCTTGCTTATGGGGGGAGTGAAGGAAGGCCATTCATCTGATTCAGAAAGGGAATCACATTGCCAATGGGAAAACAAGCTCAATACTCAACTGAACACAAGGTCAGCGAAATATGGCCCTTTGGCCAAGTCACTTCCTTCCTCTGTGTCTCACATCCTTCATCTGTAAAATGGGTAATATTTGAGATATCTCTGCTGCTGAGAGGAAGCCTGAGAGAGTGAAGAATGAGTCAACAGGGGAGTCAGGAAGCCCTTGGCACTAGTCTGTGTGTCTCTGACATATCTTGACTGTATGTCCATGGACAAGTCCTATAAACTTTCATTCCCCAAGAAACTAATGAAGTCTAGAAGCTACAGAGCAGGTGCTGATGGGTAGAAAAAGCTTCCCTACCCTGATTAAGTCACTGTGGTGCTGTGGGGAAAGCACAGCCCCCTCACCTCTGTACAAATGTGAATCCGGGGTTCTTAACGAAAGTGTCAGAAGACCTGGGTTCCAGTCCTCACCCTGCTATTAATCAGCCAGGTGGCCCTGGTCAAGTTTCAAGTTACTTCTCATGGGCTCCACTTCTGATTATAATGCAAGCACTCCTTAAACCCTGATGCTCTGAAGGCATGGTAGTGATTGTTACTACTAAAGTTCTTTGGTTTCCTCACTATGGGCCATCCTTTAGCCCACCCAGATCCCAGCCCCTCTTGATCTCTGTATATGATCACTTGTGGTGCTCCATAAATGCTTGCTGATTGATTGAACCCAGGATTTGTCACAACTACCTTCGTGACCTTGGATAAGTCACTTACTCTTTGGACTTCAATGTTCTCCTCTGTAAAACGAGTGAGTTGGAGTAGTTGAGTGCTAAGATCCTTTCAAATTATTACAGAAATATGAATGGTTGTGTGACTTCACCTCCTTCTGACTCAGTTTCTTCACCTGTAAAATGAGGAGGTTGGATTTGATGATTTCTGAGGTCCCAGATCTACCATTCTATATGTAGCATTAGGGAAAGCATCCCCCCCATATGGGCCACAGTCTCCTCATCTGTAAAATGAGGAGATTCAAAGAGTTGGCCTCTGAGTTCCCTTCCAAATCCAGAGGTACGACTGTATGTATGACCTTGGGCAAACTTCTTTACTTCTCTGGGCCTCAGTTTCCTGATCTGTAAAATGAGGGGCTTGGACTAAATACTGAGATTCCTTCCAGCTTTAGACCTAGGATCCTGCCTTGGGTTTCTATGGTCTACTCACCCTTTGTCAGGCAGTATACTTTGTCAATGAGTTTGCATGAGCTGAGCCAGGTTGGCCTTTGGACACAGGATTAGAGCTCAGCTCTGTTCTTGTAGGCAAATCTCTTCAAGAAAGATGAAAGAAAGAAAGAAAGAAAGAAAGAAAGAAAGAAAGAAAGAAAGAAAGA